>OY288266.1:93788406-94305422 GCA_958450335.1 Hibiscus tridactylites
AATTTTAACCCTTAAAATCTAAATCATTAAACTCTAAACCCTAAACTAACCTTAAACCATAAATTTAACTCGTTCGTGAAAAAGATTTTTTTCCACCACCACTCTATGGAATATTTTTCCTTTAATTTAAACCTATTAATAACATTACAAAAATAGAGATAGGTAAGAACCAAAACAATAATTAAATAAAAGAAAAAATATTTTTCATTTAAGCATCTAAAGTATTCTTTTTACTAAAATAAGTATTAAAGTATATTTTTTTTTGTCAAAATAGGTACTTAAAGTATTTTTTAGTCAAAATAGATACTTGAAGTGTATATATAAGTTTCTAAAAGTTGTCACTAACATTGATTAAAAATACATTAGGTACTTATTTTGAGAAAAAATATTTTAAGTACATACTTTGACGAAAAATAATTTAAGTATATATTTTGATAAAAAAGTATACTTTAAATACTTAATTTGACTAAAAACTATACTTTAAATACTTAAATAAAAAAATATACTTAAAATACTTATTTGTGATATAAAAAATAATAGGTCAAATGTTGATGAATAATTGAATACCTTAGTAAAAGGGAAATGATTGTATGAATTAATTATGTTTTATATGTGCTTTTAGCTTTGGTCAACGACACTGTACTTGACTCGTGAGTTAGACCACCTGCCATTTGGACTTGGTTTATTCGTTCGGTGATTCACGAACCCCTTCTCTAAGAAATTATATTATGCATCCGTTTTGCCGCGTTATTTATAGTCTCAACTAATAAAAAATATATATTTTATTAATTTTTATATTATTTTTTTATCAAGTAAATTTTTATATGACAAACATTATTTTTAAAAATTAATCTAAAATAAATATGAGTAAAAATTCAACTAATAAAAAAATAATATAAAAAAAATTAATGAATAAAGGGCTTTTATTGGTTGGTGGGATGAACTATAATATATTTTCTTTCTTTTTCTTGTTCAAACCAAGGTTGAATTCTCCCTTGGTTAACGTTTTTTTAAATTCTTTTTTATTTAATACAAATATTTCACTTCGTATAAATGTATTTATTTCAATTAAATATACAAATACACAAGGTAACTCAAATACACTCTTATTATTGATATTTATTTGATCAAATATATAAATATACAAAGGTAATTCAAATACAATTTTATTCAACTGGTCAACTTATAATATATTCAAACTAAATTGTAAAGTGATTGTATCTATTTATGTTTAGGTTGCAAATTATCTAATCGGTTATAAAATAATAATAGTAAATAACAAAAATCCGAGTAAACATTTTTAGGGTAAACTACATAAATGGTCTTCCGATTATGCTTTAATTATCTTTTACGTCCTTCGACTATCAGAAATTACAAACTACTCCCTCAACTTAAAAAAGTAACAAATTGGTCTAACGTCATTAAAAAATTTAACTGCTAATGACGTGGCGGTTAATATAAATTGATATAATTACATAATTAGCCCTCAAGTTCTATACTTATTTTAACTTGACCCTAATTCTAAAAAATTAACTCATGTAATTTTAATAATCTATCAATTTATTCCATCTTCTTTTCTATTTCTCATCTCCAGGGATGGACCGAGGGGGGTGCTGGGGGGGCAACCGCACCCCCTAAAATTTTGAAAATCATATATGATTTAGAAAAATTTTAGAATTTTTCTATGTATTTTCTATTAAAAATGTATTTTCGCCCCCCTAAACTTCTATAAGTTCGCCCCCCCTAACCTAAAGTCCTGGGTCCGTCCCTGCTCATCTCCTTTAATTCTTCAATTCATTTTCACCCAAAATCCATTTAAGAGCCAAAAAAATATAAATTATGCATCTTTTCCCCTTGTTAGTAAGAATCACCATTGTCTATTCTAGTTCATTCATCAAAATATATTTTTATCCAATAATAATTACCAAAGCCAAAAATACGAGGCTGGTATCCAAATAAAACAGAATTCAACACAGTTCTAAAAGTCAAAAAAATCAAATGCAAAGATAAACAATCAATCATCTTCGCTTCTCTTTGCTACTAATTTCCCCAGCAAAAAATCAATAGATTCGTGCTTAAAATAAACCAAACAATGGGAATCAACAAGTCACACTCCGCTATTCTCAAACTTAAACTAGCAACAACAAAAAATAAGATCTAAAGAAAGATTCACAGCTTGCAAGCAACTAAAATGTAGAGTGAAGAAGCGGCGGCTTTAGGAACGTAAGTGAAGGCCGCATAAGCTATTGTTAAGAGTGAAGATGCCATTTATTTTATTTTAAAAGAGATTGAAAGTAAAAGAAATGTGATTGGATTTGTAGGGAAGAAGAGATTGAGAAGAAAGGAATTTAAAAGAGAAACGAATAAGAAAGAAAAGGAAAGAGCTTTGGGGAATTCGTCGAGAAGAGTAGTGGATGAGTTGAGTGTTAATAACAAGCACTATACTAAGAACAAGGAAAAAAGATGCAAAATTTATATATTTTTGGGATCTTAAATGGATTTTAGGGATGAAAATGAATTAAAGAATTAAAGGAGAAGAAGAATAGAAAAGAAAATGAATTAAATTGATAGATTGTTAAAATTATGTGGGTTAATTTTTTAGATTAAGGGTCAAATTAAAATAAAGGTAGAACTTGAGAGATAATTATGTAATTATATCAATTTATATTGATTGACACATCACCAACCATTAATTTTTAACGACATTAGACCAAGTTGTTATTTTTTAACTTGGAAGACCAATTTATAACTTATAATAGTTAGGGGACGCAAAAAATAATTAAAATATAATCGGGAGACCATTTATGTAGTTTACCCATATTTTTTATATAAACTTGTTATTGTTATAGGAATTAAAAATGAGTTATTTTGATATATAAGTGATTGTTATAAAGAAATTAATTATTACACATTTGGCGGTTAAAAATAACCTTAAGAAAAGAAAAAAAACAACTTCGTTTATAGAAAGTAGAAACCTGTCTTCGTCTCTTTTTCTCTCGTTTTTTTTTTCCTCTCAAATTTCTCTCTCTTTATATCTGTTCTAAATAAATATTAAGTCTCTCAGTTCTCTCGATCGCCCGTTGTTCCCCTAATTTTGCTTCAATTCGGTTAGTCTCTCTGTTTTTTTAATTTTATTTTGACAGATTTTGTTATTGTACGGATATCATTGAATTCTTAGGGTTCTTCATTTCCTAAATTTTGATTAACACGGTTTCGATTAACGAAAACGTTAAACTTTTTCTTTTCCCCCATTATTTCTAGGTTGCTTTAACATAAGCAGGTTTTCTTTTCCTGGGTGGGATTTTGTTGATGATTATAAGGTACGGCAAAGTCAAAACGACCCTTTTTCTTTCTTTCTTTATTTTTCCTTTTCTTTTTGTTTTGAATTTGCATGCTGTTAAAGAATCTGGGTTCATAATTGTTTTCTGAATATTGGGTATTCAACAATTTGAAAATTTTCTGGAAATTAATGCATGTATTTTTTTGAAATTCTCTCTTTTTCTTTTGCTTTCTTAGAGGTTATAATCCAAGGAGAAACTCTTTAGGATGATTTGTTGGGTTCTCTTTAGTATTGGGGATAATTGTGAGCCAAAAGTTTGAAAATAATTTTGTTTCTTTTTAAAAAATATATCAATAATTAATATATTTTTTAAATGAACAACTTCAATATATTTATACAGGAGAGCATAATGTTTGAAATTTCCCCTCATAGCTTCATGTAGAACATTCTGTTGATTGAAAGTTTTTGAAGATTGGTTATTATTTTGAGTCTATTTTCTTATTGTATATTTTTCCCCATTTATCATTCTGGGGAAATTTAAGTTTAGATCACGGTGATGAGTTATTTCTTTTATTTTTGTTGTTTTGTTTATGATTTGAGGAAAGAGATTTATGATACTATGTATGGGAACCGTTTATGTTTTAAGGGAATGCTTGTTTCCATGGAATTTAATATTTTTGAATATCTCGTCTGTGGTTTATCATTCGGAACCAAGCTGAGTTTTTCTCTTTATTCTTTTCATTCTGAAGCTGCAACAAATTGAAACAGCATGGGCCAAAGAAATATGCTATGCCCTATTGACTTAGAAATGGATCAACAAGGTCAGGGATATCTGCATCCTGAACCCTGCATCTTTTTGAGTGGCGTAACGAACTACCCGTCACCTGATATCCAGATGGCCATCTCAGCTCCAGGGAACACAACCAACCTTGATAGGCATCCCGTACCCGAGCATTACGACAACGGTATGTTCTATGGTTTCCCCCAGTACCCTGGTGTTCAGCATCATCATCATTCCCCGAATCTTGATCTTGGTATTGGAAGTGCATCCAACTATTATGTTCCCTATGCGGCTACACCATCAAATATTCCTATAAATCATGGAATCACAGATCAGATGCCATCTTCCAGCAACTACGGTCCCATCGGAGTGTCTGCAGATGAATATGTAAGGAATTGCCACTTCATGGATAATGTTAGGGGCTTGTATAAGCGAAAGAATTCTGAAGGAATCCCAGGAAATTTTCAGCATTTTAATGCCTCATCAAGCTCTAGTTCCTCAATTACACCATTAAATACTAGGAATCCTGATGGGGTTGGCATGGAGGATGCTGCCTCCTTCGCTATGTCTCACTATAGGGGAAATGGCCCTCCACAAATTAGAGAAGTGAGATCTCAAAGGAGTGCGAGGAACAGATTAGGGACAACTGCAGTGGATCCTGTTTTGATGCAAAATTCCAACCATTATTTTCAAGGAAACTACTTGGGTCAGCCTTTTCAACCAACTATTACAGATGGAAGTGCCTCAGCTTGGACTCAAGCTCCTGGTGTTCCTTATATGCATGGTACTTTCTCTATCTAAATATATATTTCTTTTTATTTAAAGCAGTGTTGATGTAAATGAGGTCGTGCATGAATATGTTTTACCTTGAAACTGATTTCCTTCCACTTGTTTTTGTACAGGTAGCAACGTTGGCGGACCTATGGAGACTAGGCATAGAAGCTCCACAAATTTCTCACATTCTCCCCTTGACCTTCGGAACCCGAACTTCCATCATCCTGCACCACCTATCGAAGGAGCAAGAGGTCACAGCATTAATGTCCATCCACAAGTAGCTGCGATACCTTATTGCTTTCCGGTGAGTTATGCCTCACAGAGCACCATGAATCCCTCACAGGATGGTTTGGAGGTTGGGCGTAGGCATTTTGGATCAGTTCCACCAACTGGCTTTAGGATATATCATCCTCGCCGGGAAAGTGGTGGTTTACCCGAGACATCTCTGAGACACCGCAATCTCCCTCACCTGAGAGTTCTCCCACCTGATGTAAGCACTGTTTTTCATTTCTGCAATGTTGTCTTATGTTCATTTTCCTTTACTCTTCTTTTCTGAAACTAGGATAAAGACTCGTATATGGCTGACACTTTTTTGGTTATTTTTCAGTTTTATTTATATATATATATGCTGACATCTTTTATTTGACTTGTTGCAGGGAGTTGCTATACTCGAGTTCCCAGAATTTTATGAAGAAGTTGGGAATCTTATTGATCATCACAGAGATATGCGGCTGGATATAGAGGACATGTCTTACGAGGTACCACGAATTCCATTAAATGTTGTCTCGTGTTGCATGTTATGGCTTTATTTTTACCGACCATTTCCTTGCACTGTCCAAATGACCACAGGAGTTGCTTGCTCTGGGAGAGCGGATTGGCAATGTTAACACTGGTTTAACCGATGAAACCATCAGAAGTAAATTGAAAACAAGATCATATTCGACATTTGCAACAAATATTAACCTGGAAGAAGTGGCACCTGTTGACCAGGAACCTGAATTTTGTACAATTTGCCAGGTAATTGAGAGATCTTACAGCTTAGCTCACACTATTCGTTGTCGAACGAACAGCTCACATCTTTTTCCTTGTTCTAGTTTGAAGCCCAGTTTTTTCATCAAGGTGTCTGTCATTCACTCCTAATATGTCATTTCCTTGTAATTACGCAGGAGGATTATAAGAACCAAGAGAAAATCGGAACTCTTGATTGCGGGCACGAGTATCACACAAGTTGCTTAAGAAAGTGGCTGCTCGTGAAGAACGTATGCCCCATATGCAAATCGGAGGCATTAGCCACATAATCCAAGGATGTATAAAGCATGGGATGACTCTATCCAACAAAAAGTAATAAACTACATATTACATAAAATGGTTGATGGTCTGTTTACCATAAATCGATATTTGCCGAGTATTTTGTAAATGAACTTGCGGATATCTAACAGACGATCATTTATTTGTTGGCTCTGTAATTATCAACAATTGTACAGACTTCCATTATGCAGTCTCATGCTACAATATTAACTTTTAGCAATAACTGTTTATTACCTTCTTTGTCCATGTTTAATTTGTTCTTAGGTTCCTGATATTATTCTGTAATCATGAAATCTACTCGAATAAGTTTATTTGGATCAAGAGCGACAGTGAAAAACAGCCATAGTTGTAACCAGGAACATGCAACATAAGATCTTGTTTTGCAAAATAAGACTATTTTTTGACAAGATCTTGCAGAGCTTGGATGAAACTGTTGATATATTCTTCTTGAAGATCTCTGTTAGAAAGTGCTTGCTTCAGCTTAGCACGGTTCGCCCTCAACACATTCGCCGTTTCGTTGTCCTTGTCCATCACGAACTTGATGGCTTCACTCACAGACTCCTTCGAGACCCGTCTGTTTTTACCTCTCTCGACTTCAACTCCGATCTTGAGTTCATTCACCATCAACCTTGTGTTCAGGATTTGATCCCCGATTCGTGGAATCAACACGATTTGGCAGTCAGCAAGCAGAAACTCCCACATGGTTCCATAGCCACAGTGGTTCACAAAACACCCGATGTTCGGGTGGTGCAATAACAGCTCTTGTGGAACCCAACCACCGTAAACCAACCCTCTTCCTTTAACCCTCTCTTCAAACCCCTCTGGAAGTGCTTCTTCAACAGTTGAACATCCTTGGGGTGGCTTTAAAGCTACCAAAAATGGTAGTCCACATGACTCGAACCCGAGAACCAACTCCTGGAACTCATCTTTCTGCAACATACCCTCGCTTCCGAATGAGCAGAACACCACAGAGTTGGACTCGAACTGGCTCAGCCAACTAACCCACTTCTCATCAAGTTGTTCTGTCTTTGTTTCAGGCAAGCAAGGCCCTGTTAACAAAACAGACTTCCCAAATCCTTTAGCAACGTAGTCGAGAAATGGTCCCTCGATTTCCCGGCAAGTCCTGAAGACAATGGCATCACTTTCTATCAAAGTAGTCCTCAACCTTTCTTGGAACGACAGTCCACTCCCGAAATCCATAGCCTTAAACAACATGATAGCAGCCTCTTCATCTTTGAGTCTCACGGAGGAAGAAGGGTAACCGGGAGGCAATTCCATCACCTCTTCTACAGTCGTTTCCTTGGTCACTATCTTAGTGTTTAACCCCATTGTCATGGAGGAGATCACTACATAGCATATTGGAGTAATCCCAAGTTGGCGAGCCAAATCTGGGATCCAAAACCAGAAATCATAAACCACCACATCAGGTTTTAAAACCTTGAAGATGGAATCAACTTGGTCTCTGGTTTGATCAACTGCAAAAGCAAGGTATTTTGTTTGGCTCCCAAGGACAACAGATGTGGTTTCAGCACCAGGAGGGAGGCCATCGACATGGGGAAGAACAAGAGGAAAGAACTGAATCAAGTTGGGGTATTGGTTCATGTTCTCAAGCTTTGGTTGAACACCTTTAGGCAAAAGGAAGGAGATTTTATGTCCCTTTTGAGCCAGCTTATTAGAGAGATGAAGGAAGGGTATGAAGTGACCATAGGCAACCCAGGGAAACATGGCAATGTGAAGCTTTGAGCTGTCGGATTTGCTCATTTTCTTCTGCTTGAAGGAGGGTGACCTCAGAGGCTGAGAGCTGAGACTAAAAGCTGTTAAATACCAAAACGCCATAAATATTTAGCTTGGTTCTTAATACAGAAACGTTTTTGTCGGTGAAATAGACAGCTAAAATTATCTTGAAGGAGTGGTTAACATTTTTCTCCTATGTGTTTTACTGGCGCCTTTTTCCTTTACTTCTATCTGCTCTTCATGGGCTCTATTTTCTTTTCTTCAACTAGCTTCCCATCTACTTGACCATCACAACGACAGTATAGAAATCATCTGTCATTTCTTGGTGTTTCTATTTATGCTCCACGCTCTAAATTAAGTTTAAGGTTCAAAATTTTGGGTTAGAGTTTATGGTTAAGGTTTAGGGTAGGATGTGTTTTTAGGGTATAAGATGTAGGGTTTGAGATTTAAAATTTAAAATTAGAGCTTGAAAATTAATTTTATTATATTTTTTAATATTATGACATAAGTAAAGGCACTAAAAAGGGGCAATTTTTTTTTATCCTATTTAGAGGGCATAGCGTCTTAAAGGTTCTGTCAAAGTCATAAACAAAAAACTTATTTACAGTATCTACAGATATCTCGTATATTGTCCATAAATTTAATATATAAAATAAAGAATTTTACTATACGCAACACTATGTTTAAAACCTATTAAATTCTTATAAATAATGTTATTTTTTTCCAATGAAATGATGCTTAATTGTATATATATAATTAATATTTAACAAAAACAATATTATTCCATTATTTAGGGCATTTATGATATTTGAGTACCGTTTATACCTTAAATTGTAAACCATAAATATTAAACTATATACTACTTATAAAGTATAAACCCCACCTCACAAACATACCCCATAAACTCTAAACCCCACCCCATAAACACTAATCTCTAAACCATAAATTTTAAACTTACCACACACCATAAACCCTAAACCCTCACCACAAACCATAAATTCTAAAACTTAAACGTAGCTCTCAACCTTGCGTATAGTAAAATTCTCAATTGTATCTACAATTAACTACATCTTAATAGATTTTATTATAAAAATAAACATTAATTATAAGAATTTAATAGGTTTTAACATAGCTCTCAGGGATTGCGTATAACAAAACCCTAAAATAAAATTACATCAAAATCATAAAACATAGAAAACCATATCTGATCTTATAACATTGATGATGGATTCAACTTGGCAAAAGCAAGGTATTTATGTTGGGGACAACAAATGTAGAGGAAGGAGATTTTATGGCCATTTTTTAGCCAGCTTAGTCGAGAGATGAAGGTGATGAAATGAGCACAATCAACGCATGGGAACATGGTAATGGCCACCGGCGGATCCAGTATATATAAAAATTCTCTCTATATAAATTTAATATATATAATACAAAGAAATAAAAATATCTTATTTAAAAAGTTTTGACGGCAAAATTGGGGTAATATTAATTTTCAAAAAAATATTTTAAAATCTATAGCACTGTTCCTTTTATTTTCGAATCTATAATATTTTTTACAATATTTTTTTGAGGGCAGAAGGAAAGCAATCCGACCTTAACAAAATTAAAAAAAATTGAGGTCACAAAGAAAGCAATCCAACCTCATTAAAAAAAACAATAAAAAAATTTAAGAGCCGGTTGCTTTCCTTTCGACCCCATAGGTCCAAAAATTTTAAAAAAAATTGAGAGTCGGTTGCTTGCAGTCCGACCTCATGGCAAGTGTGGTAGGCGCGCAACGTGCAGTGTAGGGCGCGACACCATGCAATGGTGCATGGGCATCGTGCAGTGAGGGGCGCAGGAGCAACAAACTTTATTTCAGACCCGTGACTGAATTATTTTGCAGTGTACTATGAAAATAATAATAACCCGTGTTGAATTATTTTGCAGGTCTGAATTTTTTGATAATAAAGGTTGATTTATATTGATTGGACGGTGGGTTGAGTAGTTGAAGTTGTTAAATAGGGGGCTAAAGATAAGGAATTGTAGAAGAAAGTTTGCGAAGAAATTGGGTGGTTAAGAAGGAGAATTGGAGAAAATATTGTAAGTTTATTAAGTTTATATATATATATATATTTTAAATTTAGTTCGAATATTTTTAGTTGTTTTTTTTTCATTGTAAAATTTTAAAGTAGTAGTTATGATTAGATTTAGTGGTAATTGTTTTTACTAATATTTTCTTACTTATCTTCTATGTAGTATTGTTAAAAAGATGGTTGATTCAAATCCTATGTTGTAATTTGAGATTAGTAATATTTTTAAAGAAATTAATTTGAGATTAGTAATATTTTTAAAGAAGTTAATTTGAAATTAGTAATATTTTATTCTCTTATTTGTTATTATTAGTAAATTTTTTAATTTAATGCAGGCAACCGAAGAAACCTTTAAACATAACCTAGCATGGGGAGTAATCACCCACACCCCGATATAATTAAATGGTTGCAAGAGGTGAGATTTTATCATGCCACATTTATTCGTGGCTACAAGCTGATTCATAGTTTAATTACCGCACTAATTGAGTGCTGGAGATCAGAGACTCATACGTTTCACATGCCGTGTGGAGAATGTACCATTACGCTCGAAGACGTGATGATGCTAATTAGGATGCCGGTAAACAGGAGTCCATTGGTTAAGGAGTCGGAGAAATTAGGTGCACAACTTTGCAGTGATTACCTCAACAAGGTTCCGACTATAACCGATGTGAGAGGATCTCGTATTAAATTAAGCTGGTTGAAAAGAGAATTTAAGCTCGGGCGCAATAACACACCGTAAGATATTAGTTGTGCGAGTCGAGCTTATATTTTACAGCTCATTGGGGAGATACTGATGCCGGATAAATCCGGCAATTTCGTTCACACACGATATCTACCATATTTGTCATCGGCTTCAGCAATTGCTACGTATAGTTGGGGATCAACAATATTAGCGCTCTTGTACCGTAAGTTGTGCAAGGCCGCTCAATTAGATAGTCATGGTTTGAAGGCAAAGGGTGTTGGTGGATGTATGTTGCTGTTGAGAGCTTGGACATGAGTATGACTTCTATTTTTACACCGGTTACTCGAAGTAGGAGAATTTTTTCTCTTGTTAGTAGGTAATTTTTTTTTACTTTGATTTGGAAGTTTAAGTTTACTGAGTTTTAAAAAAATTATTTTATCTAAAAAATAATCAAATGACTATTATTTGGATGTATATGTAGATGGAATGCGAAAAAAGCTCATACACGGTTAGCAAACAACAATTTAAGAGTGTTTATAGCTTCTATTGATTTATCTTGTAAATATGAGGTATTAAAATTAGTTACTTTTACATGTTATTATTTATGTAATTAATTAATTTATTATCTTATTTATATTTATATTTTTTTCTGTTTATTTGGAGGCCATATGTCAGTGAACGCGTAAATGTACCAGAAAAATTGATGATTGATTCCTATCTCTGGTGTGCGATTACATCGTTGATCCACTTTACTTTTGTGGAGTACCGGTTTGGAGATAGGGTCCTGTTGAGTGGATCGTAGAATCGATTTAAACCAATAGGGGGTGAATTGGATTTTTAGAAATTTTGGTGGTGAAGTGGAAAATAAAAATTTGCAATACAAGGGATTTAGAGTGGTTCAAGTTCCAATTGAACTCTACATCCACTACCTTAGCTTCACTAAGGATTTTCCAACAACTCCACTAGTTGATCTTCCCCTTTTCTAGGCTTAGGAGGAAACCTTTACACAATGACCATTTTTTTACCTAAAAATTGACCCAATCCTCACACAAGGTTTACAAAGAAGTTTAAGGCTAATAGTTAGTATCTTCCCCTTTTCTACCTAAAACCGTGCTAAAGCCTTTTCAAAACATTTTGCCACTGCCAAAACCTGTATCGAAACGACTTAAAAACGTTTCGATACGCTCTAACCGTCTCTCAAAATTTAGTTATTTAAATTGCAACGGTCATACTTTGAAACCAAGTTTGAAAATCGTTTCGAAACGTTTGAGGTCGTTTCGACAACCCGTTCCATTGTTCTTCATCCGTTTTGAAACACGAAGACCTGTTTCGATACACCTGTATCGAAACGAGAAAGCTAGTTCTAAAACAGAGGTTAACAGTTTCAAAACGTTCCGAAACGCCTAAGGGCCTTTCCGAAACAGTGACTCGAAAATCAATGTTTTGACTTGGTAAACTCTTAGAAAAATTTGAATACTCTTAGGTTTGGACTTGGAAATTTTTCTTAGAGACATAGGGAAGTTTGTAGGACTTAAAAATTCATTTTCTCTTTTGCAATTTAGTCCTTAAATCCTTTGTTATATCAAAATCAATTCATTAGTTTTACAGGTCCTAAGGCAGTTTGGCTTCCATCAGCCCATTCCGAGAGATCCATTTTTGCATGACACTAATCATGATACCCTACACCTTGTGGACTTTCGCGGCATGGGACATCATACATGGGAAATAAAGCATCGAAAGTATGTTGAAACGTGGAACAACAGACTTGAATAGTTGTCACCCCGCTCTCGAATTCAAGCCGATGACTTAGAGTCGGATAATTTAGAGTACATGTTATTCTATCGCAATAATAGGAAGTCATACTTGACTACTGCGGATGAACGAGAAAAATGTCGAATATTTCTACAAAAATTTTGTGGTCGTGGTCAATCATATAATATTGTAGTGGATGAATCTCACAGTGAATCTGGTATATCGGATATGTATGTTGGTACTTCTCTAACCACGTATGAACATCCATCAATAGCAGAGAGCTCGTTTTCCAATCCAGTGAATGACAACTTTTATCATCCGCAACCACCCATTGAACATCCAGTAATGATGGGAGCTCGTTTGCGAATCCAGTGGATGACATCTTTTATCATCCATTAATGGGCGGGAGCTCAATTTCCAATCCAGTGGATGCCAGATTCTATCATCAGCAGCCACCCATTTATCATCAATCAATGGGCGAGAGCTCTGTTTCCAATCTAGTGGATGACACATTCAATCATCAGCAGCCACCCACTTATCATCCACCAATGGGCGGGAGCTCGTGCACGAATGATTCTGAAGCATACGTACTGAATTTTCAACATCAACCTCCCATGTACCGAGCTTTGGTGGAATCATGGACTATTAGCAGCCATCCACTTATCATCCATCAATGGGCGGGAGCTCAGGTGCGAATGATTCTGAAGCATACGTATCGGATTTTCAACATCAACCAACCATGTACCTGAGCTTTGGTGGAAACATAGACTATCAAGGGATCATAGATTTCATGGCGGTTACGTCGATTAGCAGTCCCACGTTGGCAACCACATAATAGTGATTATGTGTATACAATGACGTCTCTTATGCCTCGTGTGATTGATGATGATGATGATGACGCCGACAACAACGATGACAACAACGAAGATGACACACGCCAAATACCACAACGAGAACGACGAGTACCACATCATTACGAATCGGCTACATCCCTCCATAAACAAAATTGTATAGAAAACGGTAGCTCACGTAACTCTTCTTCTATGTAATACAAATAATTTGTGGATGCCTATTATTATTAGTTATTTTAATTTTGTTTTATAAATATTTCTCGAATACTCTTTGAAATCTTTTTGCAATAATTGAATTTAGTCCAAAAACATCTAAACAAATTGAGCAAATAATTCATTACCAAAATAAACACCAAACCGAACATAAATTAACTAACAAATAAACATATGCATCAAATAACGTACTCATAATCAAATAGAAAATGTTCATTTGAATACAAATATAAAGAAATGAAACTAGTTCAACCACAAATAGTGAATGAAATCACCGAGGTATTGCCATGTAATTCGGTCAGTTTGGACATTTGTTTTTGGAATGTCTTGTACCCCTACATTTCGTACATCTCTTTGGTTCTCTTGCCTCCCTTTAATGAAGATCCATACTGGTATGGATCCAAGTAGATTGAGGTCAACCTTTTTGTTCTCTACGGAGTGCCAGATTCGGTAACCATTCGTCATGCTCCAATGGTGGCCAATATTGTGAATTCGCGATCGGTGGGAACTCACACTTGTAAATATTTATTATCTTTTGCAAGTTAAAGCATTCATCCGCAAAGTTGTACGGGTCAACCCCTTTAGACATGCATACCGCGGTTGCATGCCTACATGGATATCACCATGCCTGAAACTCACCACAGTCACACCATCTTTGCCTAAAATTGACTTGAAATGTTTGGCGGTGCCCTCCTTTGTTGTTGAGCAGGGAATCAACAACATCAAAAATCTGTCCATTCAGGTCGAAGCCTTGAACAACCATCGATCTTGCGAATTCACATTCTTTTCCATCTTTGTCGCAAGATCTTCAGACCAAACTTGCCCCTATTTATCATAGCTTGGATTTCTGACCCTTTATCGGACCAAACCTTAGCTAACCTATAGTACGTCTCTCTCACCAAGCTAGCTATTAGGAGATGGTGTGTTCCTTTTAATACACCATTTATGCACTCCACAAGGTTGGTTGTCATTTTCCCGTATCGTCGACCTTCATCATACGATTGGGTCCATCTTTCCCTCTCTATACTGTTTGCCCACGTCCAAACATCTTCGTCGTACTCCATGCGTAAATTTGCCAACTTCCGCTCAAAATTTAGTTGTAATAGTTTGTAGTCTATTCCGTAATATATGTTGTTAGCATCGACAAAAATCATAACACATAATTAATTAAATCCGAGAAAACGAAAATTACATACCCATGTTTAAAATTGCACTGCGAAGATGAGGTTTTTTTCCATCTTTCAATAGCATTCTTGCCAATATGGCGTACACAGTACGCGAGATATGCTTGCGAAGGTGTCCATCCGCTGCCCCGTCGATCAATTATTTCTAAAATGGCAGTTGCTCTATAAGAAATCAAGCAAACCCCATCTTATTGGATGATATGCTTACGTAAATTGCTCTAAAAGAATTTCCAAGAGTTCCCTGACTCTTTATCAACAATTGCAAAGGCAATCAGAAAGATATTTCCGCTATCATCTTGTTAACGACAATCAACAGTACATGTTTATATCTTTCGTACAACCACGTACCATCAACTTGGACCATACGCTTGCAATAAGGAAAGCCATCAATGTATGGCTTGAATGCCCAAAATAGTTTGTCGAATATTTTCTTCCATTGAATAAGTTCACCTTCTAGGTTGCATGCATCCAATGTTTTATACTTGATTATGGTACACGTACCATCAGCGCCTTATCCCTTGCCATATAATGTCATCCTCACCCGACACGATCTCACCACCACCAAAAACAGGCTCATCACCAAGGTCATCACCACTCAAATCGGGATCTCCGGTTTCTTCATCTTCATCTTCAATAGAATCAACAAGCGTTTCTCCCCATCGGCCTTGGAGATTTTCAACGTCAATGCCTACACTCGGTTCAAATGTCGACTAAACCGTTGGAAACGTCGAAGGTCCAGTATATGGATAAAATGTATCTGATGTCCCACTTTCCAATAGAGCAACAAAGTTGTCTCCGAACCTATATGTCTAGTCCTCAACCACACTACCAAAATCCATTTGAGAAGAACTTCCATATAATTTTTTAGATAGGCCCGAGTCATCATATCTCCCACGCAACTTAGCATGTAACTCAACACTTCGAATACATATTGAATCATGCTCTGCAATCACGAGTCCAACATCATCATCTTTAAGAGCTATTGTAGAATATCTGACTGGATCATCATATGTCTTCCACCGGTACCGCAAATGAACAATCTCAGCTCCTATTTTTCTTTCTATGTCTTGCTTCAGATCTCAGAGGGAAATGCTCCTTGAAAACTTCATATTTGTAGTGTTTTCCGAGTCAAATACGACACCAATATCAATTTTCATAATTTCTCCATTATAATGGATAACGACCACAAACACGTCGCTCATTGTCTCTACACGTTCAAAACCATATATATTTTTCAATAAAATTACAGAAATCAAAACTATCATAATGCTATATTATATTGTTACGGATTTTTATACCTAAACAACAAAATAAAAATAAACAAACAATCTACATATTCAAAACAAAATGTAAAAATCAACTTACTAAAAAAATTCAAAGTTTCTTCCTACACTCTCTTCTTCTCCTTTTCACCCAATATTTTTCAGACTTTCTTCAACTATTACCTTCAACCTCACTTATTTAACACAAACACACAACACACAAAAGCATACACAATTTTTCTGTTATTTACCCCTACAATCTATTTAATAACCATTCAAAATTTAAATTCAATACCCCTACGGATTAAAAATATTTTACCACACTACCCAATCTGAATTTACTTTTTAGATTGAAAAGACTTATCACTGCCCCTTTTTTTCCAGCATGAAAAGGATCCCATTATCACTGCCCTTGTAATGTGCATGCTTTCATATATATTTTTTTAAAATTTTTTGACCATGAAGTTGGATTGAAAGCATGTGGCCCTAAAAAAAATTTAAATTTTTTGCATGAGATCGGACTGCAAGCAACCGACCCTCAGTTTTTTTTTAAATTTTTGGACCCATTAGGTCGGAAGGGAAGCAACCGGCCCTTAAATTTTTTTATTATTACTTTCATGAGGTCGGATTGCTTTCCTTGTGCCCTCTTTTTTTTTTTAATTTTGTTGAGATCGGAGTGCTTTCCTTCTTCCCTAAAAAAATACTGTAAAATGCTATAGATTCAAAAATAAAATGGAGAGTGCTATAAATTTCAAAATAATTTTTTAAGAACAATATTGCTCCAATTTTGCCAAGTTTTGACGCCTTTTAAAAAATAGACCTTTCAAAAAGAAATTGACTCTACATCTACCCTACTTTTCCACTACACAAAAAATAACAACATTTTCCCCTTAAAAACTTCTTTGGTTTTTTAAATATAACTTTACCTCACATCTACCTCACTTTAACTATAACCATTTTATTTCATAAAACATTAAAAGATAAAAAAATTAAAATCGCTCCCCAAATTCACAATCCCACAACACCCACTCCTTTCTTCACACAATTTTTTTTCTTCTAAAAACCCTAACCCAAAATATTCCTCCTTTACTAATATAATATTATTTTTTAATTTATAATATTTAATAATTTTTAAGAAGAATTACGAATCAAATCATATTCTAACATCAACACTAGTGGAGCAAGTATATATTAAGAGGTGTATAGTGACACCCCAAAAATTTCCAGAACTTTTTTTCTATATATATATATATATATATATAAAGTGACACCCACACCCCCATTTAAAAAGTAATAGTCCTTACATCTGCCCCACCTTAAAAAAGAAGTTGACCTCCCATCTACTCCATTTTTCTTACTACACAAAAAATCAACAACCACACTCTCCAAAAATATTTTTTAATTTAATTCTATCTCACTTTGATTATACCCTTTGATTTTATAAAACATTTAATAATAAAAAAATTTAAAACCCCATTCCAAATTCACAATCCTACGACACTCACTCCTCTCTTACTCAAAAATTTTATTTTCTCTAAGAATTCTAACCCACAATCTTCATTCTTTGCTAGTATAATGTTATTTTTTAAATTTATAACATTTAACAATTTTCAAGAAAAAGACCGAATCAAATCGTATTCTAACATCAAGGTAAAGTTAATTAAATTTTCTTATTTTTTTTCTTTGAGTTTTCAATGTTTCAATTTTTTAAAATTATTATCTGATACCGATAATGAGTGTGTTTTTAATGTTTGAGATTATTAAAGATATTAAGTTGATTTTAAATTTTGAGATAATTGTTGTTATTGTCTATAATAAGTTAATAAATCTATTGTTTTCGTTCGAAGAGTTACGTTAACATGTAATTTTTGATTATTGCAACAATGCATATCTATTATTTTCAATGTTTATTTTATTCCATACTTTTATAGATAATGTAAATTTAATTTTTGTTTATTGCAACTTACAAGAAAATATATGGATAATGTAAATTTATTTCATAATTGTTTAACAGAAATAGTGACATATTTTAAAAGGAAATCACTTTTGATGTAGAAGAACAACAACAAAAAAAAAGAGTGAATGCCTAAAGTGTGTTGTTGTTATGTTTATCTTGCTTATGTCCGAATAATGATTTTGTATCTTTAACAAAAAATTGATCTGTTTGGTGAAATTTATTCCTCTGATTTTCTACTATTAAAGTTTTTGTTCTTGAAAATCAATTGGAGGCATATATCATTGACATGTGTTCAAACAAGAAGTTTTCAAATCTGAAAGAAAATCAAGACCTTGCAATGAAGGGCTGACACAAGTTAATATATCGTTTGGTGAAGCTTGCATTGATTTTGCTGGTTGCTACGACAAGCATGGAAAGAACATTTTTTAATGAAGATTGTGAAAATCGCTTGCAAAATCGAATTTGGTTACATATGTTGAGAAAGATATTTTTAATAGCATTGACACGGAAAAAATAATTTAACGATTTCAAAGCACGAGAAAGCGTCGAGGACAATTGTCAGAAAAAGATATAGGTTGTTAAACTTTATTTGATGTATCTTTTGTTTTAGTTACTTTTTAATAGTTTTGTAATAATCTTATGTTAGTTTAACTATATTTACATTAATTTATCGAATTTTCATATTATGTATTAATTTATATGACTTTGTTTAGATACCATATTTTGAAATTTCTAGTTCCGCTCCTGCATTTCACCAATCCAACTATCCAAAAAACATGTTAAACTCATAGTTTTATGTTGTGTGTAAGTGGATCATAACCACACACACATATATACACTTACATGGTGTAAAACTCATTTAGTTTTACACTAATTAATGGCCATTGGATGAGTGAAATGGATGGATGAGATTAACTGTAACCCCCTCGTCCCGACCTGGATGGCTGACCGGTCCGAGTAGGCTACACAGGAAAAACCGATGTGAAACCCTTTAAGGTCCCACCTCGGTTAGCAACCCTAGAAAATTTCTTTTATTTATATCTTGTCTAAATGCATTATTAAGTCCTATGTGAGGCACGACAGCGGAAACACAAACAACATATCAACGACCATCCAAAACATCTCTTCAAATAGTCCATTTTCCCTTTTTAAGCAGGCCGTATCGATACACCTGTCAAGGGTATCGATACGCCTTGACCAAGGTCAACACCCTAAGGTCAACACAAGAAGACCGTACCGATACAACTCTTGAGCGTATCGATACGCCATTCTCGGTCAACATCTCGTGGTCAACGAGATAAACCCGTACCGATACACTTGTAGCCCGTATCGATACACCAAAGTCTCACCAAAATATCAGATTTCCAGTGAGCTTTGGGCGTATCGGTACACCCCCCGAGTATCGATACACCCAACCAAAATTGAGAGCTGAAGGGCAAGACTGTATCGATACGGCCCTTAGGCGTATCGATACGCCCTGCACTGCAAGTCCCCAAATTTTAGTAAAACGACCTAAGACTCGACTCTAGATGCGATTTACGACTCCCCTGGCCACAAACAACATACAAACAACTTTCAACCACCAAGATCTAAGCATACGAGGCAACCAACACTAACAAGCATCATTTATCCAAAAGATTCATGCATTTACCAAAAGATGACATACAAGCACTTTAAGGTTCATGCCTTAACAATCAAAACATATAAGCATTCAAAACATGCAACATAAACAATATATACAAATCAAACGAAGCATCCAAAGGCCAAACCAACATCAACATACAACAAAGCATTCACATCAACAACATCTATCCCATTGCTTGACTATTACAATCTACAATTTAAACATCATACTTGAGTTAACCAAAAGCAACACTTGGAGACCTTTCCTTGCCCTTGCCACCCACAAGCTACTGATCTGTATTGTCGAACAAAAAGGAGTGTAAGCATAAAAGCTTAGTGAGGGTAAGCTCATAAAACAAACCTTCGACAATGCAGGGTCCAAGCACGAGCAACTACCATGATGGAATGCATGATCTTACCTCCGTTCCACATGAGCCAAAATAAAAGATGGTGCATGAACATATTATCAAAATCATGCCATGCTCAACAAGTCCATATCCATAACATATAGAACCACATATGAGCAACATAATCCACAATCCGTATTGACACCTAGCTATGACTCGAATACGCGGATAACCGTTGGAACTCACATCCAACAACACAACCATTACCTGACGGTGGGATTACACTCATCACCGTTCACGCGGAGGGGATTCCACTCATCCTCACGCCCGTCGATGGGATTCCACTCATCACCGACGAATATATATAAGAAGATTTCCGGCCAAACTCGTACTCCATCTTGATGACTACCATCATCAAGACCACGCGCGCATTTTGACTCACGTGTGCTCACTAAACATCCTAATGATCGATCATTTGTACCCAAGCATACTAGTGCCAATACTACACATTTCATTAATCTTTCACAATATCATTTCATAACAACTTCCATGCTTAGCACGTACTCACCATGACTTACCGTCATGCACAAACCACATTTCCATGCCTAGCATGTACTCACCATGATCCTCGGACCATACACTCACCTCATAATATCATTTCACATGTCAACACTACATGTATATCATTAACACAAATATCACATCATATTTCATACATATGCATATCTCCATCATGTTTATCATCAACATGCATATAACAATGCATTAAGCCATGCCTCAACATACATGTATAACACCATATACATCAGCACCATAAACACGATTAAACATGAGGCATAAATCAACACTTTAAAGATCAACCAAGGTCTCTAACTAAAGCTTAGGATTAGACTACCACCCTAATCCCAACTCTAGGTGGGTCTACCAATCCCAACCTAGTCCACATGCTTGAACCAATTGCTCAAAACTATTTAAAACATTTTAACCACTCACCTTCACCTCCAAGCTCCACTACCAAGCAACCATGGTATTCAGTTTTCCGGATTCACTCCCGATGCTTCACCAACACAAAATCTCGCTTCTTATCACCTCAACACAATCAAAACAACCTCAAATCAATTCACCAATTAATGTAGCAAACCGGAACACTATTCAAGCAATGAACACAAGATTCCAAGCCAAGAACAACCCCCAAAAACACCAAACCCGAGCAGCCCTCAAACCCCAACCAAAACTCATGATTTCAACCTTTTTAGCACACTCAAATGCTTCCAAAACAGCCCCCAACTATTACCCTAACATCAACCCTCAAATTCTAACATAGAACACACCCAAAACTCAACTAAAAACCCTCCCAAAACCCCACCAATACCTAAATTCGGGAATTCTTATAAAACACTCTAAAAATTATATATGTTGGACCATTTGATTCATAAACATCATATCTAACAATAACAAATCAAAAGCCTTAGTAAAAACCCATAAAGATTTAACCTTTAGCTTAAAACTTTGAAAAACCCAAATGTAAAATACATAGTTTTAGTGAAATCTAAAAATACCAAAATGTAGAGGATAGCAAGGTCAAGTCAAAACTATATTTACTTTTCAAAAAGCTCTAAGGATGAAGGAGAAATGAGATGGGAGAGTGAGATGAAGAGAAGCTCTCTTCTTCACGTTAGATTTGAAAATAAGGAGGGGGAAGAAGATGAGCACATGTCTTCATATTTTGTTTTATTTTTAATTCACCAAAAAATTCATATTTACAACTATGCTATTAATGAATGGCCAAAACCCACATCTCCTAAAGTCCATGGATTTGGACTTAGAAGATAGGCCCAACATAGTTTTAACCATTTTGAAATCCCGAGGCCCATGTAAAATATTTTATTATTTAATTAGAAAATCGAGACTCAAAATATTATTTAAATATTATTTTCTCCCGGCCCCCAAACTCGGGCGTTACATTAACAGTAGAAAATGTGAAGATTATCACTTGAAGAAAAAAATTAGAAGTTAATCTCATCCATTCATTTCACCCATCTAATGACCATGAATTAGTGTAAAACTAGTTGAGTTTTACATAGTGTAAGTGGATCCTAACACTATATATATCAAGTAAAATTGAAAGATTCGACTTGAACTTAACCACCGATCCACTAATTATAAAAATATTGAATTTCTATTTTATAACTTACACTTTATTTAAAAAAATTCTAGTCGAGTCGAGTTTATAAAATTACGAGTCAAGTTAATACAAGTTGAATTTTAATACACATGTAGTATAAAGAGTACATATATCTTTAATATCCATAATATCAGTGGCGTAACACAATAAGGACGGGTGGGGGCTACAACCCCTCTTAAAATTTATAAAATTATACTTTTGACCCTTATAATTTTAAAAAAATTTAATTTGATTCCTACAAAAATTTTAGAAATTTAGATTAAGCTTCAAAATTTGTGATTTGTTTTAATTAAACCTTTCCAATAATTCTTAAAAGTTCTCGTTAAACCTCTCAAATTTTCAAAAATTTTAGTTAAACTCCAACTTTTTTGAAAAAAAAAATATAAATTTAAGCCTTAATTTTTTTAATTTTTTTTAATTAAACCTCTAAAAAGTTTAAAGTTTAAAGTTGACCCCCAAACTCTACCATCAAGTTCCGCCACTGCATAATATGTAGCCTCAATAAAAAAATTTATAAGTAAAACTCAAATAAAATCTTAATTAAGAGAAAAAAGATATAATACGTATTTATTTTCCTCGTGAAAATATAACATAAGATATTTTTGTTGACATATGTGGTTTCAACACCTTGAACGCTGACCATTGACATGAAGAAAGAGAGGAAAGAATTGGATCAAGTCGGGGAATTGGTTCATGTTCTCAAGCTTCGGTTGAACTCCTTTAGGCAAAAGGAAGGAGATTTTATGGCCCTTTTGAGCCAGCTTAGTAGAGAGATGAAGTGACCATGGAAACATGGCAATGTGAAGCTTTGAGCTGTCGGACTTTTTTATATATTTAGAGTTTAATGTTAGAGCATAGGATTAAGGTTTAGAATATTAAATATATAATTGTTATGAACATTTATCTATGTGGATGTCTATCATGATAAGAACTTTATCAATGAGATTTGACTTACTTTATCATTAGGAATATTATCTACATCAATTAGAGTTTAATGTATTATGTACTTGTTATGCCTATAAATAGATGATTTACTAAAGGCATTGTACACAAGTTTATATTTGAGAATAATAAAAATCTCTCTTTCTCTTATCTCTTTGTTCTTCTTATTCTTCGTTCCTATTTTTGTTCTTATTTATTTTATTCACAACACGTTATCAGCACGAGTTCGCTCGAAAGATTTTGGTGCTCTTTGCTTGAATCCCAAAAGAATTATTGAAAAAAAATTCGATTTACATTGAACCAAAGGATCTCACTCAAACAACTATTTAAGTACTTTCGATGCAACTCTACAATTTTTCGGCGCTATCGCAAACAAAAGCACCAACAACGACATGGTTATCGCGAGTGTCGTCTTGCAATTCTTTCCTTTGCATTTGCTCACCTACATTACCGTAAGGTATTGCTACAAATTCAATTTGTTCAATACAACTAAGGTTTTACTTGATTGGAACCTATATTTTTAATCATGATGCTCCTCCATACTTTTATTCATAAGATTATATTTGATATATTTCATATCAATAAGTTTTCAAATATCAATATTAGTTTTATTTTATTTGTTGATGAGAATTGATATTTTAATTGTGTTTTGAGTTGTACATGATATATTTAAATGGCGTGGAAAGAGATTATGAGAAGTTATCTTGGTCATTTGCTATTCCTCCATTGTCCTGTGAAGAAAATCAATATTGGTAAATTTTGATTTTATTTTTATTCTTTAAAATATAATTTTAAAGTGCGATAAATCATGGTGATTTTGCTCGAAAGCAATAATTCTCACGTGTCGAAAAACTCGACTATTTCTCCCAAGTTCAAGTTACAAAAATTTATCTTGATCCAAAAAAAAGTTTTGTGGGAGGCATTCCCTGAAGTGAATGCAAAGCATGATGTTTATTCCATGCGATTATCAATGATGGGGCATTCCCTGAAGTGAATGCAATCATGATGTTTATTCCATGCGATTATTGGAACTGTTTCATTCCCTGAAGTGAATGCAAACATGGTAAATCATTATTCAATTAGAGACATAATTCCGATATAATCCAAGTATATTGGCTTAACATCCCGTTCTGCGAGGCTACTGGTCTCAAAGGAGGTTTTTAAAGAACCTTGTGGACATGTTTAACAATGCCGCGTACGAGGATTAAATCTTTGTTCTCTGTGATAAGGATATGTGAAAAAGGTTTCAAAGGCCCACTAGCTCTACTCCATTCCCTGAAGTGAATGTGAGATTATATTATGAAAGGAATAAAAACCACATTAGAAGTTGTGGTTGTGGTCGAGGCTATGAATATAGACACGAAAAATATGGTCATTTTAAGAATACTTCTAACCACCGGTAGTGAGGTTATAAGGATGACAAGAGTGATAAAGATCATTCTATTGAAGTAAAACTCTTCTTATTACTAATGCGATGTTATAAACTATTGGTCTCGTACGTGTTATACGTTGAAAAATCAAGAATCATTGAATTATAAAGGAAAGAAAATAGAAGCAAATTTTGTTTGCGAAACATGACGAAGATGATATTGGTCCAACTTTATTTGGACATTGTTGGTTCAACTCATTTGGACGTTGTTGACTTTCTTATAACCCTCAAAAGGACTAAATCATCTTCTAATTATTCTCATAACTTTGAAGAGAATTATTTATTTATTTTTACTTATTTTGCTTTACGTTTATTTATTTTACACACATTAATTTTTTATGTTTTATATTTATATTTATAAATTATGATATTTATTTATTTTGTTTAACATGATTACTTATCAAATACAATTTATGGTGATGATTTATGCTTAGCATAAGCATAAGATATATTTTTCTATTTAAATGCAAGTGAAATTTGTGAGTACTATATTTCAAAGTACTAAAAGTATTGATGCTCTATAAGAGCAATAAATTCTTGAGAGAAAGTACATTATGAAAAGTGTAGAATTGCGAATATTGCGATAATTACCGCTAATGGTAATAATATCGTCACCACTATAAGTGGAAATTTTAAGAGAGCAATATGAGTTTGCAAAGTATCACTTTGAATATTATAGATAACATATGTTATCAATTGACATTTGAAATAAGCCAATATGGATATAAATTCTGGTAGCCAAAAAGTCAGTTGAAAGCTCTAGAAGAGCTATATATTGCTACCAAAAGATAATTTCAATCGAAAGCTCCGAAATAGCTAAATATATTCCTATTTAAAGGAACAATTTTAATGGTCGTACTAGACATGTACGGGTGAGATTGAATTACATGTTATGGTAAACAAGAAGTTTGCAAATTTAGAGATATATACACACATATATATATAGTTGGCATGATCGGTTAGACCATCCTGATCAATAATGGTGCAGAAATTATTGAGATTTACATGCACATATATTAAAAGAACATGTAGTTTTTGTGGTGTTTATTCTCAATGGAAATGATTAAATTCCACTTATTAAAGAACATGAAGTTTTTGTGTTGCTTAATGGAATTGATTAAATTCCATTTACTAAAAGAACTTGAAGTTCTTGTGTTGTTTGTTCTCAAAGGATATAGTTGATCCCACTAACCAAAAGAATTAGAACTTGAAGTTCTCGTGCTGAAGTTGAGACTGCATGTCTTGCATATCTGAACAAAATATGGGCCCATATATCCGCAAATGTGGAAAGTTTTATATGATTTTAATAGATGCATCTACATTATTTTATCAACTTACAACCAGAAGTTTGTGAGATTGATTATAAAAGGATTCAGATTATGAAGTTAGACTATTCGTCTTGCAAAAGCTAGTAGGTTTATATTTTAGGCTATATCAGTTGTTACAAAGCTTATTGATTATGAAAAATATAGTTTAGCAAAATTTCAATTGGATGCCTCCTATTTAATAGCTAAATTATGAGAACAAAAGAATTATTATTTATATGATATTTCTATATAGCAACATTTATACGCATCAAGCCAACGAGTTATAATAAACTTCTCATTATGATTGGTTTTTGGTCAGAAACCATATATTTCCCATTTTATGATTTTTGAATGTGCGATATGAATTGCTCCACCACAATGCACAAAATAGGTAAATAAAAAGGGTTGAGAATATATATTGAGTACGAGTCTACTTTTATGTTTATATTCTTAAACATTAATCGGAGAATCATTTATGACATGATTTTTCTCAACATCGGGGGAGATAATAATCAGCTGGATAGAGAAAATGAATTATCATTATCTAGATCCTCGTATATGAACTAGAAGTTCATAAGATAAATCATGTTATTACATGTCAACTGCCAGACATATTTACTGACCTAATGAGAGTAATTAAGTCTTATATACCAGCTAAAATGCTCTAAGTTTAAATTACATGTTAGAGCAAGAGAATTAAATCATGCCTGAAGCATGATAGTTGAAATGGTTCCAATGATCAAAATTCTCGTAAATAGAAAGTAATATGAGATGATCATATATTGGAGGCGGGTGCTCTTGAAGAGACCCAAGACATAACTAATAATAAAACTCTAGAAGAGTTTCAAGTACCTGAAATAAAGATTGAAATCTTGAAGAGATCTTGATGAGTTATGTCACTACGAGAATGAAACCAGAAAGTTGAATAGTTGTCGATAACAATTTTACAAATAGTTTTAAAGAGAATACTTCTATAGAAGTAAAGAAAAAAATGAGGATCTTGTATAGAAATCTATCCAAAAGTATAGATATTGAATTGATCAATATAGAAAGACGCTTTGAACTTCTAAAAGAGAAGTATTTGGACCGACAGTCCAAACACCTAAAGGTGTAATGCAAGTGAGGCACAAATAAGTAGTCGTAAATACGACTTGAATTATGATCTATGAAGAATTTTAATTACTTCATGGTGGATGCAATTACTTTGGCAGTTATGGAACATTTTATACGCGTCTAATCATTTTGTTGATCCTTATAAAAGGAAAGTTATCCACGACAGATTTAGAAATTTCCAAAGAAATTTATTTAGATATGTCCTCTTGAATATTCATATTTTGGTGCATTTGGTATAATCCCCTTAGTGGGTACTAATTGAGGAAATACTATAAGAATGATCATATTTCCTTATGTATTTTATAAAGGAGTTTGAATCAAGATTCATTATATCATTAGCACTCCTGAAGAGCTTCAAATTGGAAACTCATGAAGAGCTTTCAAAGTATTTAATGAAAGTATTTGAGAAAAAGAATCTTGAGATGTGGTTTTGTCTCGACCTAAAGATCGAGCACTTAAATATGCGTTTTTGTCTATGAATGGACATAAGTTGAAAGAATCTTAAAGAATATTCAATATGGATAAAACATATCTATTGTAAGATTGTTGGGTGTAAATAAAGATAATTATATCTTTTCTTGGTCTTGAAGCATCATATATTAGTTGTGTTGTGACTAAAAAAAAATTCGAAAAAACATAGTGCCTCGGATGTCGCTCGGACGAACCGGGGTTTTAAATTGTTTTTTGAAGATTTAGTCGGATTTGTAAAAAAAATGGAGGAGTCGCCACCGGCCATTTAAAAATGGTAGATCGGACACCGAAATGAAACCAGAGATTCTTTTTTTTAAAAAAAAATGGGTTCGAGAGTCGGTTACACGCGGGGAAGGATGAGCACCCCCGTCGTGCCCTAAAATCGGTACCAGAACATTACCGTTTAATTAACATTAAATTTTGCGAATTAAAGTGATAAATCGTATCGAAATTTGGTTATACGGGCGAGTGAATTTTAAAAGCCTTAATATTCGAGAAAGAACGTCCGAACCACCACCACTACGACTGGTACTGGCCTCGTTCGATCCTGAATAAAAAGGCATTCGCATTACATTCATAATTCGAGATGCAACTTAAAAATAAATACACGAATGAGACATAGAATAATGCGATAAAAGGGGAAATAAGCGAAGCACATAGAATAAGTGGCATGGCATGTGATGGCATAAACGAACATTCATAAAAATATGATAAGTATACAAAATTCGAAATTCCACGTAATTTATATAGTTAACCAAAAATCATGCACGAAGTCATATAACACACATGTGAAGATGCACTACAAATCATAATACTCGAATGAGGCTACATGACAACCATATATTATGTACATGTACACATTTAATACCTTAACGACCTAGATGAAATGCATATGGCGTGCGACAACATAAGAGCAATACACCTACTAACATATTTACATCAGAATTATAAAAAAAACAAGTTAAGTTAACATGACAACAAGCCTACTGAAATTTAAACAAACATGAATCACAGGATCAAAACGGTAAATGAACTATTGATTGGGGGGTGCAAAACGAAATAAAATAAAAATGTAAGGGCTCGAACGGATTATCCCCAAAAGGGTAAAGGAACCGATTAAAATAAGACGGGATGAAATTAAAAGAGGACATAAACATGTAGGGACTGAAAGAGGGATTTCCCTATGGAAACCTAATCGAATCGGGTAAAGAATGGGTGAAATCGAACAAGATGAGGGACGGTAGGGACCGCAGGTGTGATTTTTTAAAAAGCTGAGTGGCCTCAAATATATTAAACCAAAATGCCCCATATATATTCGTCCTAATCCGGATTTTAGAACCCTAGAAAAAAAAAACAACGGTGCCGCTTCTCCCTCTCCCTTCCCCTCTTTTCTTTGCGAAACCGACATCCTCCTTTCCACTCCGTTCACCGGATTTCGATGACCGGCAACGGAGTCTTCAGAAACACAAAAACGAAAACCCCCTCCTTTCTTTTTTAGAAAAGCAAAACGAAAGCTTTCTCCCCAAACTGAAACCCCAAAAATAAAACCTAAGTTGAACGAAAAAAAAACTTTGTTTCTCTGAAAAAGACGAGGCCTTTGCGCCGCTCACCGGTCTGTCGCCTCACCATGCGTGGCTTAACTGAAGCCAAACAGATTGTCGGCGACGGACAGATGGTTTTAGCTTTCAAAGGTAACCCCTTTTTTTATGCATGCGATCGAAAAGATAAAAAAAACGAGATGCTACCTCAGAAGGCTTTTCTCTTTTATTTATTTCTCTGTAAAATATTTCGATCTGAAAGACTCCCCTTTTTCCTCTCTAAAAAGCAGGATTACATTTGATTTCCGATTTCTCTTTATACTGGATTTTGCTGAGTAACAAACAAAAATACATAAATACAAGCTCTGTTTTTTATTCTCTTGTCTAGTTGACATTTTTTTGATTTTGCTTTAATCGCATGTTGGGTTTCTGATTTTTCTGTTTTGCGTTCTGATGTTGCTGGACTTGCCCGATCGGGAGAGGCGTGCCGGTTGCAGGAGGCAGACGTGTGCTTGTAGCAGGCCATCGGTCAGAATGCTCAGGCGCATGGGCGTGTTGGGCGACGGGATCGTCGCGCGTGGGGCGTGGGGGATCTGGATCGTTTGTCATCTTGATTTTGGACCGTTATATCGACTCGATCTAACGGTCGACATCGTGCGGCGCGAGGAGGGTAGGGGCGTCTGCTAGGGCTTTTTGACACGGTTGATATGAGTCGTTGATCAAGCCCTCGATCCGACGGCTGTGGGAGTGCGGCGCTGGGGCAACATGATGACAGCTAGGGTTTCCTCTTGACCGTATCGATCTGGACCGTTAAGATCAAGCATCAGATCTGACGGTCCAGATTTGGCTGCGCATAGATAAAAAAAGGAATTAGGGATTCTGTTATTTTAAGGGCTTATCGGGCTTGGGCCATGTATTTATTTTTTGTTAAGTTTGGACTCTCACTATTTATTTTCAACCAATATTTTGGGTTTTATTTATATGTTAGTATTTTTTGTTTTTCAGATTTTCAGATTTAATAATAATAATAATAATAATAATAATAATAATAATAGATAATAAATCATAACGGATATTAATAATACTACTACTAATAATAATAAACATGCAATAAATATAGCATAGTAACAACCGTTGTAATAGCAATAATATATGATAATAGTAATAATAATTATTAATATAGTAATAATAGTGATAATAAGAATAATAGATAATAATATAGTAATAATAGTGATAATAAGAATAATAGATAATAATATAGTAATAGTACTACTAATGAAAATAACAAATGATAATATAATGAAATGACGGTAGCAAATATCAATACATATACACATTTAAGCATTATTACTTAATTATACTTATATTTAATATGTCACATGCACTTATATATACAATAAATAACACTCATAATAGTAAGGTAATAATATGTATGACACATATATATATATATATATATTTTTTTTTTCTTCTTTTTCTTTTTTTTTTAATTTTTTAATTTCATAATAGCCCAATATAAGCCCATTGACAACACAAACTTAAAGGGGTCTGATGTCCGGACAAAATTAGTGATTACAAGTTGGTCAAGAAATATTAATGGATATACAAAGATCATTACCTTTAGATCTTCAAACATTCGTCGATGGCTCCTCAAATCTTGTTGAAATAATTGTTGTGCACGAGGCAACCCAAAATGTTTGGCTAAGACCATTGACCCAACATATCCAGAAGATATGTGATTTACTTTCACAAGATACGATAGAAAGCTATCTTGTGTAGAGATAATGAAAGATGTATATCTCAATCGAAAGGTGGATACATCATAGAACATATTACTCCAAAGTTTCATCCCTCACGATCTTTAGAAAAATAATATTTAAGATTGAATTATGAAGATTCAAATATCTTATGTGATGTTTTCATGAGGGGGGTAAATACGCGTTGCACTCCTTTTCCCTTAACCGAGGTTTTGTCCCAATGTGTTTTCCTGGTAAAGTTTTTAATGAGGCAACATGTTATGCGTATCAAAGATGTGTGTACTCTTTTTCCTTTACTAAAGATTTTTTTTCATTGGGTTTTTATCCTAGTAAGGTTTTAACGAGGCGCATTATCTTCACAGACATTCAAGGGGGAGTGTTATGAATATTTATCTATGTGGATGTCTATCATGATAAGAATTTTATCAATGAGATTTGACTTACTTTATCATTAGAAATATTATCTACATTAATTAGAGTTTAATGTATTATGTACTTCTTATGCCTATAAATAGATGATTTACTGAAGGCATTGTACACAAGTCTATATTTGAGAATAATAAAAATCTCTATTTCTCTCATCTCTTTGTTCTTCTCATTTTTCGTTCCTATTCTTGTTCTTATTTATTTTATTCACACCAATAATGTATTTTTTAAGTTTTGAAGTTTAAATTTAAAATTTAAAATTAAAACTTAAATCTAACATTTTAATGTTCGAACATACAAAGAAAAAAAATAAGACATAAGATTTTCTGTTCATAAAGCTACAGCCCACAGTTGCACAACAAACACCATATATGATATATATATATATATATATATATATATATATATATATATTCAGCATGTTTCTTAATACGGACAAACATTTTTGTCGGTGAAATAATAAATTGTCATATATGTTATGTATAGGGTTAAGAAAACACATTATCAGAAAGAAGTGGTTAACATTTTTCTCTTCTCTATATAGTTTCTGTTAAAAAATATATTTTCGTTTTTATAAAATTTTATGAATTCGCCTTTGGAGGGGTAGTTTGTAAATTGTTAATTTAGGGGTTAGTCTTTCGGTTAGGCTGTTAGCATTGGATGGAAATTTTCTACCCATTTTTGGTGTTTTTACTTGTGCTTTCACGCTCAAATTTAGGTTTAGAGTTTATGGTTAGAGTTTAGAAAATTTAGGGGTGCATTTTTAAGGTATATGACGTAGGATTTAGAATTTAATTTTGTAGTGTCTTTTAGTATCGGACATAAATAAAGACGCTGGAAAAGATAAAAGATTTTTTCGTTAGCATTTCTTTTAGTTTGTTAGCTGAGATGTAAATGAAGTGTATAAATACCCTTGTTGTAAATTAGTATTTTCAGGAATGAAGAATGAAAGTATGTTCAATTTGATCATGGGTTCGTCCCTCCCCTTGAACTTGACCTTCTCAATGACATTATTTCTATGTTCTGGCCTGGCCTCTTAATGCTACTGTCCAAGTCATAAACACTAAAGAGAACTAGTTTACAGTTTCACAAATAACACTTAAAGCAACCATGGCAGTGAAATTGATTATTAAAAGGATGAACGTTAAAGTAACACCACAAAACATAGCTCGGATTCTACATAGGATTTATCCAATTTGTTGTGCAAAACTTAAAAGTTTATTTCACAAGATCTTGCAGAGCTTGGATGAAAGTGTTGACATATTCTTCTTGAAGATTTCTGCTGGAAAGTGTTTGCTTCAGCTTAGAACCATTCGCCCTCAACATATTCGCCGTTTTGTTGTCTTTGTCCATAACGAACTTGATGGCTTCACTCAGCGACTCCTTCGAGACCCTTCTGGTTTTACCTCTCTCAACTTCAACTCCGATCTTGAGTTCATTCACCATCAACCTCGTGTTTAGGATTTGATCACTGATTTCAGGAATCAACACGACTTGGCAGTCAGTAAGCAGAAACTCCCACATGGTTCCGTAGCCACAGTGGTTCACGAAACACCCGATGTTGGGGTGGTGCAATAGCAGCTCTTGTGGAACCCAACCACCGTAAACCAACCCTCTTCCTTTAACCCTCTCTTCAAACCCTTCCGGAAGTGCTTCTTCAACAGTTAAACATCCTTGGGGTGGTTTTAAAGCCACCAAGAATGGTAGTCCACATGACTCGAACCCGAGAACCATCTCCTGGAACTCATCTTTCTGCAACTCACTCTGGCTTCCGAATGAGCAGAACACCACAGAACCTGGCTCGAACTGGCTCAGCCAATTAACCCATTTTTCATCGAGTTGTTCTGTCTTTGTTGCAGGAAAACAAGGCCCTGATAGCAACACGGGCTTACCGAATTCTTTAGCAACGTAGTCACAAAATGGTCCCTCGATTTCCCGGCAAGTCCTGAAGGCGATTGCGTCACTTTCTGTCAAAGTGGTTTTAATCCGCTGGTAAAACGTCAGTCCACTCCCGAAATCCTTAGCCTTGAACAGCACGATAGGAGCCTCTTCAGCTTTGAATCTCACGGTGGAAGAAGGGTAACCGGGAGGGAATTCCATCACCTCTTCTGCAGTCGTTTCATTGGTTACGACCTTAGTGTTTAACCCCGTCGACATGGAGGAAACCACCACATACAATATTGGACGAATCCCAAGTTGGCGAGCCAAATCTGGGATCCAAAACCAGAAATCATACAAAACTATATCAGGTTTTATAACCTTGAAGATGGATTCAACTTGGTCTCTTGTTTGGTCAACGGCAAAAGCAAGGTGTTTCTGTTGGTTCAAAGGGACAACAGATGTGGTTTCAGCACCGGGAGGGAGGCCATCGACACGGGGAAGAACCAGAGGAAAGAACTGAATCAAGCTGGGGTATTGGTTCAAGCTTTCAAGCTTTGGTTTAACACCTTTAGGCAAAAGGAAAGAGAGTTTATGGCCTTTCTGAGCCAGTTTATTTGAGAGGTGGAGGAAGGGGATGAAGTGACCGTAGGCAACCCATGGAAACACGGCAACGTGAAGCTTTGAGCCGCCGGATTTGCCCATTCTTTCTTTCTTTCTTAGTTGAACAAGGTGGCTTGAGCTGTGACTAAAGCTGCTACAGACGAAAGAGTAAAGAGTAAAGACCAACCTAGTTTGTAACGCCTACAATTCACAGTTGCATAGCAAGCTCCATCTTTCTTCACCTTTTTTGCTTAGCACTAGGGATGTAGGTAATCCGACAGGTTTCAGGTCGGGTAAAATCGGATACATATCATTTTAGGTAAAAAAAAATTTTTGACTCGACTCGGGTCGGGTGCGGGTCCATTGCAGTCGGGTAATTTGCAGGTCGGGTCAATTTTCAGGTCGGGTCCATTTCAGGTCAAACTCGTTGCAGATCGGGTAAAAACAGGTCGGGTAAAATCAGTTAATTGGCAGGTAAATTGCAGGTCGGGTAAATTTCAGGTCGGGTTCATTTCAGTTCAGGTTCATTTCAGGTCGGGTTCATTTCAGGTCGGGTAATTTTAGGTCGTCGGGTTTATTTCAGTTCGGGTTAATTCAGGTTCACCAGAAATGAACAATTTTGAATAAAAACAAAGTTTTATGGACTATAGTAAAAAAAATAAAATAAATAAGAGCTAATTTGGACTAAAATAAAGTTTTATGGACTATAATAGGCTCAATTTTGAATAAAAACAAAGTTTTATGGACTATAGTGAAAAAAATAATAAATAATAGTTAATTTGAAGTAAAAATAAAGTTTTAAGGACACAATTGAATTGAATTAAAACTTAAAGGACTTGAATAAAAAACTTATATAATATAAATGGTTTTATTTATAATTTACCCCAAATTGAAATTTGTAACCCCCTCGTCCCGGTCTGGTCGGATGACCAGTCCGAGTGGGCCACACGGGGAAAACCGAAGCGAAACCCGTTAAGGCTTCCCCTCGGTTAACGACCCGAAAAATTTCTTTTTTCATTAATCTTATCTAGATGCAATTATAATCCTATGTGAAGCACAACAGCGGAAGAACCAAACAACGCACCACTCACCGACCAAACAAACATAAAACAGTCCATTTTACTTCATTCCAGCAGGCCGTTTCGAAACACCTATAGGGTGTTCCGAAACGCCCTGACCTGGTCAACGGCCCTGGGTCAACCACAAGGTGACCGTTCCGAAACAGGGATGACCCATATCGGAACGACCTTGACGGTCAATATCTCGTGGTCAACGAGATTTGACCGTTTCGGAACTTCAAAGGCCCGTTTCGGAACGGCTTCATCTCGCCAATTTCTCAAAATTACAGTGGCGAAAACGTTCCGGAACGACCCTCATCCGTTTCGAAACGGCAGGTCATTTACGCAGGGCCGTTTCGGAACACGGGGACCCGTTCTGAAACGCCCCCTGTCTGCAGACTTTTCTGGGCTGTTTTGAGGCATAAGGATGCCCCAAAACATCCCCAAGACACCAAACTACTTCAAGACAAGACATCCTAAAGTATGACACTTATACTAGAATGCTTCAACAATAATTAGACATGTCTAAAACCAAAGTCACAACCCAATTACATGCATTTGATCAACCATCATTCAAGCACAAGTATAAGCACTTAAAGCATAGTCCAACATCTCAAGCAAGCAAAAGACATAAGTTAACAAACACCATGGCAACACAACCATGCAAAAGCCATACATATAAAGGAGTCTACACATGCTCCTATCAACCAACAACAACCACAAGACATATCACTTCCCATTGCTCAACCATTACATGTCTAATTTTTAAAAATCCATACTTGGCGAAGTCAAACCAAACCACACTTGGAGGCTCTCCTTTTGCCCGAGCAACCCACGAACTAAGGATCTGCAATGTTGAACAAAGAGAGCGTAAGCAATGATGCTTAGTGAGGGTAAGCTCTAAAAACAAACCTCAACATTGCAGGGTCCGAGCACGATCCAACCAAAGCCATTCACACATACCAAGAGTCCACAAAGATGTAAATGCATGAGCAATATATCACATATATGCCATAAATATGAGCTCAATACTACCATACATGCAATCACATACAACATCCAAACAGCTCATAATCTCAACACATTGATACATATATCAAACAACATTGGCACCTAGATATGACTCAAATACACGGATAGACTCGTTGGAAACTCATATCCAACAACCACATTACCTCGGTGGGATTCCACTCATCACCGGCCTCGCGGAGGGGATTCCACTCATCCTCACGCCCCGTCGATGGGATTCCACTCATCACCGACTATATTTAAATACCATTTCCGGGCGTACCCGTACTCCTCCTTGGTGACTCAACGCCACCAAGGCCACGCGCGACTTTAGACTCATGTGTACACACTAACATCCTAATGATCGATCATTTGTATTTAAGTATACTAGTGCCAATATTTTACTCATTCCACATTACTCATTTCAATCATTTCCGTGCTTAGCACGTACTCACCATGGACACAACCATGAACCATCACCATACATGCTTTAAGCCATACAATTCATGCCTCAATTCACATGTATAAAACAATATACATAAGCATTCATATCACATGGCATACAAGGCATATACAATCATCCAATTGAGTTCATCCAAAGGCTTAGACCAAGTTTAGGATTAGGCTACCACCCTAATCCTAACTCTAGGTGGGTCTACCAAGCCCAACCTAGTCCACATACTCGAACCTACTAATTTAAAATCATTCAAGGAAATCGACCACTCACCTAAGCTTCAGAGCACAAGACCAAGCAAGCCACAACCTTCAACTCTCCGGATTCACTCCCGATGCTTCACCGATGCCCAAGCTCGATTCTAATCATCTCAAACACAACCAAAACGTTCGAATCAATAACACATCATCGGAAACAACCCGGATTATCATTAACAAGCATTTAACACCCCAAACAAAGTCACAAAACAGAATTTTCGAGTAGCCTCTATAGCCTACTGAAATCTTCCATTTCAAGCACCCAAACAAGCCTCAATTTCACCCAAAATGATCCTCATATATCATACTACCTACAGCCCTCAAGAACCAACCTTAAACAACCCCAAAACCCACTTTAAAACCCTCCAAAAACCCTCTCAAAACCCAATTCCGAAAATTGCCCCAAATCATTCGAAATTCATATATGTAGTATCATTTGGCCTCTATACACCATTACTAAACATATTAAATCAAAATATTTAACTTTGCAACATAAAGACACCATTTTTAATCAAAACATTCAAAATCTCTATTTTATAAAAGCTTCATGGAAACTAAAATAAATTGTACTTTTAGGAAGAGGAAGGTGAGGGGAGTTCAAAATTACCATTGCCTTTCAATTTGGAGCTGAAACGGAGAAGAAATAGGATGGAATAGTAGATTGGAGAGGGAGGGCTTCTTTCACGTTGAGAGAAGAAGATGAATAGGAAAAAGAAAAATAAGAAGAATGGGTGTTTTAGTTGTTTCTTTGAAATCAAGGCTAAAAGACCATACTGCCCTTAATGAAATGGGACATTCACAAGGGCACACCATTGGAGGCTATTTAGGATTAAATTTCAAAACTTGATCCACATTAAATTAACACATTTGAAAACGAAACCCGAGATTCTTGGAAATCATTTTAATTATAAGACCGAGCCCAAAATAATATTAATATATTATTTTCACCTAACCCCTAAACCCGGGTGTTACAACTCTCCCCACTTAAGGAATTTCGTCCCCGAAATTACCTGGTGGAAACAAATACGGAAACTGCTCAACCATATCAGCTTTCCTCTCCCACGTGGCCTCTTCCACACCCCTATGTCTCCACAACACCTTGACCAACTCTATGGTCTTGCCACGCAACACCTTGCTATCAGAAGCAAGTATCTCGATGGGCTCTTCATTATAGGACAAATCCGGATTCAACTCTATTTCCTCAACGGGCATCACATGCGAAGGATCTGATCTATATCTCCTAAGCATAGATACATGAAAGACATCATGGATCTTCTCTAACTCAGAAGGTAACCTCAATCGGTAAGCTACGGGCCCAATCCGCTCAACTATCTCATACGGACCAATGAACCTCGGACTCAACTTGCCCTTTCGGCCAAATCTCATTACCTTTTTCCACGGAGATACTTTCAGAAACACTTTCTCACCCACTGAGTATTCAACCTCTTTCCTCTTCAAATCTGCATAAGACTTCTGACGATCCGAAGCCGCTTTCAAACGGTCACAAATCAACTTCACCTTTTCTGTGGTTCCCTTAAGCAAGTCTGGCATAGGTAACAACCTCTGACCTGTCTCAGCCCAACAAATCGGAGTTCTACACCGTCTATCATACAAAGCCTCATAAGGAGCCATCTGAATACTAGACTGATAACTGTTGTTGTAAGCAAACTCAACCAACGGTAAGTGCTTCTCCCAAGAACCCTGAAAATCAATCACACAACAACGAAGCATATCCTCAAGAATCTGTATCACTCGCTCTGACTGCCCATCGGACTGCGGATGATAAGATGTGCTGAAGTGCAGACGACTACCCAAAGCACTATGCAAACAACTCCAGAACCTCGAAGTAAATCTAGGATCCCTATCTGAAACTATAGACTTCGGAACTCCATGAAGTCTCACAATCTCACGAATGTACAAGTTTGCCAACTTGTCCAAGGAATCCGTAGTGTTCACTGCTAAGAAGTGAGCACACTTAGTGAATCTATCAACAATCACCCAAACTGAATTCTTCTTCGAAGGAGACAAGGGCAACCCCGATACAAAATCCATGGTGATTCTCTCCCACTTCCATTCCGGAATCTTCAAAGGCTGTAGCAAACCTGAAGGAACCTGATGTTCTGCCTTCACTCTCTGACAAACCATGCAACGGCTCACATACTCGGCTACATCTCTCTTCAACCCTACCCAGAAGTAGTCATTCTTCAAATCTCGGTACATCTTGGTACTACCCGGATGCATAGAAAAGGGACTCGAATGCGCTTCGCTCAAAATCTGACGTCTCAGCTCAACATCTTCCAGCACCACGATTCTATCTCTAAAGCACAACAAGCTCTCACCACTGAAACTATACTCAGTCGGTCTTCCTTCGGCTATGTCTTGAACATGAGGAACTAAGCTCGCATCTTGCAACTGTTTCTCTCTAATCAACTGAATCAAAGGAGGCTTCACTTGCAACTCGGTGATCAAACCACCATCATCGGACACACTCAATCTAGCAAACATAGCTCTCAGCTCAACGACCACTTTTCTACTCAAAGCATCGGCCACTACGTTTGCTTTACCCGGATGGTACTCAATAGTCAAATCATAATCTTTTAACAACTCTAGCCATCTCCTCTGTCTCAAGTTCAACTCTTTCTGTGTCATCAAGTACTTCAAGCTCTTGTGATCGGTGTAAACAACACACTTCTCACCATACAAGTAGTGACGCCAAATCTTCAATGCAAACACAACTGCGGCTAACTCTATGTCATGAGTAGGATAGTTCTTCTCATGAATCTTCAACTGTCTAGAAGCATAAGCAACAACCCTCCTATCTTGCATCAAAACACATCCTAAGCCTACGTAGGAAGCATCACTGTAAATCACAAACTCCTTACCTGAAACAGGCTGTACTAACACTGGAGCATTTGTCAAAGCTTCCTTCAACTTCTCAAAGGCCTTTTGTCTTGCATCTGACCATTCAAACTTGACTCCCTTTTGCAACAACTTAGTCAAGGGAGCGGCTACTCTAGAGAAGCCATCAACGAACCTCCTATAGTAACCGGCTAATCCTAGGAAACTCCTAATCTCGGTCACGGACTTAGGTTGTTTCCACTCAACAATAGCCTCAATCTTCGATGGATCAACTCGGATGCCTTCGGCCGAAACAACATGGCCAAGAAATACAACCTCTCGAATCCAAAACTCACACTTACTGAGCTTCGCATACAACTGATTGCTCAACAATCTCTGCAAAACAAATCTCAAGTGCTCATCATGCTCTTCTTCTGTCTTCGAGTACACAAGTATATCATCAATGAAGACAACCACAAACCGGTCCAGATAGTCTCTAAAAACTCTGTTCATCATGTCCATGAATGCTGCTGGTGCATTCGTGAGCCCAAATGGCATCACAAGAAACTCATAGTGACCATATCTAGTCCTAAAAGCTGTCTTCGGAACATCACACTCTTTCACTTTCAACTGATAGTATCCGGATCTCAAATCTATCTTCGAGAATACTGAATCACCCCTCAACTGATCAAATAAATCATCTATACGAGGCAACGGATACTTGTTCTTCACGGTCAACTGATTCAGCTGTCTATAGTCAATACACATGCGCATGCTACCATCTTTCTTCTTTACAAACAACACTGGAGCACCCCACGGAGAACTACTAGGCCTAATGAAACCACGGTCTAATAATTCTTGCAACTGACTCTTCAATTCTTTCAACTCTTTCGGAGCCATACGATACGGAGCTATCGAAACTGGGTTAGACCCTGAAACTGTCTCAATCACAAACTCAACATCTCTGTCAGGAGGCAAACCCGGCAACTCTTCAGGAAACACATCTGGAAAGTCACACACTGTCCTGATATCTTTCGGTCTAGCTTCACTCATATCCGGATTCATAACATAAGCCAAATAGGCCCCACATCCAGAGTCCATCAACCTATGTGCCTCTAAAGCTGACACCACATTAGACAAGAACTTAATGTTCTCGCCCACTACCACTACCTCGTAGTCATCGGAAAGCTTCAAAGAAATTCTCTTTGTCTCAAAGTCCACACTTGCCCGATGCTCAACCAACCAATCCATACCCAAAATAATATCAAAACCGTAGAAAGGAAGTTCCATCATATCAACTGAGAACACATGACCCTGAATCTTCAGTGGACACCTCCTATACATACGTCTAACTACAACTGTCTCACCAAAGGAGCTAGTAACATGCATACCTATATCTAAGATCTCAACAGGAATATCTAACTTCTGTGCATGCTCACTCAGAATGTAGGAATGTGTAGAACCCGAATCAACCAAAGAAAGCAAAGACATAGACTGTAACTCAAAATTACCTGCTATCACATCGGTGTCGTTCCCGGCCCCTCTCTGAGCATAGACCCTCGCTGGTCCTCCCGCCTCTGGCTGCACAGCCACAACATGTGCAAGGTTCCTCTGAGCATCTGCTCTAGGTGCATCAGCCCTCGGCTGGAAGTAGCCACGACCGCGCCTGCGGCCTCTCTGAAAATCATTCCCTCTCGCAGGAGCCTGAGCTATGTTCGGTGCCTGAGCTGCCTGACGTGGACAGTCCCTCCTAAAGTGGTCCCTCGAACCACAGTTCCAACAAGCATGAAGGTTACCCCAGCACTCTCCAGTGTGCTGTCTCCCACACTGTGCACACTCGGGCAAGCGCCCTCCTCCTCTATGGCCCTGATGGCCCCTACCATGGTGGCCACCGCCACGTCTCTGATCAAACTGGTGTCCGCCACCCTTGTGTTTCTTAGCATCTCTACCATCAGAGTGGTTATGCCTCTTTCCAGAACCAGAACCACCAGCTCGTTTGGCTGCACCCAAACTATGCTCCAAATCCTTGGCCCTCGCGACCAACACATCAAAGTCCGAGTAGTCAGAAGCCAACGTGTACCTCTTAACCTCTTTATTCAATCCGTATCGGAAACGGTTGCAGCGTTCCACTTCAGTAGGAATCAACTCTGGGGCATACTGACTCAAGCGAACAAAGCGGATCTCATAATCAGTCACAGAAGCATCATCCTGAGTAAGAGCCATAAACTCTCGTTTCTTCTCATCCAAGTACCTCGGTCCCAAGTACCTCTTTCTGAAAGCAAACTCAAAGAAATCCCAATCTATCTCGGCCTCTGGAACCCCAGTAGTGATGGTGACCCACCAGGTGTAGGCATCACCCTGAAGCAGTGAGATCACACAACCCAATCTACGTGCGCCCGCACAACCCATCTGAGCCAAGATACGAACTGTCTTCTCCAACCATAACTCCGACCTCTCCGGAGTAGATCCTCTAAACTCCTCGGCCCCTAAGCTACGGAGCCTCTCCAAAGGTAAGCTAGCATCATCACACCTAGGCTGAACTGCAGCCTGAGCTCCCGCAACTGCGGCCTGGAACGCTCCCGCTATCGCTTGCACTAGCGGAGTCATATCAATTCCAGCTGGACCTTGGCCACCTTGGCCACCTTGAGGTCCCTCCCCTCCGGCTCCATTCTCGCCCCCAACTCCCGGTGGAGGAGGTGGTGGTAGTGGAGGAGCGCCAACTCCCGCGGCCCCCGGTCCCTCTATGTGAGCCCTCGCACCAGCTACCTGCTCAACAGGAACTACAACTCGCGGTTCCTGACGAACCAACCTCGGTCTACCTCTCGGTCTAGACATTGCTCTCTTAGATATTAACTACAACCACAACAACAACACACAAAATGGGTTAGCAAGGTGAGGCTCCCAAGTGTCCAAGTATGTTTCCTCACTTAAAAATCATTTTTCCAATGTAATAGTAGCAATGGGACCCACACACACGTGTTTAAAAGTAAAACAATCAGCATACTTGTCACATAAGCAACCATTCTTGCAGAACAAGCAACCACCGTGCATTTCAACTTAAAAACTTAAACTTACCTCACTTACCTGCCCAAGGTCTCGGTAACCTTAGGCTCTGATACCAAAAAGTGTAACCCCCTCGTCCCGGTCTGGTCGGATGACCGGTCCGAGTGGGCCACACGGGGAAAACCGAAGCGAAACCCGTTAAGGCTTCCCCTCGGTTAACGACCCGGGAAATTTCTTTTTTCATTAATCTTATCTAGATGCAATTATAATCCTATGTGAAGCACAGCAGCGGAAGAACCAAACAACGCACCACTCACTGACCAAACAAACATAAAACAGTCCATTTTACTTCATTCCAGCAGGCCGTTTCGAAACACCTATAGGGTGTTCCGAAACGCCCTGACCTGGTCAACGGCCCTGGGTCAACCACAAGGTGACCGTTCCGAAATAGGGATGACCCGTATCGGAACGACCTTGACGGTCAATATCTCGTGGTCAGCGAGATTTGACCGTTTCGGAATGGCTTCATCTCGCCAATTTCTCAAAATTACAGTGGCGAAAACGTTCCGGAACGACCCTCATCCGTTTCGAAACGGCAGGTCATTTACGCAGGGCCGTTTCGGAACACGGGGACCCGTTCCGAAACGCCCCCTGTCTGCAGACTTTTCTGGGCTGTTTTGACGCACAAGGATGCCCCAAAACATCCCCAAGACACCAAACTACTTCAAGACAAGACATCCTAAAGTATGACACTTATACTAGCATGCTTCAACAATAATTAGACATGTCTAAAACCAAAGTCACAACCCAATTACATGCATTTGATCAACCATCATTCAAGCACAAGTATAAGCACTTAAAGCATAGTCCAACATCTCAAGCAAGCAAAAGACATAAGTTAACAAACACCATGGCAACACAACCATGCAAAAGCCATACATATAAAGGAGTCTACACATGCTCCTATCAACCAACAACAACCACAAGACATATCACTTCCCATTGCTCAACCATTACATGTCTAATTTTTAAAAATCCATACTTGGCGAAGTCAAACCAAACCACACTTGGAGGCTCTCCTCTTGCCCGAGCAACCCACGAACTAAGGATCTGCAATGTTGAACAAAGAGAGCGTAAGCAATGATGCTTAGTGAGGGTAAGCTCTAAAAACAAACCTCAACATTGCAGGGTCCGAGCACGATCCAACCAAAGCCATTCACACATACCAAGAGTCCACAAAGATGTAAATGCATGAGCAATATATCACATATATGCCATAAATATGAGCTCAATACTACCATACATGCAATCACATACAACATCCAAACAGCTCATAATCTCAACACATTGATACATATATCAAACAACATTGGCACCTAGATATGACTCAAATACACGGATAGACTCGTTGGAAACTCATATCCAACAACCACATTACCTCGGTGGGATTCCACTCATCACCGGCCTCGCGGAGGGGATTCCACTCATCCTCACGCCCCGTCGATGGGATTCCACTCATCACCGACTATATTTAAATACCATTTCCGGGCGTACCCGTACTCCTCCTTGGTGACTCAACGCCACCAAGGCCACGCGCGACTTTAGACTCATGTGTACACACTAACATCCTAATGATCGATCATTTGTATTTAAGTATACTAGTGCCAATATTTTACTCATTCCACATTACTCATTTCAATCATTTCCGTGCTTAGCACGTACTCACCATGGACACAACCATGAACCATCACCATACATGCTTTAAGCCATACAATTCATGCCTCAATTCACATGTATAAAACAATATACATAAGCATTCATATCACATGGCATACAAGGCATATACAATCATCCAATTGAGTTCATCCAAAGGCTTAGACCAAGTTTAGGATTAGGCTACCACCCTAATCCTAACTCTAGGTGGGTCTACCAAGCCCAACCTAGTCCACATACTCGAACCTACTAATTTAAAATCATTCAAGGAAATCGACCACTCACCTAAGCTTCAGAGCACAAGACCAAGCAAGCCACAACCTTCAACTCTCCGGATTCACTCCCGATGCTTCACCGATGCCCAAGCTCGATTCTAATCATCTCAAACACAACCAAAACGTTCGAATCAATAACACATCATCGGAAACAACCCGGATTATCATTAACAAGCATTTAACACCCCAAACAAAGTCACAAAACAGAATTTTTGAGTAGCCTCTATAGCCTACTGAAATCTTCCATTTCAAGCACCCAAACAAGCCTCAATTTCACCCAAAATGATCCTCATATATCATATTACCTACAGCCCTCAAGAACCAACCTTAAACAACCCCAAAACCCACTTTAAAACCCTCCAAAAACCCTCTCAAAACCCAATTCCGAAAATTGCCCCAAATCATTCGAAATTCATATATGTAGTATCATTTGGCCTCTATACACCATTACTAAACATATTAAATCAAAACATTTAACTTTGCAACATAAAGACACCATTTTTAATCAAAACATTCAAAATCTCTATTTTATAAAAGCTTCATGGAAACTAAAATAAATTGTACTTTTAGGAAGAGGAAGGTGAGGGGAGTTCAAAATTACCATTACCTTTCAATTTGGAGCTGAAACGGAGAAGAAATAGGATGGAATAGTAGATTGGAGAGGGAGGGCTTCTTTCACGTTGAGAGAAGAAGATGAATAGGAAAAAGAAAAATAGGAAGAATGAGTGTTTTAGTTGTTTCTTTGAAATCAAGGCTAAAAGACCATACTGCCCTTAATGAAATGGGACATTCACAAGGGCACACCATTGGAGGCTATTTAGGATTAAATTTCAAAACTTGATCCACATTAAATTAACACATTTGAAAACGAAACCCGAGATTCTTGGAAATCATTTTAATTATAAGACCGAGCCCAAAATAATATTAATATATTATTTTCACCTAACCCCTAAACCCGGGTGTTACAAAATTCAATTTGAGAATTGGGCGGATTCAAAATAAATTTTCCCGCCCATATATATTATAATTTAATATTATTTATTAATTATTATAATATAATATAACTTATTAATTATTATAATAACTTTATAAGTATAAATATATGTGATTATATATATATATTTATGTATTCACATGTATATAAATTACAATATATAATTATATATTATACAAACATGTATGTATTTATGTATATGTAATGTATTATACATAAATACATGTATATGTATATATATAATCCATACTATGATACTAACAACATACATGTATATATATATATATATATATTATACAAACATATGTATATATTAAATTATTAATACATTATACATATAACATATCATACATAATAATGAATACATATTATACAAATATATGCATTTTAATATATAATATATAATGTACATGTATATATATATGTATATATGTGTGTATATATGTATATAAATACATAAATATACATATAAAATATATGTATATATATATATATATATATAAATATATGTATTTATAAAATTATAAAATATATATATTTATATATGTATTTAAATACATAAATTGAATTGAACTCAATAGAATTGAACTAAAACTTAAAGGACTTAAATGAAAAACATCTAAAATTTAAAGAGCCACAAAATATTTAGCCAACTAAAATTCAAAGGGCTACAAAATAAGTAGCCCATCTAAAATTTTTAGTCCAAAGCCCAACAGTTAATAATTATTATTAATTATTATATTTAGTCCATCTAAAATATTTAGTCCAAAACCAAACAATTAATAATTATCATTTATTATTGATATTATTAATTATTATAAATGGGTGGTGGGATATGAGCCCAAAAGCCCAAGGCCCAAACAATTACTATTTATTAATTATTATATAAATTATAAGTTATAAGTTTATATATATATATATATATATATATATATATATATTATATTTATACATTATAGGTTTTAGGGGCCCATCTAAAATAAATGGGTGGTGGGATAAGAGCCCAAAGGCCCATGGCCCAAACTATTACTAATTAATATTTATTATTAATTATTATATAAATGATAAGTTTATATATATATATATATTATATTTATACATTATATGTTTTAGGGGCCCATCTAAAATAAATGAGTGGTGAGATAAGAGCCCAAAGGCCCAAGGCCCAAACTATTACTAATTAATATTTATTATTAATTATTATATAAATTATAAGTTATAAGTTATAAGTTTATATATATATACATATATTATATTTATACATTATAGGTTTTAGGGGCCCATCTAAAATAAATGTGTGGTGAGATAAGAGCCCAAAGGCCCAAGGCCGAACTATTACTAATTAATATTTATTATTAATTATTATATAAATTATAAGTTATAAGTTTATATATATATATATATATATAATATTTATACATTATAGGTTTTAGGGGCCCATCTAAAATAAATGGGTGGTGGGATATGAGCCCAAAGGCCCAAGGCCCAAACTATTACTAATTATTATTCATTATTAATTATTATATTGTAAATACATTTTATAAATTATAAGTTATAAGTTTATATATATATATATATATATTATACTTATACATTATAGGTTTTAGGGGCCCATCTCAAATAAATGGGTGGTGGGATATGAGCCCAAAGGCCCAAGGCCCAAACTATTACTAATTATTATTTATTATTAATTATTATATTGTAAATACATTATATAACTTATAACTTATAAGTTATAAGTATATATATATATATATATATATATATATATATATATATATATATATATATATATTATTTATACATTATAGGTTTTAGGGGCCCATCTAAAATATATTATATAATTGAAAGACAATTGTTTCACATGTTATATAAGTATAATAACATTAACTTTATGTTAAACATAATACTAACTTATATTTTGTATTTATTTTAATTTTATAAACATAATAAAGTTTATGAACATAATAAAGTTAACATAGTATATATTATATAATAAAGTATAATAAGTTTAATATATTATATTATCTATATATTACTAATATATTATATACTTAGTAAAAATTATGACAAATCTTTTAAGTATAATATTTATTATACATAAAATATATTTTTATACTTAAACAAATTTCTAAGTATATAATTTTATTATACATAATGTAGTTACAAATTAAGACAAATTTCTTTTTTTTTGATGAAAGCTAAAGTGATTACAAGTAGTATCTGTTCCAAATATACTCTCAACCATTTGACAATGAACACTCAATCACTCTGCTGCAACTGCTGGTGCTCGAACCCGTGACCTCTAGGAACAAGAACTGTTCCTTTAACCACTGAGCCAAGTTGGTTCGTGCAAATTAAGACAAATTTCTAAGTATAATGGAAGATAAATTTTTTCTAAGTAATGAAATTAACATAATCTACTAAAAAATTATTAAGTTTATAATGAACAGTTTACACTTTAAATTATTTAACATTTTTAGTCAGGTCTACATTAGTTCAGGTCAACAACATTTCAGGTTCAAAACAGGTCGGGTCCATTAACAGGTCGGGTTCAAAACATATCGGGTAAAATCGGATATCGGGTCGATTCAGTCGGATAATATCAGGTAATTTGCCAGGTCGGTCTCAGGTTCGGGTTCGTTTCAGTCGGATGCATGTCGGGTTTCAGGTCAAAATTAACAGGTCAGATTCGGGTTCGGGTCGGTTTCAGTCGTACGCAGATCGAGTTCGGTTGCTACAGTAACAAGTTCAACTCGGGTTCGGGTTAGCAACAGTCAGTTACAGTTCGGGTTCGGATCATCGAATTCTCGGGTCAAATCAAGTTCTGACTCGAGCAGGTTTCAGGCAGGTTTTCAGGTCCTGACTTGTTTTTACAACCCTACTTAGCACCGACAAACGTTTTTGTCGTAATGCACGTAATATTTTAAGCATTATTTGAAGACATGTTCGAGCAGAATCACCTACCCAAATCAAACGAGACACTCGAGTCTGATTAGATTAAGGTTTTGTCAATATTCAATTCGATTAAACTTGATTCGTGCTCGTATTCGGCTCAAATTTTTAACGAGTCGATTCGAGCTCAACATTACTGGGAATGACTTGAGTTCTTAACGAGTCAAATTAATACTACTCGAAAACGACTCAGCTCATTTACACCTCTGTCTAGGTGAGTCTAAAATAAAACCGGTTAATATAAGGCTAAAGAAAAAATTAAATTAATTATAACAGAAAGATTTACCAATTACATAACTCTTTAGAGTGAATTGAGTAACATTTCATGTTGAAACAAAAATATATTATGTTTTCCATAACAAATCATGTAAATTTTATAACTATTCTGGTTGCTAATTAAAAAGTTACCATTATGAAACTTATATAGTATTTTTTGTTCTAATTGAAACTACTACTAATTGTATAACATTTTAAAATAAACATATAAAAAACTTGTCACAATGTAATACTTTTTTATTGCAATTATCAATTGTGTAACTTTTTAGAGTAAAAAAAGTAGTAGTCGAAAGAAAACCACATATATGTTTATATGAAAATTAACAGCTGTAGTTGTTTAGTCTATATAAAAGTTTGGGTTTGAAATAATATGAATTAAATTTTATTTTGATTAAATGATTTTTTTTGATTCAGCATGTTTGGATTTAAATTTTATAGTTGTAAGTGAATTATTTTTAATGGTATGATTTATAAAAAGAATATCAATTTATTCAAGTTGAAAAAAAAGCTAAACTATCCTTGGATTACGAATTTAGTCCATGTATTTTAATTTGATTATTTTTAGTTTCTATATTATTTAAAAATTAAAAATTTAATCTTAATTTAAACAGTAATTGCTAGGTAATCACATTAAAATATTAAAAAAAAATAATAACCATTGAATATGTTAAGTAAACTTGAAATATTTTATAGTTTAATGATAAAAACAAGTTTAACTCTAAAATTCGGTAACTAATGGTATAGTTGACCCAATTTATAATGCAGCATTATAAATACTATTATACATACTTATATATATATATATATATATATATATTAAAGAAGGTTAAAGGGTCAAATTTGTCCATATAGTAATTCGAATGTTGCCCTTATTCTCCCTTGTAATTTTGCTCTCAAAGTCATTCAATTGCAACAATTTTGCCCTTTAGCCGATGTTGACCGTTAAAGTGCTAACGTAACAGTTAACAGTGCTAACGTAGCAATTCTGCCCTCAAAGTCATTCAATTGCATAATTTTGTCACTGGTTTATTTAGTTTTTAAATAAAATTGGATAAATAATTTGGTTTTTCAAGTTGAACTTTAACAAACAGAGTATATGAAAAATCTATTAACAAATTGATGTAAATATCCTTTGGGTCCCTGGTAATTTTAAAAATAAGCAAAGTGAGATCTCTCATAAAAAATTAAACTATTCTTCAATTTTTTTAAATAATCTATAAACTTAATAAAAATAAATAATATATTCAAAAAATTATTGAAAATAAAAATTAATATAAAATTTAAAATGTATTAGACATTATAAAATGATAAAATATAAAAATTAAAAAGTTTATAAAGTATTAAAAATTTGAACAATTTCATCAAATTTTCTTTCGCTTTTCTATATGAAACTGGTGTTCATTTGTTAGGATTTTTGTTTTAATATAATAATTTAAAAATGTTTTTGGACTTATTTGAAAATATTGCAAAAATCAACTAAAGTCCTAACAACTTGAAAATACGTTTAAACTGGTTTCATACGTTTTTAACATGATTTAAAAAACTTTTAAATGGCCAAAATGTCGAATTTTAAGGTTCGTACCGATATGCATATGCAAACCTCTTTTTAGAAATCAAAACTTGTACCGATACAACATTTGTCGTACAGGTACATGTATGGTGGTTTCGAAACCTCCCTGAGTTTTCAGAAATTAAAACTCTTACCGATATAACATCTACCGTACATGTACATGCATGCTGGTTTCGAAATCCCTTGAGTTTTCAGTCTCCAACGACTATTTCCTAAAGCATGGTCATACCGATACGGGTAGACAACACTAGATTGAAAAATTTAGCATAGAAATCATCTCCAACGGAGGAGATAGTTTAAAAATGATGCCTCCTTCACCTGACTCATTATAGCCTCAAACAGATCTGGTGTTGGTGCTGCTGCAAGTACTGTCACCATGAACAAGCAAAAGTTTCAAAACTCATATGATATTGTATTGATGTTCTAAAATCTAAACTATGTTTAAAAATGATAAAAATTCTTTAATTTTCCTGAAATATATTCATAATTCATGTTTGAATATTAGAAAAACTTAACCATATTGGTCTCCGAATAACATAGTTTAGATTTTAGAACATCAATACAATATTATATGAGTTTTGAAATTTTTGCTTGTTCCTAGTGACAGTGTAATACCCGAGTATAGGTGTCAGGTGAAAATAATATTTAAATAATATTTTGAGTTTCGGTTTTGTAATTAAAATAATAATAATAATATATTATTTGGGCTTCATATTTCTAAAACAAACATTTTGTGTTGGACCAAAATTGATTTGAAACTCATTTTCCATGGAATTTGCAAATAAGTGAAATTGCCATCTCATTAATGGCAAAATTGTAAATAAATAGATTTTCAAATTAAAAATCCCCTTTTTGTTAAAACACCCATTTGTCATCTTCCTCCTCATTTCATTTTGCATTTCCAAGACATTGAAGAGCTCTCTCTCCATTTTCACTATTCCATCACCTTGCATCTTCATCTTTGGTGCTTTTTGAAAGGTAACTTCGTTTTCGACTTGTCCTCCTTTCCCTCTTCCAGCTAGTATCTTTATTTTTTAGAAAGCTCATAGTTTTTGGATTTGAGGTTTTGAGTCTTTAGATTAAAAATGAGAACTTTATTGTCTTTAACCTAAGCTTTTGATTATTTAAGGTTAGATAAGTTGTTTACAACCTAAAAGGTCCAACATATGTGAATTTTAATGAGTTTTGTAAAGATTCCCGGATTTGGGTTTTGATGAGTTTTTGGGAGGGTTTTAAGTTGAGTTTTAGGTGTGTTTGATGTTGGAAATTGAGGACTATTGGTTGTATGTTGGTTGAGGGTTCTTTTGGAAGCTTTTAGAAGTGTTAAAAGTGTTTGAAACAAGAGTTTTGGATTGGGTTTGATGGCTGCTCGGGTTTGGAGTTTTTGGGGTTGTTCTTGGCTTGAAAATCTTGTGTTTTATGCTTGATTAGTGTTCTGGGTTGCTACATTGTTGTGTGAACTGATTTGATGTTGTTTTGATTGTGTTGAGTTGCTTAGAAGCAAGAAATTGTGTTTGTAAAGCATCAGGAACGAATCCGGAACCGTTGGAAGCTTGATAGGCTAGTGGGTTGAGCTTGGAATAGTCGGTGAGTGGTTAAATGCTTTTAAGTGGTTTTTAAGTGTTGGTTCAAGCATATGGACTAGGTTGGGCTTGATAGACCCACCTAGAGTTGGGATTAGAGTGGTAGCCTAATCCTAAGCTTTAGTTAGATACTTTGGTTGCACTCTAATTGTTGTTATGCCTCATGTTGATTTGTGGTTAATGTGGATATGTATAAATGTGCTATACATGTATGTTGAGGCATGTACTTGATGCATTGTGATATGCATGTGGATTGTGCATGATGGTGATCATGGTGAGTACGTGCTAAGCACGGAAGTTGATATAAAATGGTGTTGTAGATTGTGTTCAGTATTGGCACTAGTATGCTTGAGGTACAATGATTGATCATTAGGATGTTAGTGTGCACACGTGAGTCAAATGCGCGCGTGGTCTTGGTGATGGTAGTCATCAAGATGGAGTACGGGTTTGCCCGGAAAACCTTCTTATATATATGTTAGTCGATGATGAGTGTAATCCCATCGACGGGGCGTGAGGATGAGTGGAATCCCTTCTATGTGAACGGTGATGAGTGTAATTCCATCGTAAGGTAATGGTTGTTGTTGGATGTGAGTTCCAACGTGTTATCTGCGTATTCGAGTCATAGCTAGGTGCCAATATGAGATGGTATGTGTACCAATATGATTTTGACATGTGATGCCAATATGGATTAATATATGTGTGTACATATTGTGAAACCAAAATTGATTTTGATATAACAAATAAACTTAAGGACCAATTTGCAAAACAATAAATTTTTAAGTACTCTTTAAAGTCTCACAATTGACAAGTATTTTTAAACAAAATAATATCTAAAGAAAAGTTCTTAAGCATATAAATTCTCTAAGTCTTTTCATATGTTTTCAAGCCTAACTATGCAAAAACGCCCAAGCGTATCGATACCCTTATGCGTATCAATACCCTCTTTTGCCACTGGAATTTTAATGGACTTACCGTACTGATACGCCTTGCAACCGTATCGATACGATATTCATCTGGGCAACTCTTTTCATGAAATCGTACCGATACGCTTTGCAACCGTATCGATACGATAAACATATCTTTGAAAAATCCGAGCATTTAATTTTTAGACCGTTACTTGTCAGTTGGTTGGTTTCCCAATTTTTAAAAGACCGTTATACCGTACCGATACGTTTGGTATGCGTATCGATACGCTCTTTATGAAAACTTGACTTGGGATTCCAGTGAGCAAAAACCATATCGATACAGGCTCTCGTACCGATACGCCCCTTAAAACCGTACCGGTACGCCTTCTATGCGTATCGATACGCTATGTTTTCAGACACAACGACTCTTATCTCTTTGATCCATGTATCGATACGCCCTTCCCGAGTACCGATACGGTATGCTGCAGAGCTACATTTAATGCGGGAAAATTGCTCCCAACGGCTCTATTGATGATCCCAACTACCCAAACGGCTAGAATTCAATGCAAGGGTATAAAAACAAGCTTCAATTGACCAAGCAACAACTATTGAACCTACAAGCAACATCAAAGCAAAAAAATCCAAACCCTAGTGCTCTTCAAAGTCAAATTCTTGTACACAACTCTAGTGATCTTATTGTTATCTTATATTGTGAGTTTGGGGAGTTTGAAATTGTATTTGGGTAAACATTTATCCTTTGAGAGGAATTGTTTGAGTTTACCAAATTCTTATCTTTGTAAAAGTGAGTGGATTAAGCTTTAGGTAGAAAGCTTAATCAATTTGTAAGGTTACCTCCTCATCCAAGAAAAGAGGAAGAATTCAAGTAGTGAATTGGTTGAAAATCCTTAGTGGGCACTAAGGTAGTGGATGTAGAGTTCATTTGGAGAACTTGAACCACTCTAACCACTTGTGTCACTTTTATTTTTCACTCATACCTCCCACCAAAATTTTAATTGCCAATTCAGCCCCATCTTGGCCATTTGCAATTGTGTGATCAACTCAACAATTGGTATCAGAGCTACACTCATTGGAAGGATTACAACCCTCTTGAGTCGATTCTAGGAGAGTTTGATCAGCAATTAGTCAAGCAATGGCATCCACCTCCAACTCCAACCTCTATGAGTCCCAATCTACCACCAAGCCACCATTCTTCAATGGGGGATAACTACCCATATTGGAAGAATAGGATGAGGCTCTTTATCAAGTGCACCGACTACATGGTGTGGGATGTGGTTGAAGAAGGTCCATAAATTTCTATGAAGAGAGATGGAGAAGCAAGACTTGTCCCAAAAGTAAAAGCCGAAATGACGAATGATGAACGAAGAAGGATGCAAGTGAATGATAAAGCTCTTCATGTCATATTTTGTGCACTTGGTCCGGATATCTACCTTAAGGTGTCTTCAATCGAAAATGCAAAGGAGATTTGGGACACCCTCGAGACAACATATGAGGGAACTAGTAATGTCAAGGAGACAAAAATTGGGCTACTCAATCTAAACTATGAAAATTTCAAGATGGATCCCGATGAAAGTGTTTCCAAGATGTTTGATCGATTCTCGGTCATTGTCAACGGATTGAAGGGGTTCGGCGAGATCATCCCCGAAGACAAACTAGTGAGGAAATTGTTGTATACTCTTCCGGAGTCATGGGATAGCAAGAGAACGGCCATTATTGAAGCTCGAGATTTGAAGACTCTCAAGCTTGATGCTCTAGTTGGATCTCTACTCACCCATGAGATTATGAGGAAGGGAAGAGAATAAGAAAAGAAAGTGGTTGAGAAGAAGGATGTTGAGAAGAAGAAGGTTTGAATCGCTCTTAAAGCTTCATATCAAGAAAGCGAATCAAGTGAAGATGAAGATGAGAAGATGGCCATGTTGGCCAAACGGTTCACTCGTTTCATGAAGTCCAATCGTTGGAGAAAGTTTATTAGAAAATGAGACTTCAAGAGCAAGAGTAAGGAAGAGGAAAAGGACCAAATCATTTGCTATGAATGCAAAAAGCCCGGCCATATCCGTTCCGAATGTCCTCAATTGAAGAGGAAGAGCTTTGGGAAGAAGAACAAGCTCAAAGCTCAAATAGCAACTTGGAGTGACGATGAGTCTTCCGAGAAGGAGGAGGAAGTGGCCAATCTATGTCTCATGGCCATTGATGATGAACCAAAGGGGGAGCATTGCTACAAGGCTAAAGCTTCAAGCCAAAATTCATGGTACCTTGATAGTGGATGCTCTAGACATATGACCGGTGATAAGAGTAGATTCGTGGAACTAAAGCCAAAGAGTGGTGGAGTGGTAATTTTCGGTGACAACTCCAAAGGCCACATTGAAGGAATAGGCTCCATTGGTAATCACTCTTCTATTTTCATTGAAAATGTTTTGTATGTCAACGGTCTTAAACATAATTTATTGAGCATTAGTCAATTATGTGATAAGAGTTTTAATGTTTTATTTGATAAAAGTGGTTGCAAAATTGTAAATATTAAAACAAATCAACTAATGCTCATAGGACATAGAATAGACAATATATACATGGTGCATTTAGATGACATCCATTCATCCCATACATGTTTAGTTGCACATGATGAACATGACTCATGGCTTTGGCATAGAAAATTAGGACATGCTAGCATGAGTGTCTTAGAGAAATTAATTTCCTTTGATCTAGTTAGAGGTTTACCCAAACTTAAATTTTCTAATGATAAAATTTGTGATGCATGTTCAAAGGGTAAACAACATAGAACTTCATTTAAATCCATTAATGATGTCTCTACTATTAGATGTTTACAATTGTTTCATATGGATCTTTTGGGGCATATTAGAACAATGAGCTTGGGTGGTAAATCATATGCTTTTATGCTTGTAGATGACTATTCTAGGTTTACTTGGGGTTCTATTCTTAAGTACAAAAGATGAGGCTTTAGAAAAATTCATCACATTTTCTAAAATAACTCAAAATGATCTTGAACTTAAAATTTCTCACATTAGAAGTGATCATGGAACCGAATTTCAAAATATAGGTTTCGATGAGTTTTTAAATGAAAATGGGATTAGCCACAATTTTTCCGCACCTCGCACTCCTCAACAAAATGGGGGTAGTTGAGAGGAAAAATCGAACTTTAAAAGAAATGGCTAGAACCATGCTTTGCGAAAATAATTTACCTAAATATTTTTGGGCGGAAGCCACAAATACCGCTTGCTATATTATAAATCGAGTAATGATTAGGCCGATTTTGAAGAAAACACCTTATGAGATTTTAAAATCTAAGAAGCCTAACATTAGCTATTTTCATCCTTTTGGTTGCAAGTGTTTTGTTTTGAATAATGGTAAAGAAAACTTAGGTAAATTTGATGCTAAAAGTGATGAAGTTATTTTCTTAGGGTACTCTTTAAACTCTAAAGCCTATCGTGTATTTAATTAAAGAACTCTAGTAGTTGAAGAGTCTATACATGTTGTTTTCGATGATAACCTCCTTCTGAGGAAGGAATCTTATGATGATGATGATGATGTAGGAATCCTTGATGCCATTGATGGAGGGCAAACGTCAAAGGTGGATGAGGTTCCAACTAAAGATGAGGATACACAAGATCCACCTCCTGAAGCCTTGAAGGACTTGGCTCTTGAGGAAAAGAAGGTGTCTTACCCAAGGGAGTTCAACTATGTCAAAGGTGGTGAAATCTTGGGTGATCCATCCAAGGGGTAACTACTAGATCCTCTCTCAAATTAATGAACCATGTTGCATTTCTTTCATGCATTGAGCCTAAAAATATTAAAGAAGCTTTAAAAGATGATTTTTGGATTTTGGCCATGCAAGAGGAATTAAATCAGTTTGAGAGAAGTAAAGTTTGGACATTAGTTGAAAGGCCTAGTAATCGATCTACTATAGGAACTAAATGGGTATTTAGGAATAAATTAGATGAAAGTGGTAATATAGTGAGAAACAAGGCTAGACTTGTTGCTCAAGGCTATACCCAAGAAGAGGGAATTGATTTTGATGAGACATATGCACCCGTAGCTAGGATGGAAGCCATTAGGATGCTTTTAGCATTTGCATGTTATAATAATTTCAAGCTTTTTCAAATGGATGTGAAAAGTGTCTTTTTAAATGGTTTTATAAATGAAGAAGTGTATGTTGAACAACCACCAGGTTTTGAGGATTCAAAATTTCCAAACCATGTGTTTAAACTAACAAAAGCTCTTTATGGTTTAAAACAAGCTCCTAGAGCTTGGTATGAGAGACTTTCAAATTTCTTAATTGAAAAGGGTTTTGAAAAAGGAAAGATGGATACTACACTCTTCATAAAAAGATATAACAATGACATTTAGTAGTACAAATCTATGTTGATGATATCATTTTTGGTTCTACTAATGAGTGTTATTGTAAAGAATTTTCTAAGCTAATGGAAGGTGAGTTCGAGATGAGCATGATGGGGGAGCTCTCATTCTTTTTGGGACTCCAAATCAAACAAAGGAAAGATGGCACCTTCATCAATCAAGCTAAGTACGTGAATGATATGCTCAAAAAGTTCGGCTTGGAGAATGCAAAACATCAAGTCACACCTATGAGTTCTTCCATAAAGCTTGACAAAGATGAAGGAGGTAAGTGTGTTGATTCTAAGCTTTATAGATCCATGATAGGTTCTTTGCTTTACCTTACCGCAAGTAGACCGAATATTATGTTTAGTGTTTGCTTGTGTGCTAGGTTTCAAGCTAGTCCTAGAGAATCACACTTAGTTGCCATTAAGAGAATTTTTAGATACCTTAGAGACACACCTACCTTAGGCCTTTGGTATTGTAACACCCCATTTTAGCCCCAAATTGAAAACCCTAATTATGAGAATTCCCAATTGGAAACCCTAGAATTTTGGGGGGAAATTTGGAATTTAACCTAATCTAAATTGGGGACCAAATTGAATAAGTTAAAAGTTTGGTGGTTATTTTGTTAGGCGGGTAAAAACTGAGACCCTTCTTCTATAATTTAGCCATTTATCTAGGGTAAACATCCCTTTTGTATCAGATTGTTGTTTTTGCGCCGCACTCTCTTTCTCTCGGTTTTCTCTCAAAAGCAAAGGAAATTATTAAAATATTAAAACCTTTTTCCCCGTTTTTTCGTCGAAGGTCCGACCAAGGGGTTTTCTTCGTCGTTCAAGCGGTTCGAGACCCTCGGAGCGCTCGTCGTCAGCCCGCGAACAAAACCCAGCCGCCGTCACTCATCGCGCGCCGTTGTCGCGTTCTATCACCGTCGTTGCCATCGGAAACAATTGAGTTCCCTTCGGGAACTCCCGCTGCCGCCGTCCTCTATGAGCGCCGATGCCGTCTTGAGTTGGGTGAGTGATGTCGATGGAACTGTTTGGCTTCGGGGTTACTGTTGGCCGTCGTGTTGGTCGCTGTCGGGTCGTGGCCGCCGTTGGGTTCACAGGGTTGCGCCGTGGGTGGTTGGGTGCCGTCGGGTTTAAATCTAGGGTTGGGAATTTGGGGATTAAGGTTTGGTTGATTTTGGTGGCTGATGAAATTGAACCGGTTGGGTATGTTGGACCGGACCGGGCGACTGAGTTGAACCGGACCAGTGGGCTGATGCAGGCTGATGTCATCTAACGTTGTTGTTGATGTAGGCTGACGTCATTCTAGTCAACAATGATGTCAACGTTGACTTTTTGCATTGACTTTTTCGGCTGAGTCCACCTTTATGTTTTAAGACGTTCTAGTTCCGTTGCCGCTGTCTGTTTCTTCAAATTCAAACCCGAAATACCTTTTTGGATCAAGTTTATTTGTTGAGCTCAGATTTTTGTAAAGTGTTGCATCAGAATTTGACTCGGTTGTTTATGTGTTCAGGTGACGTGGACTCTGACCCCGAGATTTTACCTCCTCCTCCGCCAGGCAGACCTCCGGTGGCACAGTCTTTGAGATCTGCTAGTAAGATTTCTATTAAGCATAGTTTATTCGATTGTGGCATAGTATGAAATCTCATATAGTGTTCTTTATTTTTAGGAGCTGATTCTGTCCGACCTTCCGCTAGGGCTGAGCGTGGGAGACGTCACTATCGATGTTGACTATTTAGCTGCCTAAGGTGTGTTCTCTGTCTGTGCTACATGTCTTTGATGTTTGAGTGCATGATATGAATGATTTATATATCTTTGTGTTATTCTGCTCTGTTATCTGATAAATATTGCATGACTCGATTGTATGTTATTCTGCTCTGTTATCTGATAAATATTGCATGACTCGGCTGTATGCTATTCTGCTATGTTATCTGATAAATATTGCATGACTCGACTGTATGCTATTTTGCTCTGTTATCTGACAATAATGTATGACTCGGATGTTGTGATCATGTTATGTAACATATATCGGAATCGGATTATTATGTACATGTATCTTAGTTATTTAACAAGATTGCATTCAGACTCTGAAATCGGATTTCATGTCATATCATTGAGTTGGGATATTGTACGGAGGAAGCTCAGCGACTTTATCCTTCGGGTTGAACTTTGCTTCGGATTAGTAGTTCCATCTTTCGGGATGAGTTCTGCTTCGGACATGGTGTTGCGGTGTAGAGTGGTTCAGGGGAACCTCACTCTTCGGACGATGATGTAGTTGGGTGCATGTCATGTTATGATATATGTATGTATTGCTTGTAATACTTCAGAATATTTGTTAATTCTTGATTTGTTATTCGACTGTTGGATTGACTTCTGTTATGCACTTTAGAGACACACTGAGCTTTATAGCTGACTCCCCCTTAGTATCTGTTTCAGATTTCTAGACTTAGGTTTCGGTACTTGGAGGACCTCATACGAACAATATTTGATACTATTTATCAGTATGTTTTGTTCTAGACTTATATTTATTTATTTAAGTATTTTTCAGATTTGGTTGTAAACGTGGACTTTGGACATTTATTATTTTTGGGATTTGATAAACTATTTTAAGCATGCTTGTTTTAAGATGAAACATTAAAGGTTATCACTTATATTGAATAATAATTTCAGCACGATTTTTCATAAATAATCTTACTTGAGGGAAAAGTTTCCAAATTGTCAATTTCAATTTGTTATAAACCCTTAGGTCAAAATAGAGGGTTACATTTAGTGGTATCAGAGCTTAGGTTACACCCCTCGGCTTGTGAGGCTCGATAAAAAAAATTGATTTTAAAGTTTTAAAAATTTTGCATGCATAATAATTGTTTTTGGAAACTACGAGATTTTCAGATAAATGTCCGAATTTTAAAGAAGTAATATATGTTTTAATTAAAGTCTCCAAGTACCAATTTTGACTTTAGGATTCTTCTTTTTGTAGATAGACTACTATTCCACCCCGTAGGAGTACTAGAGTTACGGCTGGCCGAGGTCGAGGCCGTGGATGAGGTCGTACCGTTGCGAATACAAGTGACGTTAATCCTCCTGAGCATTCGCCACAGCATCAGAAGGACCCACAACAAGAGCAGGCTGAGGAGCAACATGAGGTTCATACGAGTGGTCAACAGACCGATCACCCTGATCAACAGACTCAGAGTGAAGGTCCCCGTGCAGCCGGTAACAGTGAGACTGCTGGAGTTGATGTTGCTGCAGTGCATTTGAAGCTACTTGAGTATCTTCGACAGGATTCTAGGAGACCCATATCTGTTGAATTTTTGTCTGTTGGGATGTCGATGTTTGATGGTAAGACGGCTGCAGATCCAGTTGACGCAGAGTATTGGTTGAAGAAATTATAGCAGTTATTTGATGAGATGGACTACCCTATTGAAAGAAAATTAAGAGCGATTGTATCTTTATTGAAGAGTGAAGACCTGAACTGGTGGGAGGCTGAGAAGACCGTTATTTCTGCTAGTCGGATCACGTGGGATCATTTTCGTCAGGCTTTCCGAGATAGATATGTTGGGGCAGAGTATCTAGCCAAGTGTCGTGAGGACTTTATAAATCTTAAGCAAAATGACATGACCGTGAATCAGTATGAGATCGAGTTTTTGAGGCTGGTTCAGTACGTCCATAGGTTAGTTACTACAAAGAAAGAGAAGTGCGACTGGTTTTTGAAGGGTCTGCGACCTTCGATCAAGACTGGTGTTGCTTTGCATTTGGACAAAGAGTACAAGGATATTACCTTGCGAGCTAGGACTGCTGAACGTAATAAGGCAGAGTTGAGGCAAGTTGAGTCTCAAGGTATGGATCGGGGTAAGAGGCAGTCGACCGCGACAATTCAGTATAATCAGGGTAACCGGACCAGGAAGAGGGTAAGAGATGAGAGTGATTATCAGAGTTATTCCAGAGCCAGACCAGTGACCACTACTGTTCCGACTTCTAGTGTTGAAGGATCGTCTAGCACGCAGGGGGCACCGCAATGTTCTTTCTGCAAGAAATGGCATTCAGGAGAGTGTAGGAGATAGTCTGGAGCTTGTTTTCATTGTGGATCGTTCGACCATCTTTTCAGAGATTATCCGCTTGCACCTCCGTCAACTCATATGACGAGTCAGTCACAGGCATCGGTGCAGGCTCTTACTAGGGGTAGAGGTCGGGGTAGACCTGATACTACAGTTTCTGCTGGTAGAGGTAGGCTAGCTCAGAGTGGAGGATTAGCTGGATCTGGGGTGAGACAGTCGGGTTTGGTTTATGCTACCAGGAGGCACGAGGATCGTGATGAGCCAGATGTTATTGCTGGTACTTTTTCTATCCACTCTATCTCGTATTTTGCATTATTGGATATTGATTCTACCCATTCGTATGTCGCGAGTTCGGTATCTGGGGACTTGAAATTTCGGTTGAGAATACTGTGAACGCGGTTTCAGTTTATAGTCCAGTGGGTGATCATGTCAAGGTTTCTAAGGTGTACAAGAATTGCCCTTTGGAGATTCAAGGGAAAATATTCTCCGCTGATTTGATGGAGTTACCTTTCAGAGAGTTCGACCTTATTCTTGGAATGGATTGGTTATCCGCTCATCGAGTCCGTTTGGATTGTGAAAAGAAAAGGGTGACTCTGAAAACCTCAAATGGGTGCGAGGTGACTATGGTGGGTGAGCGTAAAGGTTACATGACCAATGTTGTTTCGGCTCTCAAAGCAGAAAAGATGATTCGACATGGGGCTACTGCCTATCTTGCTTATATTCTTGACTCGAGGCAGTTAGATTCTGGTTTGGATAATATTCGGGTGGTTAGGGATTTTCCAGATGTTTTTCCGGAGGAATTGCCAGGGGTACCACCAAAACGTGACGAGGTTGAGTTTGGCATAGATGTATATCCGGGTACAGCTCCTGTCTCTATGACTCCTTACATGATGGCTCCGAAAGAGCTTAAATAATTGAAGATTCAGTTACAGGAATTGTTGGATAGGGGTTTCATCCGACCTAATGTTTCTCCTTGGGGAGCCCCTGTTTTGTTTTTGAAGAAGAAGAACGGGTCACTTCGGCTTTGTATTGACTATCGGAAGCTGAACAAGCTAACGATCAAGAACAAGTATCCACTTCCTCGTATTGATGACTTGTTTGACCAATTCCGGGGAGCTACAGTATTTTCTAAGATAGACCTGAGATCGAGTTATTACCAACTCAAGGTTAAGGATTCTGATGTGTTCAAGACCGCTTTTCAGACTCGTTATGGTCATTACGAGTTTCTGGTGATGCCATTTGGATTGACTGATGCCCCTGCGACATTTATGGATATGATGAACAGGGTGTTTCAACCCTATCTGGACCAGTTCGTGGTGTTTTTCATTGACGACATACTGGTTTATTCTAAATCGGAGGCAGAACATGAGGAACATCTCTGGGTTGTCCTACAGACTTTGCGCGAGAAATAGTTGTATGCAAAGTTCAGTAAATGTGAATTCTGGTTGACCGAGGTTACCTTCTTGGGACACGTGGTTTCTGCTAGTGGTATATAAGTTGATCCAAAGAAGATTGAGGCTATTTTGGGTTGGAAGCAGCCCAAGAATATTCCTGAGATTCGAAGCTTCTTGGGTTTAGTTGGCTACTATCGGAGGTTTTTGGAAGGTTTCTCGATTATTGCAGCTCCTCTGACTAAACTTCTAAGGAAGGATATTCATTTTGTCTGGACTGAGGCTCAGCAGACCAGTTTTGAGAAGCTTAAGACTGTGTTGACTAAAGCACCGGTTCTGATTCAGCCTGAGCCTGGGAAGGCCTATACGGTATATATTGATGCCTCTCACACGGGATTGGAATGTGTTCTGATGCAGGAGGGGAAGGTAACGGCCTATGCATCTCGTCAGTTGAAAGTGCATGAGTGCAACTACCCCACCCATGATTTAGAGCTTGCTATTGTGATCTTTGCTCTGAAAATCTGGAGACACTATCTCTACGGAGAGAAGTGCTATATCTTCACCGATCACAAGAGTCTTAAGTATCTACTTACGCAGAAAGAGTTGAATCTGAGACAGCGTCGCTGGTTGGAACTTCTCAAGAATTATGATTACGAGATAGAATATCACCCGAGAAAGGCGGACGTGGTTGCCGACGCCTTGAGTCATAACGCCATCTCGGATTTGAGGACCTTGTTTGCTCGGATGAGTTTATTTGTGGATGGTAGTTTGATGGCATAACTTCGGGTCATTCCTACGCTGATATCAGATATTCGAGCTGAGCAGCCTACTGATCCTTTCTTATGCATCGTATTAGAGAGGTTTCTGAAGGTACATTTGTGGATTATACTATTGATTAAGATGGTGTTTTGTGTTTCCGAGGCCGGTACTGTATTCTGAGGAAATCTGGGTTGAAATAAGTTATTCTTCGCGAGGCACATGACAACCCCTATTCTATGCATCTTGGTGGTAATGAGATGTATAAGAACCTTCGTCAGAGGTACTGGTGGAAAGGTCTTAAACGGGATGTTGTCGTATTTGTGTCTAAGTGTATTACTTGTCAGAGACTCAAGGCAGAGCATCAGCGTCCATCTGGGTTGCTTCAGCACATTGAGATTCCTCAGTGGAAGTGGGAGCGTATGACTATGGATTTTGTTAGTGGTCTTCCGATGACTCCATCCAAGAAGGACTCCGTCTGGGTTATAGTGGACCGTTTGACTAAGTCTGCACATTTCATTCCGGTTCGAGTCAACTATCCTTTAAATAAGTTGGCTCGACTCTATATTTCTGAGATTGTTTGACTTCATGGGGTACCGCTATCGATTATTTCTGATCGTGATCTAAGGTTTACAGCGAAGTTCTGGAAGGCACTTCACTCTACTTTAGGTACCCAGTTGAACTTCAGTACATCTTATCATCCGTAGACTGACGGGCAGTCCGAGCGTGTGATTCAGATTCTTGAGGACATGTTGAGAGGTTGTGTTCTCGATTACAGGAGTAGTTGGGAGGATTTCTTGCCGCTCACAGAGTTTGCATATAATAACAGCTACCAGGCCAGTATCAAGATGGCACTATATGAGGCTCTGTATGGACGTAGGTGTAGGTCACCGATTAGATGGACTTAACTTAATGAGCATAGATTGTTGGGACCAAACCTAGTCCGTAAGGCCGAGCAGAAAGTTAGATTGATTCGAGACCGGCTGAAGGTTGCTTTTGATAGACAAAAGTCTTCTGTCGACTTGAGACGTCAAGATCTTGAGTTCGAGGTCGGTGATGAGGTTTTCTTGAAAGTATCTCCTTGGAGGAAGGTACTTCGGTTTGGTCGGAAGGGCAAGCTGAGTCATCGTTATATCGGTCCTTATCGGATTCTTCGTCAGGTTGGACCTGTTGCCTATCAGCTTGAGTTACCACCAGAGCTTCAGCGTATTCATGATGTTTTCCATGTTTCTGTGTTGAGACGCTATCATGCTGATCCATCTCATGTTTTACCTGTGGCGGAGATTGAGATTCGTCCTGATTTGCGCTTTGAGGAAGAGCCTATCGAGATTCTTGCTCAAGATAAGAAAGTTCTCAGAAGGAAGACCATTAAGATGGTCAAAGTCTTGTGGCGTAGTCCCAGTCATGATGAGGCTACCTGGGAGCCCAAAGCTGTCATCAAAGCTCAGTATCCGCATTTGTTTGCTCCAGGTAAATTTCGAGGCCGAAATTTCTTTTTACGGGGGAGAGTTATAACACCCCATTTTAGCCCCAAATTGAAAACCCTAATTATAAGAATTCCCAATTAGAAACCCTAGAATTTGGGGGAAATTCGGAATTTAACCTAATCTAAATTGGGGACCAAATTGAATAAGTTAAAAGTTTGGTGGTTATTTTGTTAGGCGGGCAAAAACTGAGACCCTTCTTCTGTAATTTACCCATTTATCTAGGGTAAATATCCCTTTTGCATCAGATTGTTGTTTTTGTGCCGCACTCTCTCTCTCTTGGTTTTCTCTCAAAAGCAAAGGAAATTATTAAAATATTAAAACCTTTTTCCCCGTTTTTCCGTTGAAGCTCCGGCCAAAGGGCTTTCTTCGCCGTTCAAGCGGTTCGAGACCCTCGGAGCGCTCGTCGTCACCGCGCGAACAAAACCCACCCGCCGTCACTCATCGCGTGCCGTTGTCACGTTCTGTCACTGTCGTTGCCATCGGAAACGATTGAGTTTCCTTCGGGAACTCCCGCCACCGCCGTCCTCTGTGAGTGACGTGGTTTGAACTGTTTGGCTTCGGGGTTACTACTGGCCGTCGTGTTGGCCGCTGTCGGGTCGTGGCCGCCGTTGGGTTCATGGGGTTGCGCCGTGGGTGGTTGGGTGCCGCCGGGTTTAGATCTAGGGTTGGGAATTTGGGGATTAAAATTTGGTTGATTTGGGTGGCTGATGAAATTGAACCGGTTGGGTATGTTGGACCGGACCGGGCGGCTGAGTTGAACCGGACCAGTGAGCTGATGCAGGCTGACGTCATCTAATGTTGTTGTTGATGTAGGCTGACGTCAGCGATGACGTCATCGTTGACTTTTTCGGATGAGTCCACCTCTATGTTTTTCGACGTTCTGGTTCCGTTGCCGCTGTCAGTTCCTTCAAATTCGAACCCAAAATACCTTTTTGGATCAAGTTTATTTGTTGAGCTCAGATTTTTGTAAAGTGTTGCATCAGAATTTGACTCGGTTGTTTATGTGTTCAGGTGACGTGGACTCTGACCCCGAGATTTTACCTCCTCCTCCGCCAGGCAGACCTCCGGTGGCACAGTCTTCGAGATCTGCTAGTAAGATTTTTGTTAAGCGTAGTTTATTCGATTGTGGCATAGTAGTAAATCTCATATAGTGTTCTTTATTTTTAGGAGCTGATTCTGTCCGACCTTCCGCTAGGGCTGAGCGTGGGAGACGTCACTATCGACGTGGACTATTTAGCTACCTAAGGTGTGTTCTTTGTCTATGCTACATGTCTTTGATGTTTGAGTGCATGATATGAATGATTTATATAACTGTGTGTTATTCTGCTCTGTTATCTGATAAATATTGCATGACGCGACTGTATGCTATTCTGCTCTGTTATTTGATAAATATTGCATGACTCGACTGTATGCTATTCTGCTCTGTTATCTGACAATAATGTATGACTCGGATGTTGTGATCATGTTATGTAACGCATATCGGAATCAGATTATTATGTACATGCATCTTAGTTATTTAACAAGATTGCATTCAGACTCTGAAATCGGATTTCATGTCATATCATTGGGTTGGGATATTGTTTGGAGGAAGCTCAGCGACTTCATCCTTCGGGTTGAACTTCGCTTCGGATTAGTAGTTCCATCTTTCGGGATGAGTTCTGCTTTGGACATGGAGTTGCGGTGTAGAGTGGTTCAGGGGAACCTCACTCTTCGGACGATGATGTAGTTGGGTGCATGCCATGTTATGATATCTGTATGCATTGCTTGTAATACTTTGGAATATTTGTTAATTCTTGATTTGTTATTCGACTGTTGGATTGACTTTTGTTATGCACTTTAGAGACACACTGAGCTTTATAGCTAACTCCCCCTTAGTATATGTTTCAGATTTCCAGACTTAGGTTTCGGTACTTGGAGGACCTCGTACGAATAATATTTGATACTATTTATCAGTATGTTTTGTTCTAGACTTATATTTATTTAAGTATTTTTTGGATTTAGTTGTAAACGTGAACTTTGGACATTTATTATTTTTTGGATTTGATAAACTATTTTTAGCATGCTTGTTTTAAGATGAAACATTAAAGGTTATCACTTATATTGAATAATAATTTCGGCACGGTTTTTCGTAAATAATCTTACTTGAGGGGAAAGTTTCCAAATTGTAAATTTCAATTTGTTATAAACCCTTAGGTCAAAATAGGGGGTTACAGGTATCCTAAAGATTCTTCCTTTAGCCTTCATGCTTATTCGGATGCGGATTATGGGGGATGTAAGATAGATAGTCAAAGTACTTCCGAGACATGTCAATTCTTAGGTAGTATGATCGTATCTTTGTTCTCTAAGAAACAAAATAGCGTAGCCTTATCTACCACCGAAGCGGAGTACATATCCTTAGGGAGTTGTTGTGCTCAAGTCCTTTGGATGAAGCAACAACTCTTAGATTATGGTGTTGAAATAGAAACCATACCCCTTAGGTGTGACAACACTAGTGCCATTTGTCTCACTAAGAATCCCATCCAACACTCTAGAACTAAACACATAGAAATTAGACATCATTTCATTAGAGATCATGTTTTGAAAAATGATGTTGTTATAGAGTTTGTTGACACCTTGAACCAATTAGCGGATATATTTACAAAACCTTTAGATAAATAGCGCTTTTGGACCCTTAGGAGAGAGTTATGTTTAACTAGCCTTTCTTGACCCCTTCTAGGTCCCAAAATGTCAAAAATTTGCTTGAAATTGTTTGTGATTCATGCTTATGTTAATTTTGCTCTTTTTGCTTCTATGCATGTTGCTAGGGGGAGTATGCATTAAGTTTAGCCATTAAAACTTGTTCATATACATGCATTTAGGGACGTTTCAAATTGGATTTTTGTACTTAAATCTGTCAAAAAAGCCTAATCTGGTAAAGGCATATCGATACGGCTGAAGCGTATCGATACGAGTTGATAACTAGGAATCTTTGAAAATGAACGAGTATCGATACGACCTTGTGTATCGATACGGTTCAAGTCAAGGGAAAAAATAGTCAAAGCCAAATCGTACCGATACGGCCCCGCGTATCGATACGGTAGTAACGACGAATATAAAATTAGGGTTAAAGGGTATCGATACGTGTGTATAGCGTATTGATACGGTCTCGACGGAGAGGCTATTTAGGGCTGCAATTGTTAAAAAGGTTAAAAAAACAAAACCCCTCTTTTCTCTCCAAAACCCTAGCCGCAATACCCTATAAAAACCCCCTCAATCCTTTAATTTTTACCATCAATCTTAAAAATTCTTTGAGGGTTTTTAATCTCCACATCAAGGCTAATCTTTGTCAACAAATCTTGTGCATTCACATCACCTCATTCATCCAATCTAAGATTCAAGGTATAAAACTCTTCTTTTTTTTTTATTTTCTTTGATTTTCGTTTGATTTTTATAATAGTTTCAATCTAATTTTTGTACAAAACATGTTTTTATTTTATAGGTTTTAACTTTTTCATAAAAATTTTCTAAAAAAAAATCAAAATTTTTCACTCGAATATTTTTTTATTCGTATTTTTAATCTGTTTTTAAATTTTTTTTCAGACTTGTGAATATTTTTTTTAAATTAAATTTCCTTTATAATTACCTTGAATTATTATAATTTATTGGATCGAATTGGATGTTAATTGCATACATATTCGAATCGCTTTTTGATGTGTTTTCAAGGTTATGGCACCATCGAAAAAGGGAACTAAGCGTCATCGTTCTACTTCCAATCCTAATGAGGATGTCGAGGGTAATCCTATACCTAACCTTCCTTATATTATCCAATTAAGTTTTCCCGATGATGGCGATATAGAACGATACAAACTCTTTCAAGGTATGAACCTTAGGGAAGAACGTGTTGTGTCAATCCCATTCTTAAGTTCTGCCCGTTTTAAATTCCAATATCTATCTTTAATTAAGCAATGGAAGTTTTTACCTTTTTTGAGCATTCCTCCTATCCTATATAGGAATCTAGTCATTGTATTCTTTTCTAATGCCGTATGTATTCATGATGAAGCTAGGGAGAATGTCATTGTTATTGAATCTTCTGTTATGGGCAAAACCTTTCAAATTGATCAAACAATTTTATGTAATGTCTTTGGTTTTGAAAACGTTGGTATTGATGATGAACAATCTTTGGGTACGGGTCCTTTAGGCTCAACAAAAGTTTTAAATGCTCATGATCGTATCCTTCATCTTCTTGTCTCTTGGTTTCTTCGTCCATCGGGTGGGAAATATTCAACTATTCGTCAAACATATGATTTTTGGCTTAAGTGTTTTAGAGAAGATCAACATCCAAATCTTTGTCAAATTATGTTTGTCGACCTTGTCTTTTTAGTCCAACACCGTCACACCAAACAAGTCTCATCCTTTTACTACTCAACGGCTTTGAGTTATCTCCTTCATTCCCTTGGCATTGATTGTTCCCATGATTATCCTGAAACCCTTGGCCTACCCATAGATGAGCGTTCTCTAGCTCGTTCCGGTTTTTCTTATGTTGGTAATGAATGGGTTCGTACCACTCAAGATCCTCCACAAGATGCTCTGGTCGATGCTTCTCGTGCTTCTTCGAGCTCTCACCGTGCTCCACTTGATTCCTCTTCCATGAGCACTCTTATGACTTTCCTCAATGAGAAGTTCACTTCCATGGAAACCGCGATGGATACTCGATTCACATCCTTAGAAGATCGTGTCAAAGGTATGGAGAAGAAGATGGACACCATGGCTTCTCGCCAAAACTCCATGGATATTTCTCTTATCGCCTTCCATGGTGCTTGGCTCAACCAAAATCGAAGGAATCAACCCTCTCTAGATGATAAAGAAGAAGAGGACGAGGACGATGATGATGAAGAAGGGGACGAGTAGTTCATGCATCTCATCTTAGGGCATTTCGTCTTTTATATTCTGTTATTGCACTCTTATTTTTAGGATCTAAATCTATGCCTATTATCTATGTTTTTAGGATTTTAAAGTTTGGATTATGATGTTTGCTTTGAAGTTTATGCATTTGAACTATTATGTTTAATTTGAAGTTTATGCATTTGAACTCTTATGATTGCTTTAAGTTTAATGAATTATTGTTGCTATTATCCTTGTATTATATTTGATCTAACAAAAAGGGGGAGAAGGATCATAGAGTCACTGTTTTATTTTTGAAAATCTATCTTAAAGTAAGGGGGAGAAAGCTTTTCAAAGTTTCAAAAACTTAAAAATTTATTTATGGTTTTGTTATATCAAAAAGGGGGAGATTGTGAAACCAAAATTGATTTTGATATAACACATAAACTTTAGGACCAATTTGCAAAACAATAGAATTTTAAGTACTCTTTAAAGTCTCACAATTGACAAGTATTTTTAAACAAAATAATATCTAAAGAAAAGTTCTTAAACATATAAATTTTCTAAGACTTTTCCTATGTTTTTCAAGCCTAACTATGCAAAAACGCCCAGGCGTATCGATACCCTTATGCGTATTGATACCCTCTTTGGCTACTGGAATTTTGATTTTCAAACCAAAGTACACAGAAACGCCCAGGCGTATCGATGCCCTTATGCGTATCGATACCCTCTTTTGCCACTAGAATTTTAATGGACTTACCGTACCGATACGCCTTGCAACCGTATCGATACGATATTCATCTGGGCAACTCTTTTCATGAAACCGTACCGATACACTTTGCAATTGTATCGATACGATAAGCATATCTTTGAAAAATCTGAGCATTTAATTTTTAGACCGTTACTTGTCAGTTGGTTGGTTTCCCAATTTTTAAAAGACCGTTATACTATACCGATACGCTTGGTATGCGTATCGATACGCTCTTTATGAAAACTTGACTTGGGATTCCAGTGAGCAAAGATTGTATCGATACGGCCTCCCGTACCGATATGCCCCTTAAAACCGTACTGGTACGCCTTCTATGCTTATCGATACGCTCTGTTTTCAGACACAACGGCTCTTTCCTCTTTGATGCAGGTATCGATACGCCCTTCCCGAGCACCGATACGGTATGTTGCAGAGTTGCATTTAATGCGGGAAAATTGCTCCCAACGGCTCTATTGATGATCCCAACTACCCAAACGGCTAGAATTCAATGCAAGGGTATAAAAACAAGCTTTAATTGACCAAGCAACAACTATTGAACCTACAAGCAACATCAAAGCAAAAAATCCAAACCCTAGTGCTCTTCAAAGTCAAATTCTTGTACCCAACTCTAGTGATCTTATTGTTATCTTGTATTGTGAGTTTGGGGAGTTTGAAATTGTATTTGGGTAAACATTTATCCTTTGAGAGGAATTGTTTGAGTTTACCAAATCCTTATCTTTGTAAAAGTGAGTGGATTAAGCTTTAGGTAGAAAGCTTAATCAATTTGTAAGGTTACCTCCTCATCCAAGAAAAGGGGAAGAATTCAAGTAGTGAATTGGTTGAAAATCCTTTGTGGGCACTGAGGTAGTGGATGTAGAGTTCATTTGGAGAACTTGAACCACTTGTGTCACTTTTATTTTTCACTCATACCTCCCACCAAAATTTTAATTGCCAATTCACCCCCCCTCTTAGCCATTTGCAATTGTGTGATCAACTCAACACATATGGTGTGGTTATGGACTTGTTGAGCATGACATAATATTGATTACATGTTCATGCATCATGTGTATTTTTGGCTCATGTGGATCGAAGGTAAGAACAAGCATTTTACCTTGGTTGTGCTCGTGCTTGGATCCTACATTGTCGAGGTTTGTTTTAATGAGCTTACCCTCACTAAGCTTTATGCTTACACTCTCTTTTGTTCGACAATGCAGATCCGTAGATTGTGGGTTGCTAGTGCAAGAGGAGGGCCTCCAAGTGTGCTTTGTGGTGCTATCTTAGCTTTCAAGTATGGACTTTTTAGTTATGAGATGTAATGGTCAAGCAATGAGATATGTGATGTTGATTTGTGCTTTTGATGTGGTAGATGTTGGTTTGTTTAGGAGTATGTTAGACTCCTTTATATGTTTATGTTGGTGTGGCTTGTTGATGCCATGTTTGGAATGCAAAACATGTTTAAGTGCTACCATGAATGCTTTATGTATGAATGTTTAGGGCATGAACCTTATATATATGCTATGTATGTCTCCTTTTGAGTAAATGCATGAATCCTTGAATGAATGTTCCGTGTTCATGTTGGTTGTCTCGTATGCTAGGATCTTGGTGGTTAAGTGTTGTATGAATGTTCGTATGTGGCTAGGGAAGTCTTAAAATGCATTTAGAGTTGTGTTTTAGAGTCTTAGGCTGCAAACTTGGGTATTGCAGTGCATGGCGTATCGGTACGTCCAAGGGCCGTATCGATACGGTCCTACACTTTGGGACTCAAGTTTGGCCTAGCGTACCGATACACGAGGGCGTATCGATACGCCAAATCCTCTCTGGAAATCTGAGTTTTTGACGAGATTTTGGCGTACCGGTACGGGTCTAGGGTGTATCGATACGGTCTTGTATCGTTGACCGTGGGTTGTTGACCAGTCAGGGCGTATCGGTGCGGTCAACCTGTGTACCGACACGGTCTCCCTAGTTTGACCTTGAGCTGTTGACCGAGTCAAGGCGTATCGATACCCTCTTCTAGTGTATCGATACGACCTGCTTTAAAAAGGTAAAATGGGTTGTTTTATGTATTATGTTCGTTTGTTCGCCTTGCTTGTTGCTTCCGCTGTCGTTTATTCACATAGGATATATAATAAAGCATCTAGAGAAGATAATTAATGAAAATGTTTTCATTGGGTCGGTAACCAAAGTGAAGCCTTAACGGGTTTCACTTCAGTTATCCCTATGTAGCCCACTCGGATCGGTCAAGCGTCCGGACCGGGACGAGGGGGTTACAGACAGTACTTGCAGCAACATCAACACTAGATCTGTCTGAGGCTACAATGAGTCAGGTGAATGAGGCATCAAAGTCCTTCACATCTCTCCTCCTTTCCCTCATGCGCGAGGCTCGTTGGGATATTGCAGTCGTTGTCCGATCCATCAAAGCCGCAACCGCTGCTCCCGGTAACGTCAATTATACCACCACGATGATAACTCTGTCTGTCATTGCAAATCATCATGCCAAGTATGCGCTAGAGTCGTATGTCTCTTGCAAAATATTCCAAGGGTTCGACCATGAGACGTTCTATAGTTTAAGGGTTTAAGGTTTAATAGTTTAGGGTTTTAGGTTGAGGGTTAAGGGTTAAATTATTTTTTATAAAGAATATGGTCAAATTGAAATAATATTTAAATAATGAGAGTTTAATAGAAATACAGAAATAGATGAGGTGCTAAATATATAGTTTACCCTTATTAAAAAATAAAATTTTAATATATAAAAATAATTTAATTGAAATTTTTAAAATAATTATTAATTGTATGATGGGTCTTTAAAATTTTAAATCTTTATTAATTAATTTAATGGTGTTCAGCGGTGTTCAATATTAGTAGTTTTCAGCGATGTTCGTCGCACATTGTAGAATTTTCCTATATGTTTTTATGAAAATTAACAACGATAATTGTTTAGTCTATATAAAGATTTGGGTTTGAAATAATGAATTAAATTTTATTTTGATTAAATGATGTTTATTTTTTTTAGTTTTGATTTAGCATGTTTGGATTTAAATTTTTTAGGTGTATGTGAATTATTTTTAATTGTATGATTTATAAAAAGAATATAAATTTATTCGAGTTAAAAAAATAACTTATTCAAGTTTAAAAAAAGCTAAACTATCCTTGGATTACGAATTTAGTCCATGTATTTTAATTTGATTATTTTTAATTTCTATATTATTTAAAAATTAAAAAATTGATCTTAATCTAAACAGTAATTGCTAAGGTAATTACATTAGAATATTAAAAAAATAATAACCATTGAATATGTTAGCTAAACTTGAAATATTTTATAGTTTAATGATAAAAACAAGTTTAACTCTGAAATTCAGTAACTAATGGTATAGTTGACCCAATATATAATGGAGCTTTATACATACTATTATACATACTTTTTTCCCTTGTAGTAATCCGAAATTAGCAATGTTGCCCTTACTTTTTTTCCCTCGTAATTTTGCCCTCAAACTCATTCAATTGCAACAATTTTGTTCTTTGACCGGTGTTGACCGTTAAAGTGCTAACGTGACAGTTAACGGTGCTAATGTAGCAATTTTGCCCTCGAAGTCATTCAATTGCAGCAATTTTGCCATTGGTTTATTTAGTATTTGAATAAAATTGGATAAATAATTTGGTTTTTCAAGTTGAACTTTAACAAATAGAATATATGAAAAATCTATTAACAAATTGGTGTAAATATCCTTTGGGTCCCTGGTAATTTTAAAATAAGCAAAGTGAGAACTCTCATAAAAAATCAAAAAATTCTTCAATTTTTTTAAATAATCCATAAACTTAATAAAAATAAATAAGATATTCAAAAAATTATTAAAAATAAAAATTAATATAAAAATTAAAATGTATTAGACATTATAAAATGATAAAATATACTTGATAAGTTTTATTACTACTCACAAAAAGGTACTCGAGTTGTCCTCTACTAAGAGTAGCAAGGCCCTCGATTCTCATCCATTATAGGCTATAAACGAATCGAGTTCAACTCAGGAGGACTCACCATCGAAGCCTTCTCGAAGAATCAATATACTTACGAAGGCAAAGGGATTGAGTCCCGAAAGTACTTTGCGATGGTCATACGAAAAATCAACATTCTTACATGAGCAAAGCGTATTCCTCCTACTTAAACAAACAGGACAAAGCTCGGGAATAGAGCTTGGAATTAAGTTTTAAATGCGTAAAATAGAGCTATATTCATTTAAACGGACAAATAAATAGAACCTATGGTGAACTTACAAATTCCATTTAAAAAAACATTTTTTAAAAAAATCATTTAAAACCAATTTGTGGCCTGACCCTCTTTTGTTTTTATTTAAAAAACAAAAACATGTCCCCAACGGAGTCGCCAAGCTGTCGCAGCCGCCTTTTTACGGGAGGCTTCGACTATTTTGGAAAACACTTTTGAAAAATCAACGGAGTCGCCACCAATCTTTTTTGAAAAAAAAAGTGTGATTGGATCACTTTTAAAATAGAGTTATTTTAATAAAACATTTTTGGTTTTAATAAAACAACGTTTTGGTCTGTGAAAATCAGGAAACAAGTTCGGGGGTCGGTTACCCGTGGGGAAGGGTTAGCACCCCATGACGCCCAAAATTGGTATCGAATTGGTTTTAAAATCATGTTCAAAACTGGAATTTGCAAGTTCAAAAATGTTCGACTTTACTTGTCCGTTTAATGAATATTAGTCTATTTTAACCACCGTATCGCCCGGGAGATGAACTTTAATCACCGCCAACATTTTTGACGCTAACCCATCATTCATGTTTGATACGACACCACATTAAATTATGTTTTCACTTTTCAAGCAACAAAAAAATTTAAGTGCGTGGAGCATTTTATTCAATTCTAGGTTCGACTATTAAAGCCCTAAAAACGTCTAAGTCTTTATTCCTAAGTTAAGGTTTAAATGTGCTTAAGTGTATTTTATTTGCATGAAGAACATTTTTCAACAAAAAAAATCTCTATCTAAGCTTTAGTCCCTAATCCTAAATTTTCACTTATTTCTAAAACAAGCAAGCAAATATTTTATTCTTTGTTGTGAATAAAATAATAAAGAACAATAATAAGAACAAAGAACAAGAATAAAAGAACAAAGAGATGAGAGAAAGAGGAAGATTTGTATTATTCTCAAAAATAGAATTGTGTACAATGCCTTCAATGAATCATCTATTTATAGGCATAAGAAGTACATAATACATTAAACTCTAATTAATAGAGATAATATTCCTAATAATAAATAAATCAAACTCCTTAGATAAAGTTCTAATCATGATAGACATCCACATAGATAAATATTCATAACACTCCCCCTTGGATGTCTATGAAGATAATGTGCCTCGTTAAAACCTTACTAAGATAAAAATCCAGTGGGGAAAAATAATTAGTGAAGGAAAAGAGTACACACATCTTTAATACGCATAACATGTTTGTAACCCCCTCGTCCCGGTCTGGCCGGATGACCGGTCCGAGTGAGCTACACGGGGAAAACCGAAGCGAAACCCAAAGGATTCCCCCTCGGTTAGCAACCCTATTTTTTTTCTTTTTATATTAATCTTGCCTAGATGAATATTAGGTCCTATGTGATTCACGACAGCGGGAAACGTTCAAAGGAAAAACACATTCGAATCACAGCCACGCATAAACAGTCAATTTTAAGCTTATAAGGCAGACAGTATCGATACCCTAATCAGGGGTATCGATACCCTCCTTCTAGGTCAACCCAGGAAGTCAACACGAGAAGGCCGTATCGATACCCTTACCAGGGGTATCGATACCCTCTTCCTCGGTCAACCTTCCTTGGTCAACAGATTTGACCCGTATCGATACTCGGGACCCCGTATCGATACGCTCCAATCTAACTCCCAAACCCAGATTACAGAAACTTTGGGGGGTATCGATACCCTAAGGGTATCGATACCCTAGGCAAAAACTAGGGCATTTGGGCAAGAGAGTATCGATACCCTAACCAGGGGTATCGATACCCCCTGCACTGCAACACCACAATTTCAGCAAAAACACAAAAGGCTCACACTCTAGATGCAACACAAGACCTCCCTAGACACATCCAAGCATTCATGCCACATCTATTAACCACAATCTAATCATACAAAGCACCCAACATGGACGAACACCATTCAACCAAGGATTCCATATAATCATTCAAAGAAGGCATACAAAGCATACATGAGTTTCATGCCTTGGAAAACAAACACAACACATTCACATAAGGCAACCTAAACACCCTAAAGCATGCCATCATACGCACCAACAATCATCAAGGTATTACATGCATACAATCCATAATTAATTCAAACATCAACATTAGGCATTAACAACAATAAGCCAACACATAGGAGTCTAGATACAAGCTCCTAAGACACGTAGCATTTCCCATTGCTAGACTATTACATTATTTAATTAAATCATACTTGAGCAAACCACCACACGCTTGGACGCCCTTATCTTGCTCCTTGGTAACTCCAAGCTAAAGATCTGCATTGTCGGAAAAAGGAGAGCGTAAGCATAAAGCTTAGTGAGCGGAGCTCTAAAACATAACTACGACAATGCAGGGTTCAAAGCTTTCTTTAAAAGTAAAGGTCAACGCATACAAATCATCCAACTACCTAATCCTTCTACTAGCATACGAGTTCAACCAAGGGTCAACAATATGGGCATTTAACATGGCATTACACATTATGGTATGCATAAGGACATATTCCTAGATTAAAGCAAGACAATATGAAGACAATGATATAGTGAGATACAACATGAACATTACATGGCCTGCACAAGCATAACCAAAACACACACGGTGGGACTACACATCACCGTCTCGACTAGTAGTTTTCCAATGGGACTACACATCAAAGTACTCTTCTACTAGTCACTACCGGCGGGACTACACATCACCGGAGTCTTATACCACTTGCTACCGGCGGGACTACACATCACCGGAGCAACGACAACCATCACGTGAGGTTCGACACCAACCATGCAACACGATGCACAATTACTACCATACGACATGTACTCACTATATCATGCGCAACCAAAACAAGATGTAACAAAATCCACAATAGCATCACTTACTACTTGGAATCTTACCGATTACGAATGGTCTTACTCACCATTTTCGTGCACAACTTGCACCAACTTACTCACACCTTACAAGGCATATCAACAACATCATTAATACCACCATACATGATCAACGATATAATATTAAGCAATCATACTTCTTTCTAATTTATTTAAATTTCATGCTTGACAAGACATCACCACAAGTAATGAAAACAAATGGAAAAAGGGGATTTAAAGAGGCAATTCACAACATCTTACTCTTGAGTTTAAATCATTTTCAAGGCCAAAACTAAACCACTTCCAAAATCACCTTTGAACCAAAACTATTCTTGAAAACCATTTCCACATCCACGTACTCGAATCAACCTTAGAAAATCAAATTAAAGCATTAACCACTCACCTCATTTCCTTAAGCTAAACAAGCAAAGCCGACTCAAGCCTCCTCACATCCGGATTCGATCCCAAAGCTTTACCAACGCAAATCCTTGCTTCCAATCGCCTCAACACAAGTAAATTAACCTCATATCAGTCCACAACACAATGTAGCAACCCGGAATACAATTCAACCATTAAACACTTGTTTTTCGAACCAAGAACAACCCCCAAAAAGCCATTCCCGAGCAGCCCCCTTGCACAGCCGAAAACCATTGATTCCAACTCTTTTAACACACCTAATAGCTTCCAAAACAATCCCCAACCAATGCCCCAACATCAACCCTCAATTTTCAACACCAACCACACCCAAAACTCAACTAAAAACCCTCCTAAAAACCCACCAAAACCCAAATTCGGAAATTCGATTAAAACACTCTAAAAATTATATATGTTGGACCATTTTATTCATAAACATCATATCTAACAATAACAAATCAAAAGCTTTAGTAAAAACCCATAAAGCTCTAACCTTTAGCTCAAAACTTTGAAAAACCCAAATTCTAAAACTTGAACTAAAATGAAAACTATTTGTACTTTCAAGTAGAGGAAGATGAGAGCAAGATGAGGATGTGTTTACCTTTCAAAACCGAGCCAAAATGAGGGAGAAAGGAGATAGAATAGTGAAATCCATGGAAGGGGGAGGGGTCTGTCGATAGCTTTGGTTGAAGAAGAAGATAGCATTTTTTTTTTGTTTTCAATATAATAGAAAGAAATAGGCTTATTTGAAAAGATTGCATATTTACAAAAATGCCATTAAAATGGCTATTGGGCTTTTTCATCCAAATTTGGTCCAACTCTTCAATTAAATTTCACTAAACAAAACCGAGACATCATTTTATTTATTTAATTTAAAAAAACCGAGACTCAAATATTATTTAAATATTATTTTCTCCCGGCCCCCAAACCCGGGTGTTACAATGTTGCCTCATTAAAAACCTTACCAAGAAAACCCATTGGGACAAAACCTCGGTTAAGGGAAAAAGAGTGCAACACGTATTTACTCCCCCTCATAAAAATATCACATAAGATCTTTGAATCTTCATAATTCGATCTTGAATATAATCTTCAAATGTTGAAATAGAGTATGCACTAGTGGATAAATCTTTCAAATTATTTCTTGAAATGATCCATCAAATACTATTCTTCTAAAGATCACGAGGGACGAAACTTTAAAGAGATATGTTTCGTTTTATCACATTTGATGTATCCACCTTGAGATATAAATTTTGCATTATCTCTACATAAAATAGCTTGCATCTTATATTGTGATAGCAATTCACATATCTTCTAGATATGTTTAGCCAAACACATATTTCGTCTTTGCCTCATGCATAACAATTATTTAAAGGCAATGGTCTCGTAGCACTTAGATAGTATTTCTGGACCAACCAAGATACGATGCTTCCAGATCAATTAATGTATATATGGTGCTTTTAGACCAAGAATATCATCACCTTTTTCTCGAGGGCGGAATGGATCTTTGTTTACATTAAGAGACCTAGCAACCAAATAGTGGTCAACAAATATGCATTATGCATGTAAAGTCTCTTTAAACATTTTTATGTGTTTGCCGATTGCTGCACAAGGATTCCATTATTAAGGAGATCTCTTCATGAGTCTCAATGAATCGCGAACATACATAATAAAAACAAAGACAAATCTAGAGCTAAACCTCTTAATAAAATGATCTGAAAATTAAATCATTCTTATGGTCTTTCGTTAATAAGTATTCAATGGGGCGATTATACAAAATGTGCCCAAAATATTTTAATCCATAAAAAGATATATTTAATATAATTGAATAATGTTCTCGAGAACTTGAATTAACTGCTTATGGCAGTCTAAATCCTTCTAGAAGCTTCATGTAAATGTTGTTATCAAGAGGCTCATACAAATAAGATGTAACAACATCCATTAGGCGGAAACTGAGTTATTTCATTTATTGTCATACTATCTAAAAGTAACTGCATCTACCACCGAGAAATATATTTTCCTCATAATCAATTTCATGTCTTTGTGAGAATCTTTGCAACCAAACGAGCTTACATCTCGTGATTTCTCCTTTTGATTTCTCTTTCTCACAAAGGCTCATTAATATCCACGAGCTTTACACATTTCAATATACGGGCTATAGGCCCAGATACTTCTCTTTTCGAAAGAGATCTTAGTTTCGCCTCAATTACCTCTTTCCATATTGGTCAATCATTTCTTTGTTTACATTGTCCAATTGACAATGATTCATGATCCACATCATCAAATAAAAACTTTAGTGTTATATTGCATGCAAATGTATTATCGACGTCGATTAGATTTCAGTTCCATTTATTACCAGACATGACATAATCTATTGAGATCTCTTTATTATCAGGTACCTGAGTCATGTTAATGCCTCTATTGGAGATCTTTTAATCTCATCTTGAGATTTTCAAAATTCATTGATTCCTCGATCAGACCATCATAACTATAGCTCCCTTCCCTTTTTTTGAGGATTTTTATCTTTGGAACCTACTTGTCTACCACGCTACAGGCGTAAGTTGGACTCATTAACAACTAAAATTTGTCCTTCCGGGACATTAAATTTAAACGGAGCATTCATAGCTGGTATATGTGACTTAGTCACTATATTAGGGTCATCAAAATCATCAGACAATTGATTTGCTAATTGAATTATCCTTTGAACTTATAGTTCACATTGTTGAGTACGTGGATCAAACTAAGATAATGATAATTCATTCCAATTTATTTCTTTTCCCAGCTATTTTATTTTCTCCCCCTAACGTTGGGAAAACTGACACATTAAAATGATAGTCAATAAATCGAGTTGTAAATAAATTTCCTATGAGAAGCTCAAGATATTTAATTATCAAGGAAAATTTGAATCTGACATATATTCCCAACCTCCTTTAAGAACTCATCTTTGTGCGTTGTGGTGGAGCAATCAGAACATATACCGCACACTAAAAAAAATCTAAGATGAGAAATATTTGGTTCCTAACCAAAAACCATTTATAATGGGGAGAACTTATTATAATTTGTTGGCTTGATGTGAATTAGTGATAATACATATAAAATGACATGTCATCAGCATTATCAAGACCAATTGTCTTTATAAGGTAATCTGAAAATGTGTTCATAGTTTTATCAACTGAGCAAGTAGCTTCGCAAATACCAAGTTGCGGATTAGTAACAAGGATACATATGACCATATAGTCGATGCATCAATTAAAATCGTAAAATATCTAGATGAACTGTAAGAAAAGTGTATGGGCCCACATATATCACCTTTGTATCCGTTCCAGAAAAAAAAATTAATAGATTCGCAATCTATCATAGCTGATGATGATTGAATAATCGGTTTGCTTTGATAGCAAGTATCACATGAAAACATTGCTTTGAAGAAAATTTCAACTCTTCAATAAATTACCACATGAAAAGTGTCAACAAATTTTCGCATCATAATTGAACCGGGATGGTCTAACCGGTCATTGCCAAATAATAAAGTTATCGGTAAACTTCTGATTCACAATAGCATGAGCTTCAATTTGTGCTAATTCTATTGTAGTACACTATGAATGATAGTGCATATAACTTTTTCAAGTTTTTATTATTGCCTTGATTTATACTCATAATATTGAGATAGTCAACATCCCATCGACTAATGGTCTAAATATGATATCCATTATTGTGAATATCTTTAAAATTAAATAAGTCTCTTTATGACTTTGACGAGTATAACGCACTGTGAATATGGAATAAAGTTCCATTTGACAATAACATATTTGCTCAACCAGAGCCTTTTGTGATATTAGTACTTCCGGATATAGTACTCACATTATTCCCTTGCATTTTAATCGAGAAATGCATAATTATGCACCTTTCAAAATGTTTTTTTTTTCATTTAATTCGGGTAATGAAAATATGTACTTTGTATCATTCACTTCGAGGAATGAAAAATATAAAATATAGCACATCATATCAAGTCGATTATCTATCAGAGATAAACTTTCAAGTGCACTTCTGAAGTATTGATATTTTAGTACTTTGAGAAATATTACTCATATTTCCCCTTGCATTTAAATGGGAAAAATATTTCTTATGCTTAAGTACAATATGAGTACTTGCATTATCTACTAGGCATAAATAGCCACAATTCTAGGCATAAATAACCACAATTCATTGTATATTTTATTATGGAAGTAATCATATTCTTCAAATAATAAATTAACATAAAGCGTAAATAAATAATATGTGAAATAAATAAACATAAAGCAAACTAACATAAATAAATAATAAATAAAACGAATTAACATAAAAAAAATCAATTATTCCTGTTAGAGGTTATAAGGAAAATAAAATAAATGGTAAATTATTCCCTACAAGGGTTATGAGAAAATTAACAATATCCAATTGAGTTGGACCAATAACGCCATAATTATTTTCGCCATAAACAAATTTTGTTTATATTTTATTTCATTTATCATTCATGATTATGGATAAAGTCCATAATACTTTGGCGTTTGACAAGTACGAAACCAATGGTTTATAACATCACATTGGTAAAAGGATTTCACTTCCTTAGAATGATCTTTATCACTCTTGTCATCCTTATAACTTCGCTACCAGCGGGTAGAAGTATTCTTAAAACGACTATATTTTTCATGTGTATATTCATAGCCTCGACCACGACCACAACTTTTAATGTGGTTTTTTATTCCTTCCATAATATAATCTCACATTCACTTCAGGGAATGAAGTAGAGTCAGTGGGCCTTTGAAACCCTTTTCACATATCATTATCACAAAGAACAAAGATTTAATTCTCGTACGCGGCATTGTTAAACCTGTCCACAAGGTTCTTTAAAAACCTCCTTTGAGACCAGTAGCCTCGCAGAACGGGATGTCCAGCCAATATACTTGGATTATATCGAAATTATGTCTCTAATTGAATAATGATTTACCATGTTTGCATTCACTTCAGGGAATGAAACAATTCCAATAATCGCATGGAATAAACATCATGCTTGCATTCACTTCTTGGAATGCCCCATCATTGAATAATATAAAGAAAAATACAATCGGTAATTTAAAAAAATGAAGAAAGAAAAAAAACTTATCTTTGGTTTATCCTAGAATCGAATTCTTTCCAATAACTTTTTTTGGATTCAAACAATGAAGACCTCAGTTGATTAGAGTCGTGCTGATAACGTGTTGTGAATAAAATAATAAAGAACAATAATAAGAACAAAGAACAAGAATAAAAGAACAAAGAGATGAGAGAAAGAGAAAATTTTGTATTATTCTCAAAAATAGAATTGTGTACAATGCCTTCAATGAATCATCTATTTATAGGCATAAGGAGTACATAATACATTAAACTCTAATTAAAAGAGATAATATTTCTAATAATAAATAAATCAAACTCCTTAGATAAAGTTCTAATCATGATAGACATCCACATAGATAAATATTCATAACATTCTTTTGATTTTTGCCCTTTTTATTATTCCTTTTAAAAGTTTTTATTTTTACTTTTATTTTTTTATTTTCTAAGCTAAAACTCTTTTTTATATCTTTTTATTTTTTTATTTTTTTTACCTTTTCCATTTTTTATGATTTCCCCTTAAAAGATTTTTATTCCTTTTAAACTCATTTTTTTTATTTTCTACATTTTTAAGTTTTAAAACAACCCATTTTTAAAATAAACTTTATTTTTCTAAAAACTCTTTTTTAAAAGTTTTTTTTCTTTTCAAAGATTTATTTAAATATCCTAAACCCTAATTTTTTACTATAAAACCCTTTTATTTTCTTTTTTCTTGAAAACTTATTTTTTTATATTTTTTCTAAAAAATTATTATTTTTTTCTAAAAATATTATTATTTTTTCTTTTAAAAAAAACATTTTCCCATCAATTATTAAAAGAAATAAAAAATCTTTTTAATTTTTCTAAAATCAAGCCCTTTATTATTTAACTCCTCACATTATTATTTCTTCTAATTAAATCCCTAATTTCAAGTTTTTCAATTTAACCACATTTATTCTTTTTTATTATTGCATTTAAAATATAAACATCTTTTAAATTATTTTATACATTCCTAAAGATCAAAATCACCCTAACAACATTTTTTAAAAGCATGCAGACATTTTAAGATCAAACTAAAAATTAAAACGAAATTTAAAACAAAAAAATTACCGGAATCGTGAACGATTTTCCGACTTCGAAAAAGTAACCTAGAAATCACAAACAACACAAACAAAAACACCAAAATTCAACCAAGAACAAACATATAATTAACATAAAAATAAACAAATAAAGGATAGAAAATTTACCGAGAAATCGACGAGCGATGAACTCGAACTCAAGCTTCTCGAAATGCTTCAAACCACCTCCGAAAAATTGCTTCAAACTCGAATTTCCTCTCCAAAAATTTCCAGTCAACTCAAGAAAAATTCAGTGAATTTTTTTCGTATTTTTCTTGAACCCTTTTTAGTGGTTTTTCTCTCTAATTTGGTGTGTTGAACAAATGAAAAAAAAAGGTATTTATACTTGAATTTCAGCTTCAAATTCAAGCTAAATTCATATTTCAATCCCCGAATTGAAGCTAAAATCAGACAAGATACTTGATTCTAGGAAAACCCCCTCAAATCTTATCCAATTTGGTTGAATATTCGAGCTGAATTTTCCCCTTGATTCAAGCCTAGGGTTTGACTATTTATCTCGGTTTTTTTTGTATATTTCGGCGACCAGAGGCGGCAGCGATGAACGGGGTTGGTGGCATTGAGACGGCGACGGCGAGGCGGACCAGTTGGTACCAACAGTTTTAACGGCCAAAACCTGTAGACAACGGCCGGCTACCGTGAAATCGCAGCAAGGGAGCGTTTGGGGAACCAGCCCACGCGTTGGCACGTGGCGTGCGCTGGTTCCTCTTTTATTTATTTTTTTATTTTTTTTCTTATTTTCCCCTTATTTTCGCTGATTTTTAGCTTCTTTTTATTTTTTTATATTACATTTATATATTTTTAACTCACTTTATTTCCATTTTCTTTTTATAATTACTTTTTTTGTTTTTTTGTCTTTTTTTCATTTTTTTAAAGTGGGCTTCAAAATAAACAATGAGACTTATTATTTTTTTCTTTAAAAGTGGGGTTTAAGAATGGGTTTTTTTTAAGATGAGTCTTTGTTTATTTAAAAGGTAGGTCTTAAAATGATATTTTTATTATTATTTAGTTTTTATATTTTTTGATTATTTAAAAATTAAGGTGAAAATTTAGTGACAACAAAGTGTATAAATACTCGGATGGAAATCATCTACCCCTTTTCGGTGCCCCTACATATGCTTCACGCTCAAAATTAACTTTAGGGTTTTAGGTTAGGGGTTGTGGTTAAGGTTTAGGGAATTTAGGGTTGGGTGTATTTTTTAGGATATATGGTGTAGGGTTTAGGATTTAGAATTTAAGGTTAGGGCTTAAAATTTAATTTTGTAGTATTTTTTTAATGTTGGAGCATATGTAGGAGCACCGAAAAGGAACAAACGAATTTTATCTATAAATACCCTTGTTGTAAATTAGTATTTTCAGGAATGAAGAATGAAAGTATGTTGAACTTAATATTTTGACAATTTGATCATGGGTTCGTCCTTCCCCTTGAACTTGACCTTCTCAATGACATTATTTCTATGTCCTGGCCTGGCCTCTTAATGCTACTGTCCAAGTCATAAACACTAAAGAGAACTAGTTTACAGTTTCACAAATAACACTTAAAGCAACCATGGCAGTGAAATTGATTATTAAAAGGATGAACGTTAAAGTAACACCACAAAACATAGCTCGGATTCTACATAGGATTTATCCAATTTGTTGTGCAAAACTTAAAAGTTTATTTCACAAGATCTTGCAGAGCTTGGATGAAAGTGTTGACATATTCTTCTTGAAGATTTCTGCTGGAAAGTGTTTGCTTCAGCTTAGAACCATTCGCCCTCAACATATTCGCCGTTTTGTTGTCTTTGTCCATAACGAACTTGATGGCTTCACTCAGCGACTCCTTCGAGACCCTTCTGGTTTTACCTCTCTCAACTTCAACTCCGATCTTGAGTTCATTCACCATCAACCTCGTGTTTAGGATTTGATCACTGATTTCAGGAATCAACACGACTTGGCAGTCAGTAAGCAGAAACTCCCACATGGTTCCGTAGCCACAGTGGTTCACGAAACACCCGATGTTGGGGTGGTGCAATAGCAGCTCTTGTGGAACCCAACCACCGTAAACCAACCCTCTTCCTTTAACCCTCTCTTCAAACCCTTCCGGAAGTGCTTCTTCAACAGTTAAACATCCTTGGGGTGGTTTTAAAGCCACCAAGAATGGTAGTCCACATGACTCGAACCCGAGAACCATCTCCTGGAACTCATCTTTCTGCAACTCACTCTGGCTTCCGAATGAGCAGAACACCACAGAACCTGGCTCGAACTGGCTCAGCCAATTAACCCATTTTTCATCGAGTTGTTCTGTCTTTGTTGCAGGAAAACAAGGCCCTGATAGCAACACGGGCTTACCGAATTCTTTAGCAACGTAGTCACAAAATGGTCCCTCGATTTCCCGGCAAGTCCTGAAGGCGATTGCGTCACTTTCTGTCAAAGTGGTTTTAATCCGCTGGTAAAACGTCAGTCCACTCCCGAAATCCTTAGCCTTGAACAGCACGATAGGAGCCTCTTCAGCTTTGAATCTCACGGTGGAAGAAGGGTAACCGGGAGGGAATTCCATCACCTCTTCTGCAGTCGTTTCATTGGTTACGACCTTAGTGTTTAACCCCGTCGACATGGAGGAAACCACCACATACAATATTGGACGAATCCCAAGTTGGCGAGCCAAATCTGGGATCCAAAACCAGAAATCATACAAAACTATATCAGGTTTTATAACCTTGAAGATGGATTCAACTTGGTCTCTTGTTTGGTCAACGGCAAAAGCAAGGTGTTTCTGTTGGTTCAAAGGGACAACAGATGTGGTTTCAGCACCGGGAGGGAGGCCATCGACACGGGGAAGAACCAGAGGAAAGAACTGAATCAAGCTGGGGTATTGGTTCAAGCTTTCAAGCTTTGGTTTAACACCTTTAGGCAAAAGGAAAGAGAGTTTATGGCCTTTCTGAGCCAGTTTATTTGAGAGGTGGAGGAAGGGGATGAAGTGACCGTAGGCAACCCATGGAAACACGGCAACGTGAAGCTTTGAGCCGCCGGATTTGCCCATTTTTTCTTTCTTTCTTAGTTGAACAAGGTGGCCTGAGCTGTGACTAAAGCTGCTACAGACGAAAGAGTAAAGAGTAAAGACCAACCTAGTTTGTAACGCCTACAATTCACAGTTGCATAAAAAGCTTCATCTTTCTTCACCTTTTTTTGCTTAGCACAGACAAACGTTTTTGTCGTAATGCACGTAATATTTTAAGCATTATTTGAAGACATGTTCGAGCAGAATCACCTACCCAAATCAAACGAGACACTCGAGTCCGATTAGATGCTTTTGTCAATATTCGACTCGATTAAACTTGATTCGAGCTCGCATTCGGCTCAAATTTTTAACGAGTCGATTCGAGCTCAACATTACTGGGATTGACTTGAATTCTTAACAAGTCAAATTAATACTATTCGGAAACGACTCAGCTCATTTACACTGTAACACCCGTGTCTTGGGTCTAGGAGTTAGCCGGGTTGTTGTTCGAGTCAAATAAAATCTAATTAAAATAAACCAACTTTGAATAATGACCTATTTGAATCTTAATAAAGAGGGAGGGACCAAAGTTGTGATTTACCCACATTTTAAATAAAGCAAGACAACTTTTATGGAAAAATTGTCATCTTCCTCCTCATTTTCCCTTTCCCAATTTCAAAACCCTCTCCCCCATTTTCAAACTCTCCTAAAACCTAGTTACTATTCCATTGACTTTGTTAATCGATTTCAACATCAAATTAAGAGGTAAACATATTTTCTTAACCTACTCTCTATCCTCTACTTATCTATTGTTTTAGATTTCAAAAATATTGAGTTTTGGGAATTAGGGTTCATATGGAAATTTGGGTTTTGATGGGGTTTTTTCAATTTATTTTGAAAAATTATTTTGGGGTTATGTTTAGTCATGATGAAATATACAACATATATTAATTTGGTTGATTTTGGATGAAATTTCGTAGTGGGTTCTTAGGGCAAATTTTAAAGTATGAAAAATTGGGTTTTTGAGAGGTTTAGTGTTGGAATTGAAGGGTTGATGGTCTACCTATGTTAGGAGGGTGATTTGGGATATTTTGGAAGTCATTTGGGTGCTTGGAAATGGGTATTTCAGCCAATGGTTGTTGGAGTCCGAAAATTGGGTTTTTGAGATGTTATGTGGTTTGGGAATTTGAGAAAATTAGGTTGTGATTTGCAAAGTAGATTGATGGTTGAATTAGCATTGGGTTGAGAAGTAATGTATGTGTTTTGTTTGACTAGAAGCAAGAGGAAACGTGGAAGAGGCTTTGGGATCGAATCCGGGAAGTTGAAGGTGATTGCTTGCTTGGTCTTGAAGCTTGAGAGTTTAAGTGAGTGGTTAATTGTTTCAAACGGTTTTAAATTAGTTGGTTCGAGTATTTGAACTAGGTTGGGCTTGGTAGACCCACCTAGAGTTAGGATTAGGATGGTAGCCTAATCCTAAGCTTGATCTAGAGCCATTGGATGAACTCATTATACGGTTGTGTATGTCTCGTATGGAATGTGGTATGTATGCTTGTGTATATTGTATTATACATGTGGGTTGAAATATGAATTGTGATGATTGAGACATGCATGATGATGGTTGTTGGTGAGTACGTGCTAAGCACGGAATTGGTTGAAATGAATAATGAGAAATAAGTAAAAGTTGGCACTAGTAAACTTGAATACAAATGATCGATCATTAGGATGTTAGTGTGTACACATGAGTCAAAAGTCGCGCGTGGCCTTGGTGGCGTTGAGTCACCAAGGAGGAGTACGGGTTCGCCCGAAAAATTGTATTTAAATATAGTCGGTGATGAGTGGAATCCCATCGACGGGGCGTGAGGATGAGTGGAATCCCCTCCGCGAGACCGGTGATGAGTGAAATCCCACCGTGAGGTAATATGGTTGTTGGATGTGAATTCCAACGTGTCTATCCGCGTATTCGGGTCTTAACTAGGTGCCAATGTTGATTGATATGTGTATCAATGTGTTATGACATATGAGCTATGAATTGAATGTTAAATGTGATTACATGTATTGTAAAGTTGGGCTTATGATCATGGCATTTATATTGTATATTGCTCATGCATCTTTACTTCAAGGCTCTTGTGGACCCTTGGTATGGTTGTGTTTTACCTTGGCTAGATCGTGCTCGGACCCTGCAATGTTGAGGTTTGTTTTTAGAGCTTACCCTCACTAAGCATCATTGCTTACGCTCTCTTTGTTCAACATTGCAGATCCTTAGTTCGTGGGTTGCTCGGGCAAGTGGAGGGCCTCCAAGTGTGGTTTTTTACTTGAGTTCATCAAGTATGGATTTTAATGTTAGACATGTAATAGTTTGAGCAATGGGACATGTATGGTTTTGTTGGATAGTGGTTGGTTGCTAGGAGCATGTTTAGACTCCTTAATATCTTGCTTTTGTATGGTTTGTGATGCCATGATGAATGTTACCTCATGCCTAAATTGCTCTTTTTGAATGTTAGTTGAATGCCTTAGAGGTTACCTTTATACTTGGATGATGTTTGAATGAATGCATGTTTGTGGGATGTTGCCTTAGTGTTAGACATGTCTAAATCTTGTTAAAGCATGATAGTATGGTGGGTATGCCTTGAGTTTTATGTGTATGGTGTTGTGAGGTGTTTTGGAGGTGTTTTAGGGCACCTTTGTGCCTTAAAACAGCAAAATCGAGTCTGCAGACAGGGGGCGCTTCGGAACGGGTCCCCCTGTTCCGAAACGGTTCCTTTGCAAATGGCCTGCCGTTTCGAAACGGATGGGGGTCGTTCCGGAACATTTTTGCTACTGGAATTTTGAGAAATTGACGAGTTAAAGGCGTTCCTGAACGGGCCTCTAATGTTTCGGAACGGTCAAATCTCGTTGACCACGAGATATTGACTGTCAAGGTCGTTCCGATACGGGTCTTCCCTGTTTCGGAACGGTCACCTTATGGTTGACCCTGGCCTGTTGACTAAGTCAAGGCGTTTCGGAACACCCTAAGGGCGTTTCGAAACGGCCTGCTGTAAAACATTAAAATGAACTGTTTAATCGTTGGGTTGGTCGATGTTTGTTGCAATGTTTGTATTTTCCGCTGCTGTGCCTTACATAGGATTAATTTATGCATATAGACAAGATAAAATAAAAAGAAAATTTTAGGGTCGTTAACCGAGGGGAAATCTTAACGGGTTTCGCTTCGGTTTTCCTCGTGTGGCCCACTCGGACCGGTCATCCGACCAGACTGGGACGAGGGGGTTACATACACCCCTATCTAGGTGAGTCTAAAATAAAACCGGTTAATATAAGGCTAAAGAAAATATTAGATTAGTTACAACAGAAAGATTTATCTAGTACGTAACTATTTAGAGTGAGTTGAGTAACATTTCATGTTGAAACAAAAAAAATATTATGTTCTCCATAACAAATCATATAAATTTTATAATTATTATGGTTGCTAATTAAAAAGTTACCATTAAAAACTTATATAGTATTTTTTTGTTGTAATTGAAACTACTACTAATTGTATAACATTTTAAAGTAAACATATAAAAAACTTGTCACAATGTAATATTTTTTATTGTAATTACAATTGTGTAACCTTTTATACTAGAAAAAATAGTAGTCGAAAGAAAACTACATATATGTTTTTATGAAAATTAACAGCTGTAGTTGTTTAGTCTATATAAAGATTTGGGTTTGAAATAATATGAATTAAATTTTATTTTGATTAAATGATGTTTATTTTTTTTAGTTTTGATTCAGCATGTTTGGATTTAAATTTTATAGTTGTATGTGAATTATTTTTAACTGTATGATTTATAAAAAGAATATCAATTTATTCAAGTTGAAAAAAATAACTAATTCAAGTTGAAAAAAAAAAGCTAAACTATCCTTGGATTACGAATTTAGTCCATGTATTTTAATTTGATTATTTTTAATTTCTATATTATTTAAAAATTAAAATTTTGACCTTAATTTAAACAGTAATTGCTAAGGTAATTACATTAGAATATTAAAAAAAATAACCATTGAATATGTTAGCTAAACTTGAAATATTTTATAGTTTAATGATAAAAACAAGTTTAACTCTAAAATTCAGTAACTAATGGTATAGTTGACCCAATATATAATGGAGCATTATACATATTATTGTATATACTTTTTCCTGTAGTAATTCGAAATTAGTAATGTTGCGCTTACTTTTTTCCCTCGTAATTTTGCCCTCAAACTCATTCAATTGCAACAATTTTGCCCTTTGACCGATGTTGACCGTTAAAGTGCTAACGTGGCAGATAAGGTGCTAACATAGCAATTTTGCTCTCGAAGTCATTCAATTGCACAAATTTTACCATTGGTTTATTTAGTTTTTGAATAAAATTGGATAAATAATTTGGTTTTTCAAGTTGAACTTTAACAAACAGAATATATGAAAAATCTATTAACAAATTGGTGTAAATATCCTTTGGGTCCCTGGTAATTTTAAAATAAGCAAAGTGAGAACTCTCATAAAAATCAAAAAATTCTTCAATTTTTTTAAATAATCCATAAACTTAATAAAAATAAATAAGATAATCAAAAAATTATTAAAAATAAAAATTAATATAAAAATTAAAATGTATTAGACATTATAAAATGATAAAATATAAATATAAAAATTTGAACAATTTCATCCAATTTTCTTTCGCTTTTTTATATCAAACTGATGCTCATTTGTTGTGATTTTTGTTTTGATATAATAATTTAAAAATATTTTTGGACTTATTTGAAAATATTGTAAAAATCAACTAAAGTCCTAACAACTTGAAAATACGTTTGAAATGGTTTCATACATTTTTAACATGACTTAAAAAGTTTTTAAATGGCCAAAATGTCGATTTTTTAAGGTCTGTACCGGTACACATTTGGTTTGTACAGATACGTATATGCAAACCTCTTTTCAGAAATCAAAACCTGTACCGATACAACATATGTCGTACAGGTACATGTATAGTGGTTTCGAAACCTCCCTGAGTTTTCAGAAACCAAAACATGTACCGATACAGTATCTGTTGTACATGTACATGCATGGTGGTTTCGAAACCCTTTGAGTTTTCAGTCTCCAACGGCTATTTCTTAAATCAAGGTCATATCGATACGGGTACCCGCGTACCGATACCGACAACAGTAGATTAAAAATTTTGCATAAAAATCATCACCAACGGCTCTAAATCATTTCCAACGGTCAGCTGGAATCTCATTTAAGAGCTTAAAAGAAGCCTTCAAGCACCAAAATTAATTGATGATCAAAACGCCAACATACTTATGATTGTAAAAGAACCTTAATGCTTAATTTTCACATTCTTTCATAGACAATATTTGTGAGCTCAACTTGTTATAATTTGCTCAAGTGTTTTAGGTTTGGGTAACTGCTTAAATTGTGCAAATATTTTACCTTGGGAGAATTTTCAAGTTTGCCTATTTGTTTTTCTCTTGTAAGAGAGAGTTTGTTCAAGTTTTGGGATAAAAAATTTTGAGTGTGTAAGTGTTGCCTCTTTAGCCTAGAAAAGGGGAGAAATTCAATGGTGAAATTGTTAGAAATTCTTGGTGGAGTAGCTGAGGTAGTGGATGTAGAGCTTGGTTGAGAAGCTCAAACCACTTTAAATTATTGTGTTCATTTCCTTTCATTGCTTCTACTACCATCACCTAAAATTGGACTTCTCCACTAACTTGGCAAACAAATCTGTTGAGGATATCAGGTTTTACATCATTAGTATTTGAAAGTTTTATTACTACTCTAATGAAATGATGATTCCATTAAAAATATGTTCAAGGAACATTAGTTGACTTATCATAACCAGAAACAGTCGAAGACTTTTTCAATGGTTTTTATAAATATTTTAATTTTTTGATATTTATAAGCTTATATTTATATTTTATCATTTGATGAGATTGTTATTTTTAATACTTTATAAATACTTTTTAATTTTTATATTTATATATTTATCATTTTATAATTTCTAATATATTTATCTAATTTTATTTAAAAACTAAATAAACCAAGGGTAAAATTGTTGCAATTGAATGACTTCGATGATAAAATTGCATGAACGATTTCGATGGAAAATTGCTACGTTAGCACCGTTAACTGCCACATAACCACTTTAACGTTGATTGTATGAAATTATTATAATTTCTAAGTGGTGGACTTATAGAAATTTATGAATTAAATAGAAGTAGAATTGCCCCCTTAGTGGCAATGTAAGTCCACCACTGATCGTTACCTCGTCTGATTTCATGAATTTCTATAATCTTTATCAGCTTATTCACATTCTTTCTACAAGCTCTAATTAATTAAGCTCTATAACTCGGTTTACTTCATTGTGAAAACTACAAATATATTTCGATTGAAAGATTGTTCTAACGTAGAAAATTATTATAGAGAATTGGAGGTGACAACGGGCGGGATGAGGACGATATTACATTTAATTATTTTTTAAATGGTGTTAGATAATTTCAAAATGTTTCACATGTTGACATCTCATTGAATCATTTGTAATTAATAATCAAAATCAATCAATTACCGAGATAGCTTAATTTATTTTTTTCAAACTAACAACCGCGCTCAATTGAGTACATTTTTATAAGGGCTTTGAATAAATTTTTTTTCTATTTTTCTATAAGATTATTTCAATCTTTAAGTTTATATAATATATACAAAAGAGAAACAATACGTGTATCCCTACTGTATTGTTACCGACAATAATCAAGTATATCATATTCATACCAATTTATTAATTTTGATATTGTTTATTAAGGCATGTGCTTCATGTGACGTGACAATATATTTTAATTATTAATAAAGTTGTCTGGTTGTTTGGTGTATTAAAAAAGGTCAAATCAACACAACCCCATTAACTTACAAGTTTCATTAATAATGGTGTTTACCTTTTTTTTTTTTTTTTAGACCGATAGCGGGAAAATTCTACAACGTGCGACGAACACCGATGAACACCACTAATGATGAACATTGATGAACACTATTAAATTAATTAATAAAAATTTAAAATTTCAAGGACTCATCAAATGATTAATAATTATTTTAAAAAAATTCAATTAAATTATTTTTATATATATTAAAATTTTATTTTTTAATAAGGGTAAACTATATATTTAGTACATCACCTATTTTCGTATTTCTATTGAACCCTCATTATTTAAATATTATTTTAATTTGACCCTATTTTTTATAAAAAATAGTTTAACCCTCAACCTAAAACCCTAAAATATTAAACCTTAAACTCTTAAACTTATACCTTAAACAAATTTAGAGAAGATATATAAATTAAAGGCCAGAAGCCATTACGAACGCCCTACAAAGGAAAAATACATTAGAAAATTCTCAAGGACTTACTCTTAGAACAATGAAGATTAGAAAATTGCATCTACAATACCATATGTAAACAATTATGTGTATGGAAAGGGATTTTCAGTAGAATTGCCCCAGTAAAACCATTTATGCAGTCCTCGAATAAACTTGTTCGTCGCGATTGTTTCGCAGTCGGTGAATCAAATATAGTTGCAGGCTAGAAACATGTTTTCTGCATTTGCATAAATCAAAGGTGCTCAGCAGTTTTTTTATCACTTGCCATATGATCATTGTCGTACAATTTTATCACTAGGAACAACGACAATCGGCTCGGAGGTGGCCGGAACGTTGTCGAACAAGGCGGACTCAAAATCTTTCAAGCAATTCGATAACAATACTCTCATAGCTAGTAGCAGGCAATCTTTGTGAATCAAGCACGCCATTTAACCTACGGCTGAGTTTTAGATTGTAACTCTATAAGCCTATGTATGTATGTATGTAAGTATTTGCAGTTGCTCTCATAGCTAGTAACAATGCTCTAAATTTGTTTAGGGTATAGGTTTAAGAGTTTAAGGGTTTAATGTAACACCTGGGTTTAGGGGTCGGGAGAAAATAATATTAAAATATTGTTTTGGGTTTCAGTTTCATTTTCAAAATAATTAAAATATTATTTTGAGCCTCAGGTTTCCAAAACAAATATTTTATGTTGGACTTGTTTTGATTGTAAGGCTCAATTCCATGGATTTTAGAATTTTTTGAGATAGCCATCTCATTAATGGCATACTTGTAATTTAATGGAATTGGGGAATTAAAAACCCATTTTTAATTTTAAAAGAGCTATTCACCATCTTCTTCCCTCTTCACTTCCCCATTCCAACATGAAAAGCTCCATTTACCCCAAATCACTTTTCCATCATCTTCCTTGCTCATTGTTGGAGATTTTTCGAAGGTAAAACCATTTTCAACTTGTCCTCCTCTTCCTCTTTAAGATGGTACCTTTAATTTTCATAAAGCTCATAGATTTTAAAATTTAGGGTTTTGGGTTTTTAGGTTAAAAATGCAAACTTTAATGTCTTTAATTTGAGCTTTCGATTTGTTGAAGTTATATATGTTGTTTACTACCCATAAGGTCCAACATAGTTAATTTTTACATAGTTTTATGTTGAATCCCGAATTTGGGTATAAATGGGTTTTTTAGAGGGTTTTGAGTGAGTTTTGGGGGTTGTTTTAGGTGGGTTTTGATAGGCTTTTGATAGTACTATGGTTAGGGGTTGAATTGGGATCATTTGTGGGTGTATTGGAGATGGAAACATGGTTTTTGGACATGGTTTTGGGGCTGTCCGAGTTAGTGAAAAATGGGATTTGTTCATGCTTGCAGCATGGTAAATTATGGTTGAATTGCATTCCGGGTTAGTTCCGACGATGATTTATTGATTGTAGATGTTTTATTTGTGTTTGGGATTGATTAGAATCAAGGTTGGACATCGGTGAAGCATCGGAAGTAAATCCGGGAAATTGAAGGTGGTCGCTTGCTTGGTCTTTAAGCTTGGGAGCTTAGGTGAGTGGTTAAATATTTTTAAAATGGTTTTGAGTATTTGGTTTAAGCATGTGAACCTAGGATGGGCTTGGTAAACCCACCTAGAGTTGGGATTAGAGTGGTAGCCTAATCCCAAGCTTTAGAGACTTTGGTTGCCCTCTTTAATGGTTGTATGTGCCTCGTGTTAAATTGTGATGGTGTTGATTATGTATATGTTGTATACATGTATGTTGAGGCATGTTTGATGCATTGTTATATGCATGTGGATGATAGATATGATATGGTTATACATATGTGTAAAATATGATGTGATATGGTTGTTAATGATATTATGAGGTGTTTGTATGATCCGGGAATCATGGTGAGTACATGCTAGGCATGGAAATGTGGTTTGTGCATGACGGTGAGTCATGGTGAGTACGTGCTAGGCACAGAAGTTATTATGAAATGATATTGTGAAAGATTATTGAAATGTGTAGTATTGACACTAGTATGCTTGGGTACAAATGATCGATCATTAGGATGTTAGTGTGCACACATGAGTCTAAATTCGCGCGTGACGTTGAGTCACCAAGGAGGAGTACGGGTACGCCCGGAAATTGTATTTATATTAGTCGATGATGAGTGGAATCCCATCGACGGGCGTGAGGATGAGTGGAATCCCCTCCGCGTGAAATGAGGCGTGAGGGTGAGTGGAATCCCCTCCGCGTGAACGGTGATGAGTGTAATCCCACCGTCAGGTAATGGTTGTGTCGTTGGATGTGAGTTCCAACGGTTATCCGCGTATTCGAGTCATAGCTAGGTGCCAATACGGATTGTGGTTTATGTTGCCAATATGTGATTAATTGTGAGCCGATGTGATTTGGGATGTGTTGCTAACATGGTGTAATATATGTGATTTCGTATGTTGTGGATTTAAACATGTTGAGCATGACATGATATTGAATATATGTTCATGCATCATTTATAATTATGGCTCGTGTGGATCGGAGGTAAGATCATGCATTTCATTTTGAAAATAGCTCGTGCTTGGACCTTGCATTGTCGAAGGTTTGTTTTATGAGCTACCCTCACTAAGCTTTTATGCTTACGCTCTCTTTTGTTCGACAATGCAGATTAATAGCTTGTGGGTGGCAAGGGCAAGGAAAGGTCTCCAAGGGTTGCTTTTGGTTAGCTCAAGTATGAACTTTAAATTGTAGATTGTAATGGTCAAGCAATGGGATAGGTGTTGTTGATGTGTTCTTTGTTGGTTGCTTAGGAGCATATCTAGACTCCTTAATTATGTTGTTTTTGGATTGACTTAATGATGCTATGTTTGGATTGTAATCATGTCTAAATTGTTTACCTTGTGTGTTGGTCATGTGCCTTTTGAGGTTGCCTTTATGTTTGAGTGTTGGAGTATGAGACTTGAATGCTTAAATATCTTCTATGAGCAATTACATGATTTTCTTGATGTATGTACATGTTGGGTGCTTGTATGGCTAAATAGTGATCTGTAAATGTTGTATGAATGTTTGGTTGGGGTTAGAAAAGTCTTAAATTGCATCTAGGTTCGAGTCTTTTATGATTTAGCTGAGTTTGGGAGTTTTGCAGTGCATGGCGTATCGGTACGCCTGAGGGCCGTATCGATACGATATTGCCTCCAGGGCTCAAATTTGGTTGGGCGTATCGATACTCGGGGGCGTATCGATACGGTTTTTGCTCACTGGAATTCTGAGATTTTGGTGAGATGTTACCGTATCGATACAGTGAGTTAGTGTATCGGTACGGGTTTATCGTTGACCACGAGATGTTGACTGGGAAGGGCGTATCGATACCCTTAACAGGTGTATCGATACGCTCTTCCTGTGCTGACCCTTGAGTGTTGACTTTGGTCAAGGTGTATCGATACCCTTAACAGGTGTATCGATACGGCCTGCTTAATTACAGAAAATGGGCTGTTTTATGAATGATGTCTTGAATGGTTGATCTTTGATTTACTCTTGTTTCCGCTGACGCGTTTCACATAGGATTCGGTAATGCATTTAGACAAGATAAATAAAAGAAAAAAATAGGGTTGCTAACCGAGGGGAACCTTAACGGGTTTCACTCGGTTTTTCCCGTGTGGCCCACTCGGACCGGTCGTCCGGCCAGACCGGGACGAGGGGGTTACATTTAAGGTTTAATAGTTTAGAGTTTTAAGTTTAGGGTTAAGGGTTAAATTATTTTTTATAAAAAATAAGGTCAAATTGAAATAATATTTAAATAATGAGGGTTCAATAGAAATACGAAAATAGGTGATGTACTAAATATATAGTTTACCCTTATTAAAAAATAAAATTTTAATATATATAAAAATAATTTAATTAAATTTTTTAAAAATAATTATTAATTATTTGATGGGTCTTTGAAATTTTAAATCTTTATTAATTAATTTAATGGTGTTTAACATTGTTCATCATTAGTGGTGTTTATCGGTGTTCGTCGCACGTGGTAGACTCATCCCGATATCGTGATGGTTGTGAGAATTATTGTTTATTCTTTTAAGATATTAGCATGTAATATTTTTGTGGACTCAATTCGCGAGTTATTGTCCTACGGCTAAAAATGAAGATACAACATGTCCGAAGGGAGATAAATATTAAATATAGCGGTAAATGCGATTCTTGGTCGTAATAGTCTGATCGGGGAAGTCCTAATATGCCACCAATAGCGTTGGCCTCACAAATGGACTCTGATAAATTTGTCCTTTAACATAAAGTAGTGCGTCTGTTTTGGTAGACTCTGATACTCATTCGGGAGAAGAATCTTAATAGTTAGCTCTATATGCTTCTAATTTTAGCGAATAAAAAAGTAATGGTTTTTATTGGAGCAATTCGTATGTAAAACATATTTTATAACTAGACAAATTTAGAAAATTGTTTAATTCTATTAATTTTTCATTGCGGTTGAATATTCTAAACACAAATTATTTTATAGAATTTCTTTTTATGAGAAAGTGTGATAGATGATAAATTGATAAGGACTTGCTTATCACCAGGGACGGACCCAAAACTTTAGGTTAGGGGGGCGAACCTATAAATTTCTAGAGGGGCGAACTTATAGAAGTTTAGGGGGGGGCGAAAATAGATTTTTAATAGAAAATACATAGAAAAATTATAAAAATTTTCTAAATCATATATGATTTTCAAAATTTTAGGGAGGGCGGTTGCCCCCCTCAGCACCCCCTCGGTCCATCCCTGCTTATCACTTAATGTAGAATAAATTCAATAAGTTGTTTCTTGTTTTATTTCTTTCAAAATTATATTATCCTTTAAATTTTGTATTTGTCAAATATTGTAATGATAACCAATATTTAATTTTAAATAATTTATCAAACATATTTAATAATTTGAATTCAGTTTGGATAAATATTCTATACACAGGCGGTGAAAACGGAAAATTTTCACAAGCGCCTTAGTTTTAGGGTATAAGGAGTTAGTTTAGGGGTTTAGGTGTGGGGGTTAGAATGTAGGGATATTTATTTCAATTTAAGGTTTAGGGTTATAATTTAGGCTTTATAGGTTTAAACCTAAATTCTCGTCATATTACCCTAAAAACTAAACCCTAACCTATAAACCCTAAACTTTAAATTGAAACAACTACCCCTAAATTCTAAACCCCTACACTTAAACTCCTAAACTATATACTTTAAACTAATTTTTTATACCCTACAACTAATGCGCATGTGGAAACTGATCAATCCATTCAGTTTAACACTTAAAATTTTAATTCATCAAACATCATGAGAATGTATATATAATTTTAAATAAATGTAAAATCCAACAAATTTGGATTAAATTCCTAAAAAATATAACAAGAACATTACTTGGTCAATCATTTAATATAAGGATAAGGATCTAATTATTCCTTTTTTAAAATAAAATGTTGAAACATTTTTATCACTTTTTTTAGTTTTTTTTAGTTTAGAGTCTTAATGTTTTAATAAAGAAAAATTTTACAACGAGCGACAAATATTGATGAACACCACTAACGATGAACACTGATGAACACCATTAATTTTTTTTAATTTTAAAAATCTAAAGGCTAAAATTATAATTAAAATTATCTCTTAAAAATAAAAATCAAATTTAATAGTTACTTTATAATATTTTTTAATAGGTTAGAATCAAATATACCCAATTCTCCTAAACCCTAACAAAATCAATCTCTTAAAAAATAGAAATCAGTTTATAATTTTTTAATAGATTAGAATCAATAATATGAGAATTGGGTATTTTTTATTCTAATCTATTAAAAAATTATAAATTGATTTCTATTTTTTAAGAGATTGATTTTGTTAGGGTTTAGTAGAATTGGGTATATTTGATTCTAACCTATTAAAAAATATTATAAAGTAATTATTAAATTTGATTTTTATTTTTTCAAGAGATAATTTTAATTATAATTTTAGTTCTTTATATTTTTAAAATTTTTAAAAAAATTAATGGTGTTCATCGGTGTTCATCGTTAGTGGTGTTCATCAATGTTCATCGCACGTGGTAGGTAGACTCATCCTTTAATAAAACATTATTATTTTTAATTAAAAAATAAAAAATTCTGAAAAGTGGCACAAAAATGTTTCAGCCTATTTTATTTAAAAAATAATCACACTTTAGGTTTTCATGATTTCAAAAATTATTAAAATAATTAACAATACGTATCAACATATAATTAAGGGTACATATCGATACATAACGTTTACTCGAAATTTTCCTCAATTTGATATTATTTTTTATTTCAATCACGAATATTTAATGACATCACGTTTACATCACTAAACTTGTTCTTACACCAACTATATTAAACAATTATATTAAAAAAAAACAAAACAAATGTAACATGCTTTTCAACAGCTCTTCGAGATAATGGTTGAAAATATATCCAAACTACTTTGTTTACCGACCAAAAATGGAATTTGCTGTGCAACGGTGGATCATAGGCTTTATAACATAATCTTTAGTCTCTCATTTCAGCTTTGTGCCTGCAAAAAAGATGAGCAAATCCGACAGCTCAAAGCTTCACATTGCCATGTTTCCCTGGGTTGCCTATGGTCACTTCATCCCCTTCCTTCATCTCTCTAATAAGCTGGCTCAAAAGGGCCATAAAATCTCATTCCTTTTGCCTAAAGGTGTTCAACCAAAGCTTGAGAACATGAACCAATGCCCCAGTTTGATTCAGTTCTTTCCTCTTGTTCTTCCCCATGTCGATGGCCTCCCTCCAGGTGCTGAAACCACGTCGGTTGTCCCTCTGAGCCAACAGAAATACCTTGCTTTTGCTGTTGATCAGACCAGGGACCAAGTTGAAGATGTCTTGAAAGTTTTAAGACCTGATGTGGTTTTGTATGATTTCTGGTTTTGGATCCCGGACTTGGCTCGCCAGCTTGGGATCTGTCCTGTGTTGTATGTAGTGGTTTCCTCCATGTCGATGGGGTTGAACACTAAGGAACTAACCAGGGAAATGACTGTGAAAGAGGTGATGGAATTGCCTCTCGGTTACCCTTCTTCCACTGTGAAACTCAAAGCCGAAGAGGCTGCTGCCATGTTGTTTGAGGCTGAGGATTTCGGGAGTGGACTGTCGTTTCGAGACCGGATAAGGAAGAGTACCTTTGAATGTGATGCCATTGCCTTCAGGACTTGCCGGGAAATCGAGGGACCGTTTCTCGACTTTGTTGGTCGGGGATTCGGGAAGCCTGTTTTGTTATCAGGACCTTGCTTGCCTGAAACAAAGACGGAACAACTTGATGAGAAGTGGGTTAAATGGTTAAGCAAGTTCGAGCCAGGGTCTGTCGTGTTCTGCTCATTCGGAAGCCAGAGTATGTTGCAGAAAGATGAGTTCCAAGAGTTGGTTCTCGGGTTCGAGTTGTGTGGACTACCATTTTTGGTAGCTTTAAAGCCACCGCAAGGATACTCGACGGTTGAAGAAGCACTGCCGGAGGGGTTTGAAGATAGGGTTAAAGGAAGAGGGTTGGTTTATGGTGGTTGGGTTCCACAGGAGCTGCTATTGCACCATCCGAACATCAGGTGTTTCGTGAACCACTGTGGCTATGGAACCATGTGGGAGTTTCTGCTTACCGACTGCCAAATCGTGTTGATTCCTGAAATCGGTGATCAAATCCTGAACACAAGGTTGATGGTGAATGAACTAAAGATCGGAGTTGAAGTCGAGAGAGGTAAAAACAGACAGGTCTCAAAGGAGTCGCTGAGTGAAGCCATCAAGTTTGTGATGGACAAGGACAACGAAACGGCAAATATGTTGAGGGCGAACCGCGCTAAGCTGAAGCAAACACTTTCTAACAGAGATCTTCAAGAAGAATATATCAACAGTTTCATCCAAGCTCTACAAGCTCTCATCCATGACTAATGGAAATCATTTAAATGTACAAACTACATATTGTCTGATCAAACTATGTATTCCAAAGTGATCAAATACAACATCAACGATTCAAGGCTGTTTTTCTTTGACTTCAACCTCAAAACTGGGGGAAGCTAAATGATAATAGTACAATGAGGAAAGTTTTTTTTTTTTTTTGCTTAATGAGATTGAAACTCGAGGACACTCGAAATCATATAACAATTAATCAGAGCAGCAGCCAAGTTTCTTGATGGCTGAAGCATCATCTTTGGTTCCGACATGGACGGTTTGTCCCTTGGGCAATGCAGCAGGATCATCCCCTACTTCAAGTGCTTTTCGACTCACGACATGGTAGATTTGAGTCAGCACTTCGGTGAATGCATTCTCTACGTTCAGGGACTCGAGGGCAGATGTCTCCATAAAGTATGTATTCTCTTTCTCAGCAAAGGTTTTTGCGTCCTCCGTGGAAACAGCACGCAGGTGTCGTAGGTCTGCTTTGTTACCGACAAGCATAATCACGATATTGGAGTCCGTGTGATTTCGGAGTTCCTTCAACCATCTTTCAACATTCTCAAAAGTGACATGCCGGGTGACGTCATAGACGAGCAACGCTCCAACGGCTCCTCGGTAGTATGCACTTGTAATCGCCCGATATCTGAAAAAATATATATAATAACGAGAAAACAACTCTTAAAAGGCTTATGGAACACATCAAGCTTTGACAACTCAAGCAATGGTAGAAAGTAATTTATATCTCCTTTTTACAGAAATAATGCCCCGGCCCTCCGGCACCTTAACATTTGACTTCAAGGAGAGACAACACAGAATGTTCTTTCATATGCTCTACAAGTTCTCAATGCTGATTTCATTTAATTTGAAAAGGCCTTAGGTCTCTCAATCTGGAAATCAAGGACATCTAAAGCATATACAAATAAAATTTTCATGGAACCTCACCCTGGTATATATACTCTCCCGGGGAAATATCACAGAGAAAATAATCCGAGTATGCAAGACAAGCCTTCTTCTAGGATCGTGCATGATGCACAGAGTTAAAGCATAAAAGAAAACAAGCCCTCTGAAGACATGTCTAAAGATGTTTCCATACAAATCCAAGCATCGAAGTTTACAGATAAAAGAATGTCTTAAATTTCAGAACATCTAAAGGAACTTCAAGATAGAACAAGCTTAACATATAGAATTCGAGTCTGACATCCTTTTAAAACGAATGACAAAAAGTAGAACAGTCCATAGATTGGAAATACAAATGAAATCCTCTTCAATAATCTTCTTCAAGCCGTGAGATTTATCAATTCGACCCGAATGCAATAATCAACATAGCTCGTCCATTAGTAAGCTAATTGTGGGATTTTATATAACCTAACACAGGCTAGCTAATCAAGGAAAATAGCCTTTCAAATGTGCTTAAAATTTAGATCAATACTGGAATCCCAGAAAAAAAATACCTACTTTTCACCAAATGACAAAAATAGAAGTCCACATGTTTTAACATAAAAGGAAAATTCTGAATGCAGTTTGCTCCCACATTTTCTTAGCAACCAAACAGCCCAAACAAAGGAAAAGGAAATCCTAAGACTTGACTTCACCAAACCAAGCCTGTAGACTAAAAGCAGCTTCTTTCCACAAATCACTAACCCCCCCCCCCCCCCCCCCCCCCCCCAAAGAAAAAAATTTACAGAAATGATAAAAACAACTTGAATCTAATTTTCCTACATCTCAGCTCCAAAATACCAAATGCTACCTATCAAATAAAAAAAATACTTCATCTTTATGAAATAACAGTAATACAAAATTAAATATATATATAAAGTATCAAAAGATCTACCTTTCTTGTCCAGCAGTGTCCCAAATCTGTGCCTTGACGACCTTATCATCGACCCGAATGCTTCGGGTTGCGAATTCAACACCTATAGTGGATTTTGACTCGAGGTTAAACTCGTTTCTCGCAAATCTCGACAACAAATTCGATTTCCCCACACCCGAATCTCCGATCAGTACTAGCTTGAACAAATAATCGTAGTCGTCATCCGCTCTATACGCCGCCATTTCGGGTCACAGGGTCGTTCCTTTTCGGGTTTTGGAAAAGGATCGGAATTTATGAAGAATTTATTATCTAGTGAATGAGATCGGTGGCGTCGGAGTGGTAGATTTTGAAATTGCACTAAGACAGGGAGAAAAGGGTAGGCCTAGATTGAGGGGACAAATGTTGGCTCGGGTCGGGTCAAGAAAATCGGATACGTTGGTGAGCACTATTCCAATGGCAACGTTCAAAAATTAAGATTCTATATGGCAAAAATTTTTTCTTTTGTCCTAAGTAAAAATTGTTAAAAAAATATAATTATTTTTTGTGTGAAATTCAAATTTTAGCATAGAGTTGAACTAAAATGGTAAAAAATTAAGATTTATTAATTAGTCAAGTGGTTAATAATATTTATATTATTTTATTTTATATAATTTAAATTATAATATTTATTTTAAAATATAAATATCTCTATACTTAATAAAAATATAAAAAACTTATAATTATATTTTGAATCAATTATATGATGTATAAACAGGTTTATAATTAATATATAGTTATAATTAAATAAATTATTATTGACGATCGAAATTAAGGGTGTAAATAAACATAGCGTTCGACGAACTGTTCGTGAATTGTTCATATAACATTCGTTTATGTTTATTTATTAAGTTAAATAAATGAGTATGAACAATTTTTATGTTTGTTTGATAAACGAACGAACACAAAAATATGTGTGTTTGATTGGTTTACGTTCACGGACAAGTTTATTTATCAACTCATTTATCATGTTCTACTTTTTTCTTTTTATATTTTAAATACTGGTGAATGTAGGAACTAAATTAAACATAGAGTGAACTTCGGAGTTCAAGCTATGAAGCTTAAGGACTAGTTGTATAATTTCACCATTTTGGCGAGCATATAAACGAACATGTTGGTGAACGCTAAATGTAACACCCCTAGTTAAAATAAAAAATGAATGAAATTTTATTTGGAAATAGAAAATGGAGGAAGAAAAGAAATGAATTTTGTTGTCAAGGGGATTTGATCCCGATAACCTTGGAACTCCTAAACCAAGCACCTAATTGTCTAAGCTATAGCAGCTCTTGGGTATAAGCCACACCCACTTATTTCTAAGTGGTTCTCGAAATAATAAAATAATAAAAAATCCTACATGCCTCGTTTAAGTGGCATTTATTTCGGTCATCTACCCTAATGAAGAGTACCATAACCACTTATCCTCGTCGACCCTTCATCTCCCCAAACCCCCGACCACCGTCGTTCCTCCTCCACCGTTGCGCCGTACCGCTTAGCGCCAGCACTTATCAATTCTTCGTCGAGCCCTGAAAAAAACCCTTAACTCCCTCATATAATCGTTGCCTTGATCGCCGAAAATCGAAAGAGAACGATCCGTCGAACCTAGGGTTAAACCCCTTCGGTTTATCGAATTTTTCGGCCGCCACGACCGTCTGTTTGAGGCGTGGGAGTGTCCGTTGAACTCCCCACGTTGGGCCGAGCAAAACCCTGCTGGTTGATCGACCACCCATCGTCGTTTGAACCGTCGTCGGGGCTACGCTGTTTTAATTCTTCTTCGCCGGTTCAAGGGTAAGTTCGATAAGTTTTCAATTGAATTTTGGGTTTTTGCCTTTTTTGGTTTTGGAAATGGGCATTTTTAGCGTCGTCCGGTGATTTTTTTCGGCCGTCTAGGGCTGTGTGTGGGCCTCATGCGCCGTCCGGAGAAATTCTCGGCTGCCCTGGACGGTGGCCACTAAATCGGTCAGCCCAGACCCGGCCTGGCCCTTGTTCAGCTTGGCTCAGCCCCTAAACCAGTTCGATCCAGTGCTAATTTAAATCGGGCCCTTAATTAATTGTTGGGCCAACCCGTTTGACCGAATATTTGATATGACTCATTGACCGACCCGACCCATCAACCCAACCGAGTCAACTCAGTGAGTCAACTCGACCGAGTCAACTTGCCCGAATCAACCCAGTGAGTCAACTCGCCAAGTTAGCCATTGGACCAGTGACGTTAGTGTTAACTTTGACAAAAAAGTCAACTTTTCCTGAAAAGTTATATTTTATGTTTTTTAACGTCTTGAATATGATTTTGAAGCCCATTTCGTAAAATTCTAACCCGAACGCCTCCGAATTGGACCTTGAACTCGAGTTTACTTATGTATAATCAATTATGAACAATATGAATAAGGACTGGAATTGAAATTTGTGCGATTGAAGGTATTCATAGTTCCTTGTATTCGAGATGTTAAGGACGTCACATTCGAGTTTGAGAGTGATCAAATGGAGTATCATGGTTGACCAATATAGCAAGGATTAAAGGTAATACATTACTACCTATTGTATGCTTTATGAACATGTTCGTATTCAGTTAATACATGCATAAATATGATGAGGAGTGATGTTAACTCTGCTTAAGTCAAATCGGATATGAAATTGGGTATGATAACCTGGATAAGATTCAAATACTCGAACAAGAAAGTTAATAAATGTAAGGACCTGGAGTTCAATAAATAATTAATAAGGTAGCTAATCTCCAAATCCGATTATTAGTGTCAAGTGATTAAATGTTAAAAATATTTGGATATGAAATTACAAAATACCCTTAAGATATGAGAATGATTAAAATACCCTTGAAATTGGAAGCGATCTAGAAATGTACACTAGATACGGTAAAACAACATGATTCATCTAAAATCTCGAACTACTTGGAAAGTTATGGTAACAAGATTTAAACCTTCGAGATTTTAAGGTGTTAGGTTTCCTTGAAATTGTAATGAATCTCTGAATATAGATTTACGGGAAACTATCCATACCTTTGAATTAATCAAGTGGCTCAAAATACTGAATTGATTGAAATGACTAGAAGCATTAAAAATACTGGTATTGTTGAATTAATCAGAATGATCGTATTGACAAAAAAGGCTGAAATATCCTCGGACGCTGAGGTTTGCAAATTTACTAGAATGATGGATAAACCTTTGAGTTCTGAAATGAATGAAGTGGTTGGAGGTACCGAAATTATTGGAATGATTGAAACACCCACAAGTACTTAAATGATTGAAATACTATAAATGGTTCAATTGACATGAATGATGGATATCCCAAGCTTCAAAATGACTGAAATACTCCCTTGACTGGAATAAATAATTTCCTTTTGTAAAATTCTAGAAATGTTAATAAAGCTAAAAATGGTTGAAATGCCTCTAAGGGTTGAAGCATAACTCATGTATGTCAATCACTCTTGATATTAATATAAGGTTTAAAGTTTTTCCCGCACAGAATATAAGTTCGACTACTCTGTGACAAGTCATGTGGTAAAATATGAAAGCAACCGTTCAGATATACGATACAGCCGGATACTTGAGAAGGTTTGGTTAGTACTGCCAAGTTGGGATATGTTAGTTCGAATGGTTTTGGAGGCTCGATAAACTGTTGAAAATCTTAAATATTGTAAATCGCCATTTTATCATTATTAGGTTAAATTACAAAATCACCCCTGATAGTTAAATGACCAAAATACCCTTGTTGGTAAAAGTAATCAAAATATCACTGAATGTATCCGATATCATGAAAAATCTTGACATAGAAATCTCTAAATTCCTAGTTGGAAACCTGATGAACAAAAAGAATTCCCGAGTCACTATTTATGCCTTGTTGGTATAAATTACCAAAATGCTCATGTATGATAAAATGATCATAATACCCTTGTAGGCTTAAAGGACTAAATCACTCATGGTATATCTAAACTCTCAAAGATCTTGATGTATCAACTCCTATTATCTGGTTTGAACCGTTATGACAAACATGATATATTCCCATGTACCTGATATGACAAACATGATATATTGATAATGTATTACTGAAAATACTGTTATTGATTAGTGAACTATTTATGATCTGATTCACTAAGGTATTTGGGATATGGTATGAAGTGTTTTAAGGTTTAGCCCTGATCAGGCTGGTAATTTCGCCCGTATTAGGTTCCTAGCTGACTAGGGTAATTCCGCCCGTACTAGGTTTCTAGCTTCGACTAGGGTAATTCCACCCGTGACCTAAGGTAACCCCTTAGGTTGGTACCTACGCCCACTAGGCCTAGGTTAACGCCCGTATAAGGTTTCTATGCTTCGACTAGGGTAATTTCGCCCGTGACCTAAGGTAATCCCTTAGGATGGTACCTACGCTCAATGGGTCTGTGTTAATGCCCCAATATAATTGCAATTTCGGGATTGTATACTGGAGTATGGTTGGAGAGTGAATAAAGAATTAAAATGAACTTTACTAGTATTACGTGGAACAAATATATTTGAAATAAAAAGGTTAATGCATTGTTATATTTCTTGCATTAGCGTTGCATTGTTGGAACACACTAGACACTAAACTCATTGATTTCACCTCCGTATATTATCAGCATGTATAATTCCCGTCAAATCCTCGTTGATTGAATAAAGAACAAGTATCGTTATTCTCAAGTATAACGCTACCCTGAAATAGCGGAAAGAAAATGAAGACTGTTACTACATGGAACATCATTAAAATGTTATGCATACCATATATCTGTATGAGCTTATAACATCTTTTGGTAGTTCTGTATTACTGAGCTTTTCCAAGCTCACGTTGTTTTTACCATCGCAGATTAAAAGAATATATCATGGTATAATGTCTGACATCAGTGTTCAGAGTTTTCTCGGCGTCGCTTTTGGAGTATGGTATTATACAGTTAGTAGGCATGTATGTCATGTATTGTTTTATGATAGTGTCTATAACACAATTCCTGACTTTTTTATATATGTTTAAATGATTTCTAAAAAGGGGTCTTGTAAACAGAAGTTAATTTTACAGTTTAAAAGTATTTTAACAAAAAAATGATTTTATATGTGTTTTTACTGTGGGTCGCTCTTGTGACCCTAATGTGACTTCCTAAGATCTGTGAAACGCATAGACGAGTCTAGGGGTTACACTAAACAAACAAACACGAACATGATACTAAAAATTTAAACAAATACGAACGAAACATAAACACCTTCATAAAAAAAATAAACACGAACATAGTCTTATTCATTTAAGCTCGATTCATTTACACACCTAATCAAAATATATTAAAAATACGTATTTATCACATATTTGATAGAAGAATAAGCTACATTGAATGATCACTTAATTAAATTAAAACTTTTTATAATTAAACAAGTCATTTAATCACCGTTACTTAGTTAAATTAAAAGTTTTTATAATTAAACAAGTCATTTAGTTATGGAAGGTCTACGAAAATGGTGGCGGAGCACCGTACGTCTCTCCAACTTGGATGAACTTGCCACGTCAACGTCTCTTGATCTCAATCTCTTACATCATTTACAACTCATTCATTAATCTTTCAAAGATGTCCTCGTACAAGACAAGACACTTCACAAAAAAGACCCGATAAACATGGAGAATCCGGCGGCGGATGTCCTAAAAGGCGACGCCTTGGGAAATTTTCCTCATAATTTGGAGTACCAATCAGGATTCGGCAACGATTTTTCATCGGAGGCGATCGCCGGAGCTCTGCCACGTGGCCAAAATAGTCCCCTTGTTTGCCCTTTTGGACTCTACGCTGAGCAGATCTCCGGCACTTCCTTTACTTCTCCTCGCAAGCTAAATCAACGCAGGTACTCTTATTTAAAAAAGAACACACTCAGAAGTTTAAACAATTTTGTTTACGCGTGGGTTTAAATTTAAACAATTTTTGTGTGGATAGTTGGTTGTATAGAATCAAACCATCGGTGACTCACCAGCCATTTTGGCCTCGTGAACCGAGTCACAAGAAGCTTGTGAGTGAATTCGACCGGTCCAACACGGTTGCAAACCCGACTCAACTCCGGTGGAAGCCTGTGGATGTTCCCGATTCGCCGACCGATTTCATCGATGGTTTATACACCATATGTGGAGCTGGCAGCTCATTCCTTCGACATGGATATGCTATTCACATGTAATTGGTATTTTAGTGGTCAATTTTTCAATAATCAAACTTATGTATGTTTCTATGTTTTTACATGTTTATCTAGAAAATTTCTTTGGGATTTGTTTGATATTGTTGTTCTAGTTTTCATAGGGTGACCTTTCATTAATTTTGCGTACCCGACACCGCACCGCCCTGTATCTCTCAGTACTAAACATTGCCTGATATTGCTGATGATTTCGATATAAGATGGGAAAATTACGCCGAAATTTAAGTGACTATAATTGTTAAGACTAGGACGGATAGCTGACCAGTATTGTGGAGAAAATTAGAAACCGGAATGTTTACGAACATGCCGGATGTATGACTTGAAACTTCCTTAGATGTCAGTTAGACTCCAGCAAGATGATCCTAGACTAGTAGACTTGATATTGGAGGAATTCAATTTTTGACGCTTCGAAACATGTAAATTAGCAAACTTCTCAAACTCTGAGCTCAGTGAACTAATATGATTCTCTGAATTGCAAGTTTTTCATTAGGGAAACGGAAATAATGTGACTCTGGTTTGTTTGCAATTTTTTATTTTTGGCTTGATATGTTTACCGAATCGCTAATGTGCTTGGTTGAGATGAGTTCCGCCATGGTGACCCTTTGTGTCTCTGCTATATATTCGAAAAGAACTTTTGTTGCATTGATCCTTTGCTAGGAGACTTTGGTCATGCTCAGTTGTTTAGCTTAAAGGTGAACCTTAAGGAGGCAATAAAAGTTTCCTTACATGTAGGTACACTGCCAACAAATCGATGGACAATTGTGCCTTCTGCAACGCAGATGGTGATTTTTTGGTAGTTCCCCAGCAAGGAAGTAAGTTAAAATCCCTTTACCGCTTAAGAACTGCATTTATTACGCAAAGGAATATTCGTACTTAAGAACTGTATTTCTGATTACAGGGCTATGGATCACTACTGAATGTGGAAGATTGCAGGTATCTCCTGGTGAAATGGCTGTCTTACCTCAAGGCTTCCGCTTTGTTGTAGATTTGCCTGATGGCCCGTCACGTGGTTATGTTGCTGAGGTCTTCGGTACCCATTTTCAGCTTCCTGATCTTGGTCCAATAGGTACCTACCTAATCTCTTGTTCAGATGTGGCCTGTGAGTGAATGAAGCATGATGTTTTGTTGTTTGTGGAATATTAAAAAAAAAAAGCCACTTTTTTTTCTTTTCATGTTGGATAGATTTGTCCTTAGGATACGATTTTCGTCTCGTGTAGGTGCCAATGGTCTTGCTGCTTCAAGAGACTTCCTTACTCCCACAGCCTGGTTTGAGGAGGTCCCTCGCCCCGGGTTTACAATTGTACAAAAGTTTGGAGGAGAACTTTTCAATGCAAGACAAGATTTTTCTCCTTTCAACGTAGTTGCCTGGCATGGTAATTATGTCCCATATAAGGTGGGTGTAATTGATCTTCAAACTAAAATAGTTGAACTATAAGATTCTGAAAACATACATTCCACCGATCTGATTTTATCGTATATGTTGCATCCAGTATGATCTTAGCAAGTTCTGCCCGTACAATACTGTTTTAGTCGATCATGGTGATCCATCAATAAATACAGGTATGATGATAGATGGACTCTGTTATCAGATGGTACTTTTCCTAGTATTTTTTTCGGGGTACATTTTATTTGAGCAATATCTTGCAGTTTTGACAGCACCAACTGATAAACCGGGCATGGCATTGCTTGATTTTGTCATTTTCCCTCCCCGATGGTTGGTCGCTGAACATACATTCCGACCTCCATATTATCATCGGAATTGCATGAGTGAATTTATGGGCCTAATACATGGAGGATATGAGGTGAATCCTACAATACTCTGGTTGTTATCTTTTTTATCTGGTATACCGTATAGTTCGAGTATACTTCTAGTAGAACAGTCTATTATAGGGTGAGGGTCATTCCATGGTGATATCTTCATGCTGATAGAAAGCTAATGTTTCGGGTTTTAGTTAATGTATATATTATAATTCTTAAGTCAGTCTTAATTATTCTTCTGATTTAGAATTTTGGATTGGGTTCAGGCAAAAGCTGATGGCTTTCTGCCGGGTGGTGCTAGTCTTCACAGCTGCATGACTCCTCATGGTCCCGACACCAAGACATACGAGGTAACCATCTTGAGCACAACATCGCGGTTGCAATTCGATTCTCCTTTATGCCTTCCTGTTCGTCAGTTGACAGTACCCTCTAGCGGTTCACCATTAGAAACTGGCCCCTCTAAGATGGCGCGTCTGTTTTGACGGCTGTTTCGACTTGCAGGACACTATTGCACGTGGAAATGAGGCAGGACCTCACAAGATCACTGATACTATGGCCTTTATGTTCGAAACGTGTTTAATGCCTAGAACCTGTCTGTGGGCTCTGGAATCCCCCTTCAGGGATCACGAGTATTACCAGTGTTGGATAGGGCTGAAATCTCATTTTTCACACGAAGAAACGGAAGTTAAAACCAAGGATTTGCAGAATGGAGTTGATGAGACCACGTTTGAGCGCCAAAGCCACCGTGGCTGAGTTGGTTTTCGAACATGAATCTCGGCATCAAGCTCTAGACAGGATAACCAATAAAGTACTCATCCCACAGGGTTGGGAAAAGTGGGAGGGTGATTTTATTGTTCCATAGCTCTTTTGAATGGGACACAAATCATGTTTCTTTTCGGTGTTTTTTTTATTTTCAACACTGAAAAACATTAAAAATTTAAATTTTAAGCCTCAACCTTAAATTCTAAATCCTATAATCTAAAAAATATATCTTATTCTAAATTTTTTAGTGTGAGACATAACTAGGGTACCAAAAGGGTAGATGATTTTTATTCCTTATAAATGTGCTATGGGTTCTCTCTGTCTAATCTCTGTAACAATAATGATATGAATATACAAATGTACAAATTATGTTTGGTATAATATGAATAACATACATGTATATACAAAATATATGAAGAGATTAACAAAAGTGGTGTTTTATAAGTTTACACGTATATTTTAGTTTAAAGTTTATGGGTTTAGATTGTAGGGTTTAGAATTTAGGGTTTAATTTTTAGAATTAAGAATAAAAATTTAAGATTTGAATTTTATAGTGTAAATGTGTAAGCTTATGTAAAATTAATTTTATACGACATGTGTATCAAAATTTTATCATAGATATAATAAAGGGTTTTATTTTGATGCACAAGCTGTGTAAATTTTTTTTACACATTCTTTTTATAAAATTTAAAATCTAAATCACAAACCCTAGCAACCTAAAACCTAAGCCCTAAATCCTAAACTCTAAATTCTAAATTCTACCCATAAACCTTAAATTATATACCCTACATACTAAACCCCTAAACCCTAACCTAAAACCCTAAACCCTAAACCCTAAAATTAAAAGGCTTGTGTAAACTAAAATTTACACAAGCTTGTGCATCAAAGTATTTTCCTATAATAAAACTAAGTATCTACAAACTATAATCAATATTGATAGTAGTAAAATAAAACTGAATAAATCTGAAAATGACGGCTAATATTACACATATTGAGTGCTGACTTGGTCAAATCTTTGAATTGATTTCCTGTCGTCACAAAAGTCGATTTCGAAACAGAGCCTACAGCTACAAGTCCAAGCCCTGGTCCAGGTTGTTTCAACGGCCTGCACCCAGACTAAAGGGACTGGTTCTATATTAGGGACTTAGGGTGGTTCAAGTTATAGCCGAAGCCAGAATCTTAACACCCGAGGGGACCAAATTGGTCAATGGTCAATCCCCTAAGATTCATTACGACTCACACCAACCAATTACGGGGAGTTTTATGTGATGCAGCATAATTTAAGGCTAAAAAATAATCAAACCGATTATAATCAAAAATATTATTAAAATTTATAATATTAGAGGTCGGCTTAAGATAACATTTTAGGTTGCAACTTAAAATATTATTCACACAACTTAAAATAATATATCTTTTGATAATATTTTCAGTTGTAACTTAAAATGTTATTTACGTCCAGGTGCGGAGCTAGAAAATAAAAGTTAAGGGGGCGAAAATAAGATAAAAAAGTTTAAGGGTATAAATAACCCTTGAACTTTTGAAAAAGAAAACCAATTAAGCCCCTAAATTTTTTGCACCCAATTAGGCCCTTGAACCAAAAAATTGAATCAATTAATCTATTAAACCAATTTTGACCATTGATAGTTTTTTTAGATCTGTTGGAGAAGTGCGTGTTGTGTCACAATGTCTCGACTTTATATTTAAAAAATATATATTTTTATTAAAAATTGTTTTAAAATTTCTAATAATTCTAAAAGCGTATAAAATATATAAAAATATTTTTTAAAGAAATTTGTAAATGCAACATGATAAAACTGTAGTATATTTTGTGCCAATGACATCTAAAGAAATAAAGTGTCAAAATTTAATAGTCAAAATTAGTCAAAAGGGATTAGTTAATTTATTTTCTTGGTTTTAGAACTTAATTGAGTGCAAAAAAGTTCAAGAACTTAATTGGTTTTTTTTTTCAAAAGTTCAAGAGCTTTTCACACATAAGCTTAAAAAGAATAAGAGATTAAAAACGTCATCAATAGGATTCGATTCACAAATTTCGAGTAAAACAAACTTAATTTTATGTACACTTTATCATTAAGATTTAAGACAACACTCGCTCTATAATATTAAAACAAGTAAAATAAATTATAATTTAAAATTCTACATGGGCTAAATTAAGAAAAAAAAGAATGGACCGCAAGAGTGGACCATGTGACTTTGTACGTCTAATCTAAAATGTTACATGTTTTATAACATTTTCGATTGCGATTTTTAACCTTAAATTATGTTGTCAACACAATTAAGAACAACTGGTTAAAGAGCCCTATTGACATCCAATCTCTTCCCTAAGTTCTAAATTTTAGGACTCGTAGGAGTAATTCTCCCTTCCTCTCCCTCTAGATAAAAATCGCTCAAAAAATATATTTTTTTTTAACTTTCGACCAATCACCATGGAGCTGTTCGCTCAATTCCATAAAATCATTTTAACTGTTATTCCATTCCAACTTAACTCCTACATTGTTTGATTCAATTCATAAAATCGTTTAGTCTTAATCAAAATTGTCTGGTGGGACTATATATGTCTCTATCTACATATACATTTTTTTCATACGAATAAAAGTATACAATTTATACCCCACAATGATAGAGGTGTCCATATTAAACCTTAACCGTAATCGTTATAATTTACAGGTCAATTAGTCGAACTGTTAATGTTAAACGGTTTTAGTTAATCAAACCATTATTAAATTATATTTACATATATTTTGTTCACAAGAATAGTTTCGTCAATCTCGAGGCCCTTTAATAATATAATATGTGTCGTATATAATTCTATTATTATCAAAAGAAGCAATGAACATGTAAAAGAAATTATAATAAGATACAAGTTAATTTGTAACCGAACCGTTAATAATGGTTAACCGTTAGCGGTTAAAATAGTTAATCATATCTTAACAGTTAAACTACAATTTAATAACTGCTATAACAATTAATCGGCCGTTTAAAATAAACAATACGATTAATCTACCATAAATCCCCTACACAATGGTATTTGGTTAAACTGTAGCAAGGGTAATAAAAGTATTAGGGATGATAATAGAACGAGTCATTAGGCGTAGACAAGAAATGCATTAACCTCTACCTCATATTTGGTAGGGATGGCAACGGTACCGTGCGAGGCAGGCTTTTGGCCGTTTCGATCTTGATCCGATCGAAGATTAATATATTTTATTCTCGTCCCACCCCACATAATAGAAGTATAATCCGACTTCGATCCAATTCTAAAATTTTAATAAAAACTTGACTAAACCCAAACTGTCTTAAAAAATTAATAAAAATATTAAATATTATATATATATATATATATATATATATATATATTGAGGCGGGCAATTTTCACCCTAAACACGTCCCAACTCGATCTTTTTCAAAATCCGCCCACTACAAACTTGATTTTTAAATAAAAAATTTATACCTATCGAGTCGGGACCGAACGGGGCCAAGTTATTTTGTCATCACTAATATTTGGATTAACATTGAAAGCATCGGCATGTATAGATGTCTGTTATATTCATAACTGTTTTGCGATACTCTATGTGTCTTTATCATACTTCTTTTAACTAATGATTTCTCAATTTAATATTATAGAAATATATTAAATTTATTATGAACATAAATCATTTGTATAATATTTTTTAGGGATAAGATCCGATTATATAACGTAAAATTTTTTAAGTTTTATACAATTTTTGGATCGTTGGATGAGTCAAACGGATGAATGAGATTAACAGTAGAATTTGTGAAGATTATCACTTAAAAAAGTAAGGAATTAATCTCAATCATCCATATTCTCATCCAACGATCCAAAAAACATGTAAAATTTTGAAACTTTGTAGAGTACATAAGTAGATCTTAACCTTATATTTTATATATATTATATATAACATTTTAATATCGATGATTTTCTTGAAGACATTACACATATAAGTACAAGTACAATCACAAGTAATATGTCTAAATAACTATAACTACATAAATCATTTTAAAGTACAAACATATCAATAATCGAAATATATTTAAACGTAGATCAAAATAAATCTAGACTAAAGTCATACATTATTAATATTTTAGCCTTACTATTAAGTCATAATCTCATTGGTAACAATATGAAACAAAACTCCATATAAAATTCGTTAAACTACTCAAATTTTATCATCTATGTTCGTTACCATTAAACTATAACATTATATAAAAAAAGTAAACTACACATATAACCACTTAATTATGCGGTTGATGTTAATTTGACAACTATATTTTTAATTTTGGCAAATATACTACTAAACTATTTAATTAGTTCCAATCAGGCTACCAACCGTTAAAGAAAACAGAAATGCTGACGTGTTCTGTTAAATAAAATCGTATAATTACACATTTGGTTCTTGTTATTTACACAATCTATCAATTTGGCCCTATTTTTAACTAAATAAAATAAATTAATTATTCAATAAAATAATTAAAATCCTCCAATAAGGTAGTGACACGTGTCACCACCTAATTAAATAATCAATTAATTTTATTTAATTAAAATTAGGACCAACTTGATAGATTGTATAAATAACAATGATCAAATGTGTAATTATATCGATTTTATTTAACAGGCCACATCAGTATTTCAGTTTTCTTTAACAGATGGTGGCCTGATTGAGACCAATTAAATAATTTAGTGGTATATTTACCAAAATTAAAAATATAATGATTAAATTAACACTAATTCCATAATTAAATGATCATCTATATAGTTTACCAAAAAAACAGATATAAACTTAGCATGTATATATAATATTTTTTTAAGAAATTGTCAGAACTTTTAATAAATATGGAATAAAATCACAAGGCTAAGCTGCAAATGGATGTAACTGTACAAAAGTGGTCACCACCTCTCAAGTCTCAGCTTTTTTTTTTTTCTTTTGTATTTTCAATTTATTACTTTATTGTAACGTGCTTACGCGTCCCCTTTATAGGGCAATTTTTTATTATCTGAAAATAATAGTAGCAGGCCCTTAGTTTAATTGAGGGACAATTACATATTTAGTACCCAGTTATGCCCCGCGTTACTAATTTGGTACCCAACCATTATTTTTGGCATATGATACTTAATGTTACGTTTTTGTTCTGTTTCGGTACTTCAGCGTTAAAAACTAATGGAGATGATGACGTGGCTTGGTATAATCACAGTTTTAGTCCAAAACACTTATATATATGATCAATTTAAAATATTATCTTAATTTTGGGGGTAAAATTGCATATTAAGTTCGACTGGAAGAAGAAAAATGAGGAGTTTACAATTTTAATCCAAAAAATTAAAACAATGTTTAAATTGATAGAATTTTAGACTGAGTTGATAGATTGTATGAGTTTTTGTGCTAAAATTGTTATTAACCTAAGCCATAAGGGTGTAAATGAACCGAGCTTGAATGAACAAGACTATATCCGTGTTCGTTTGTTTATTTTTAAAGGTGTTCATGTTCATGTTCGGTTCGTGTTTGTTTGAATTTTTAATATTGTGTTCGTGTTCGTTTATTTATTTTTGAAGGTGTTCGTGTCCGTTTGTTTAGTGTTCGCGAACGTGTTCGTTTAAGTGTTCGCGAACGTATTCGTTTAAGTGTTCACGAACGTGTTCGTTAAGTGTTCGCGAGCGTGTTCGTTTAAATGTTCACAAATGCGTTTGTTTAAGTGTTTGTGAACGTGTTTGTTTAAGTGTTCACATACGTGTCCGTTTATTCGTTTGCGCACATGTTAGTTATATGTTCAGAAATGTTAACTAAATTATAAATAAATAAATAAATAAATAAAACAAAAGCAACAAAATAAAACTTACATTTTAACATGAACTTATATAATATCCTTAGCAACAACAAAATGTAGTTTTTAGATTCATCCACAAGCATTTCCTTCCTATAAACGAGCCTATAAATGAGCTTGTTCGTGAACATAAACGAAACGAACACACCTTTGCTCGTGTTCGTTTATTTATTAAACGAACATAAAAAATTTGTTCATACTTGTTTATTTAGCTTAATAAACAAATGTTATTTGAACGGTTCGTCGAACGCTTTGTTCATTTACAGCCCTACCGAGCCACGTCATTATTTTCGTTATTTTTTTAACGGCCGGGTACCAAAATAGAACAAAAACGTAATGTTAGGTACCTTTTCACCAAAAATAATAATTGGGGCACCAAAACAATAACACCAACATAATTTGGGTACTAAATGTATAGTTTTCCCTTTAATTTATTGTATTAATTATGTTATATCTTTATAATTTTTTATGTATTGTTATTTATAATCATATTGTTTGTTGTTTTATTATTTTAAAATTTTATCTATATTAGTATTAAACTCCTAACTAATAAGTTGAAGTCAGTGATTAACCGGTCAATTCAATTTAAAAATATTAAAACAACATTTCATTTAAGTAGTAAAAATGATGGTGTTATCTTTATATAAAATTTAAATAAAATAGTTTAAAATTAAATATTTAAAGATTAAATCCGTGTTACAAAACCTACAATCACAAATTGATATTTTTTTTAAAAATATTATTTACATAGAAATATTTTCTTTCCCCCAACATTAGTATTACAAACCCTAGTACAATTAAATATTTTTAGTATATTTTTATTGGATAAATATTGAACATGCAAATAAATATTTAAGATTAGAAGTTGTCAAATTATTTATTTACTTTTTATTTTTACATATAAGGACACTTAATTTTATTTCTTCAAATTTACTTGTGAAAATTTTAAATTTATATGAATATCAGTCCATCCACCTGCAACAATAATGCTTTCTTCTTCTTCTGCAACTCAATTACAACACGTCCCTATCTCTCTCCCTCTTCCATCCTATTCTGTACGGCACTTGAAGAATTTTTGGGATACCAAAAATAATAATAATAATAATAATAATAATAATAATAATAATAGTTTTAAAAATGCATCATTTGCTGTTATTTTGTGTATTAAGTCATGGTTTGCACATGCAAATCCTTGCTATTATTTCTTTCGAGGAATATTGGTTTTTCTTTATACTTCATGAATGATAAATCATTATTTTTTTAAAAAAATTTTAAAATCTCAAATAAGATTAGATATTCGAATTTCGTTAATGTGAATGGAACAAACTGAATTATAAAAGATAGTCTCGTAATAATTTTTATAGTACTTGTTCTAAACTAACCGACTAATAAATTAAATACTAGTGATTATAAAAATATGGTATTAATTTTTCTTAGTTGTAAGAATGTTAAAAGGTATGCATTTAATTTACAATCTAACAAATACTACTAATCATTTGATTCAAGCCAGCTGGTCCTATACTTTTACTTATCTTAATTATTGATTGATAAATAATTTTAAGATTCAAATCTAAATATGCATAATTTTTTATTCTAAAACTCAAACTGCAACCCTTTCTTATATATATATAAAACAGAAGTTAAAGTATCATTATGTGATTATTAAAGTGGGTTAAGTTGAAGAATTTTAAAAGTACAGAACCCACAAAGTGCTCCATGGAAAAATGGATGATGTTCATCTTAAAAAGATAAGATTTTAAATTATTTTATTTACAAGGTGTATGCGCGTTGTCAAAGGGTTAAGAGTTAAGAATATGTATGAACAAATATTATCTTTTAATCACCTTTAGATCATTCAAAAAAAATACAAATCATTAAAATAAACATGGATAAGAATAAATTAATTACAGACAAACTTTTACTTGCCAGAGAGGTTACTCAACATGCGTTAATAAATTTTCAACTAATCATGATTAGGGCTTGTTTTTAATTTTAATTTTTAATTTTAAAAAAATCCCAACATAAATGCCAACATGAGATGATGGAAGGTACCAAGAAGCTAGGGGGGAAATAAAATAAAAATAAAGAAAAAGGATCACAATAGAGTCCATGTGAGCCTGATTGGGGACAAAGCAAAGCAAAGGGAAAAGAGTGGGGGCTCTTACAAACAGTTCACATGGGGAAGAAGAAAGGGCATGATTCTTACAGGTTCACTTTCTTTCACAGCTCATCCCCATGTCCAAATCCCCTACATCTCCCCACTACATACATCACTATACATTATTGTTTTTCTATATATGTACACACATGTATTTTACAGGGTTATGATCGGCTTACACCACACAAAATTTATTTAATTTTATACTTTTTAGAATTGTTGGATGAGAGTAAATGAATGGTTGAGATTATCCTCTTCTTTTTTCTCATAAAAAATCTCTCACTTCTCACTGATAATCTCATTGATTTATCTACTCTCAACCAACTGTCCAAAAAATATATACAAAACTTAAATTGTACACTGTATAAGAGTATCCTACCTCTATTTCATAATACACTTATATGGTCGACGAGACCCACGATAAAGTCAGAAAATTTGTATTATGAGTTAAGATAAAACTATAATATTTGGAGTGATCAAAGTTAAAAAAAAAATTATGTTAAAGGGTTTGAAGTGAATTATTAATTTTAAAGAGAGGCCAAAATAAAAATCTTATATTTAATTTGGGGACTAAAAGGGCTTAATTGAATTATTTTGACTTTTTTAAGAGGGACTAATGTTATATATATATATATATTTATATTGTTTTCTTAGATATTCATTTCAAGGATTAAAGTGAACATTTGAAGAATTTAGGGGACAAACACAATTTATCTTTTTTGGAAATTTGTTTTGAAGATCAAAATGGGATTTTATAGAATATAGGGGGACTCGGCTCCTATGGATTCACCTATGAATAAGGTCTTGGTTTAATGACATGGTTGGTACAATAAAATTTTTAAGATTTTAGATTCGAGTAGTAGTACTACCATATATACACTATGTAGATTCTCTTCAAACTTAATATCATAAAAAATTGAACCTAACGAGTGGTTTCAGTGAAAAAGATAATGATGTTTATTGTAGAATATTTGAGTTTAATTATCTTTAACTACAATATGTGTCATATCAAAAAGTTAAAAAATATTATATAAATTAAATATTTAAGTTCGTTAAAGATAAATTTTTAAATTTTAAATTATGTTTTGAATACGTAAAAATTTAGAACTAATAGACTTCTAGATGATCAATGTCTTTTTTTTATCAAAGGAGATAAATTTCATTTCATGCATAAGTTATAAGTACAACCGCAAAGAAAGGAGAATGTTAGGTCCCCAGAAGGTTTAAACCTGGGTATTTCTAATGAATTTGGCTAGCCAGTCCGCAGCCTGATTACAAGATTGAGGAGCATAGAAAAAAAAACAAGAGGCAAAGAATTTGATTTGAGATCTAATATCCTCTTCCACAGCTGAGGATACCCAATCAGAAAGGGAACCCGAACACAGTCTATCGATAACCGCTTGACAGTCTGTCTCAATGATAATCCTCGAGAATCCATTCATAAGAGCCAGCAAAATACCAAGCTTGATAGCAAAAGCTTCTACCACCGCAACAGACGGGGCTATTGTTGGTGCGAATACTCCTTGAATAATGGATCTCGTGATATCACGTGCAATTACCGTCGTTGTAGTCTTTCCCGTTTGGCTGTCAAAAGCGGCATCACAATTGATCTCAACCATATTGAGAGGATGAGGGGTCCATAAACTCGGTTCCCCAGGTAGTTGAGGCTTCTCCTGGGGGCTAGCTTGTGTAGCAAGAAAGAATTCCTTAAACTCTCGTTCAGCACGCAACCACACATCCTAAGGGAGATCTTTCCTACCTTCAAAAACCAAAGCATTCCTCGACTTCCAGATTACCCAAAGAAGAAAGGCAATAAGAGCACAACGTTCTTCAAAGTTTCCTAGTTTGCGAAAATCATTAATCTTAATCCACCATTTAGGAAAACCATGAGAGGAAGGCGAGTAATTGAAACCTGGTGCATTCCAGACCGCTTGTACAAACGAGCATAATAAAAGAAGATGTTCAATGGATTCCATCTGTTCTTCGCACAAGGACTATGGTCTGAGTCCTGAAATTTGCCATGAAAACTAGCCGCAAGGATACTTTTGGTGGGCACTATATTATGACAGAGCTTCCAAAGGAATGATCGGATCTTGGACGGTACCTTCAAGTCCCAAATGAAATTCTAAAAGGCTTTGTTCTCACCCAGTGAATTACTAGAGGAAGGATCCAAAGAGGATCTAGGGTTATCCTCAATGAATCGATACTTCGACTTAGCCGAATATTCCCAATTTTTCGTTCCCACCCATATGAGAGTATCTTTGACATCTGGTCCTCCTATTGAAATAGCCAAGATCGCGCTGGCCTCAGCCGGTGAGAAAAGATTCTCAAGTCTAGATTTGTCTCAAGATCTTTGATCCGGATTTATGAGACTACAAACAGAGGGATAGGGACGACTGAGCGGAGGTTGAGTGGAGGTCCGAAACTTATGTAATTTTGGAATTCAGTTAACGTTCCATGTTGAAATACTTCTTCCATTTACGACACGCCATAAGGATCCGTCCCTAATAACTCCAATCTCCTCCCTTATACATGTCTAAGCCCAGGAAGAATTGGTGCACTTGGGGATATCAAAGATAATCAATGTCTAAGTCCCCTTAAAAGCATATTCTTCATTTGGGTGTCTATTCTCATGTGTTCCAAATCTGCTACTGATAGTATTAGAATGTTATTCGAATCCGTAAAAATGATTGAATGTTTTCGGGTATCTGAATTCGTTTGGATAATAAGTATTCGAGGATGTCTATCCACATATACTATGAACCCGTAGTAGATAGTAGTTTTAACGTTGAATTCAAATGTTATCTGAATTTGTAAAACAATAATATATATATATATATATATATATATATATATATATATATATGGGATGGGATCAAGTTACATGGTGTAAAACTCATTTAGTTTTACACCAATCTATGACCATTGGATGAGTGAAATGTATGGATGAGATTAACAGTAAAAAATGTGAAGATTATCACTTGGGAAAAAAAGATAAGGAAATAATCTGGGCCATTAATTACCATCATCCAACGGTCCAAAAATAGTGTAAAAGTAATTGAGTTTTACACAGTGTAAGTTGATCCTAACCCTATATATATATATATATATATATATATATATATATATGCAATTAAAATTGTCATCCTAATGATCAATGTATATCAAAATCAATTGTTACAAGTGCTGAACGTTCTTTTGGTTTAACCACCGATTTTCAATTCGTTGGATCGATGACTAATTCAGACCGGGTACTGCAGAAGTCTATTATGACGCGACCATCCCAACCTAATTGTTCCATTTACAACTTTATTCTACTCGAATTCTTGACGAACTGAGTCGAGCTCTACACTACTCAAGCTCGAATCGGTTCGTTTACACCCCATTTAGGAGGACTAAACTTTACATCTAACTAAACAACTAATATTCAAATTAACTAAAATATTATTAAAAAAATTAACTAAAATAAAGTAGAGAACTCGCACATAATTTTACATATATTGCAACTCAGACTTAGGACTTTAAGCATAAATTAAGATATATAATTATTTGATAGGTGTACAAAATTTAATCATTAAATGTATATATGGCCTTCTACTAGATTTTCCTCCAATGTCAAGAAAATGCTCTGTACCCAATTTGCAATATACCTATTCATAGGCACATGCATTACAATTGCTGAGAATATAAATGGAATAATTAATTATATTTTATTAAAACCCTTTTAATTAATATTATTAGCATGAACTTAATATAGTAACTTTTAAATACCTATTTGGATCTAACATGGAGTATATTTAAAACTTTTGATACACACATACAAGTACTTACTGCATGTACAATATGGATATGATGTGCTAAAAAACACAATGTCAATAAAATTTAGGAGGGATATTTTTTTATTTAAACACGATTGATTTAAGTTGTCCATGCAAAAAGATACACATGTGTTTACAATTTAATTCACGTGTTTTAAATTTACTCCATGGCATATCCACAAAAAAACATATTTGACGCCCAAGTTAATGGTTAGACGGTAGGAAAGACTTGATTGAGATGATATTGATATAGTAAAGACTCAATTAGAATATTTTGAAGTTTGAGGACTAATTTCAAACTTATATCATAAGTAGAGGGATTTTGGTGGAATTAACCCAATATATAATGTAAGGAAGTTTAAATAGGGGTCAAATTCTATCATTAGTCCATGTACTATGCCTAAGTTGTAAAATTAGTTCCTATACTCTAATTTGGACAATTATAGCCTGTATTTTTCAATTTTTTTATAAAAAAATAGTCTTTAACTCAAACAATACAAGGACAATATGACTAAATCTACAATCTGCACATAGTATAAACTAGGCATAATGTCAAAAAATGTCCCTAATGTTTGACTGGATAATCATTGTAGCCCCATATTTTTTGAAGCAATTTAACCCTTAACGTTTCATTTTAGGTCAAAATGGCCCTATGCAGATGAAAACTGTTAGTCAACTGACGATAAATAGCTTGAAATGACGTGAGAAACCTACATGGCAGTGCACACCGCGATAGCAGTGTCATATAGACAAATATGTCGACTTTACAAAATGACACATGAGTTAAAAAATAATTTTAAAAATGGTATAACGTATAAAATATTTTTTTCTTCTAACGTGTCACCTTGTCAAGTAATTTTAAGTTGTGTATCGTCAGTTAGCTAACAATTTTCATCCGTAGAAGGGTCATTTTGACCCATAATGAAACGTTGAGGGTTAAATTGTTTCAAAAAAAGAATATGGGCTAAAATGACTATTTAGTCAAATGTTAGGGGTATGTTTGGCACTATGCATATAAACTAATACCAAATTCGACTTAACATTTTTAATAGTTGTTTCTGGGATCAAGATTGAAAACTTCAAAATCTAAAAATGTAAATAAAAAGGCTACAATTTTTGGGGGAAAAGTGTAGGGGCTGAATTTGTAACTTACTCAAAGTATGAGGACTAAAAATAGGGTTTGACCTAAAATAGCTTGGCAAGTGATATAGTATCATATATGTGTAGAATCAATGGAAATGAATATCATGGAGTTTGTGGATGTGTAGGGCTCATAAAAAAATCTATATATTTTTATAGAGAAAGGGGGCATATAATACACAGATGCATATTCCACCTAGTGTTGGAAAAGGGTTAATAGATAATGTTTTGTATATGTAAAATATAATAATAATAATAACAACAATATACAATGTAGTTGATGCCAATGAAAGGGGTCACATCGGCACGTGGTGGTGCTGATTCCACCACTTAATTAAACTCACACTGCCACTTTCCCATCGGAAAAAAGCCCCCAGCTGTTGCTAGCTGTCCCTAATCTCCTCCCCCATGTGACCCACCTCCCCCTCCAAACATAAACTAATAAAACTCCCACCATTGTTATTTGTTAGAGATGAAGCCAAAGTGTAAGAATTCCAACTTGTTTCATTGGCTTGCAGAATGATGTTTCTCTCTCTTACATAAGTGCCATGTTTTGATACTTTTGTTTAGGGTTTTGTGTTGGTTAGTTGGTTGGTTGGTTTTGGTTAGTTTGGATTGATTGAGATTAGCTTTGTTTTTCGTGCTCTTAGTTACTCAACTAAAAAGGCTTTATATTCTGCGTTTGGGGTTTAGAGTTTGTGACATTGGCTTTAGAATGGCACAATTGCCTCCAAAAATACCCAACATGACCCAAAATTGGCCTTCCTTTCCACACCAAAGATTGCCCGCTATGGCAATGAATGGCTCCAACCAGCCTTCATGGATGGACGAGTTCCTCGACTTCTCGTCGGTGCGCCGCGGGACGCACCGACGATCCATAAGCGACTCCATTGCTTTCCTCGAGCAACCACTTGTGGAAGAAGAATGTAGGGAGTCCAACAATATTAATAATAACAATGTCATGATGATGACGGAGACCAATGTGTTCAACCGCCTCGACGACGAGCAACTCATGTCTATGTTCTCCGACGACGTCGCCGTCACACTGGCTGCTGCCCCGACCGTATCCTCGTCGAACCCTTCGACGCCGACGTCGGATCAGAACAGCAACAACGATGAGAAACCGGTGCCGTCCCTGGATCTGCAACAGCCCAAGAATGAACCGGGAGAGGTGGAGAGCTCGTGCAAACCTGAAGCACAAGCCGCTCAGCCTCCGCCGAACTCCAATGGCGACCTTATCGTTGATCCGAAGAGGGTTAAGAGGTAAAAAAACAAAGAATAATCAAACCCCATGATTTTTGTCACCATTTTCAAAACCTTTGGTTGATTTGGACAATGAATATTTAACTTTTGGGTGACGAACAGAATTCTGGCAAACCGGCAATCAGCACAAAGATCAAGAGTGAGAAAGCTGCAATATATTTCAGAGCTTGAAAGGAGCGTCACAACATTACAGGTGCAAATTAAACTAAGATATTATCCATATTTGTATGTTTTTTTCAAAAAATAATAAATAAATTTTGATTTTTTCCTTGATTTATTTGTTTTTTATATACAAAAATGAAGACTGAAGTATCAGCATTATCACCAAGGGTTGCATTCTTGGATCATCAAAGACTGATTCTCAATGTTGACAATAGTGCTTTGAAGCAAAGAATTGCAGCTTTGGCTCAAGACAAGATTTTTAAAGATGGTAAGGCATGTTTTTATTTGTTGCTCTCCCGTAACTAATTTAGACCAACATGCGTCGTACACCTAGATTTGGTGGGTGAATCTCTCAGTAAAAATTTTCTGCATACACAATTCTTCGAATACGTTATTAATTAGTAATTAGCTTAGTTTCTTAGATACAATTTGCTTTAGAATTGGAAATTAGCTCAATTGGTTTGTATGTGTATTTATTTCCAGTGCTATTATTTGAACTAATTCCATAAAAGTGCATGGCATATTTTATTTTAATATGCATGCAAATTTCCTGTTTTTATATAAGTTTATTTTTCAGTAAATGATTATATACATTGTAAAGTCGTACAATTAACTTTTTTGTATTAAAATTTCAGCTCATCAAGAAGCATTGAAGAGAGAAATCGAGAGATTAAGACAAGTCTATCAGCAACAACAGAGCCTCAAGAAAATGAACAACAATAACAACCACCATGCACCGCCGCAACAGCAATCGTCGCCGCCGGAGAACGATGAACAACTTATGAGTTGATCAAAGTAATGACAGTAAAAATAAAAGTAATGCAATAAAGCTATCTAACAATGGGGTTGGGGGGCTTTTTTTTCATGTTATGTGTTTCCCAATTGCTGTTTTTCTATTAGTGTAGGGGTGTCCCTTCAAGACAAAAATTTGAAGGGATAAAAAAGGGGCACGTGGAATGCTAAGATAGGAGGGTGACAATTAAATTCTTTTTTCATTTTTAAAATTGATTAATTAATATTATTGTGTGGGTTTTGTTTGGGAATCGATATTATTTTCCAATTTATTATAACTTCTTTTTTTTTTTTGTAATTAGTTTGGGGGCAAAACATGGTGGGGATTTTAAGGTGTGGGGTTGTATTGGGAGGGATGAAATTGAAAAGAGTTAGTGTTATCAGAGACAATGGTGGATATGTCTGATTGTTTGTCAAAGAAAAAAAATAATTGTTTTTTTAATCTTTTTTTCTTGGTTTTTGTTATTTAATGTTGGTTTATGTATATTTATTTGTTTAGAAAGTATGAAAAGGACCCAAATGGGTCATTGTCTTTTGTTTTGTTTTTTAATCAAACCACCTTATAATTGGCTTATTGTCTATACTTATACTGAACTATGGTTAGGTAGATCTGCAATATGTAATTATCTCGTATAATGGACGATCGCGCTTTTAAATTATCACGAACTCCTTTTGAAATTGTACACTCGAATTTAGGAATGAACAGAGATGGTACTGATATTCTCTCTTAAAAATAGAAACTCGAAATCTTTTGAAAATAGAGAGTGAAAGTAGAAGATGTTTTCCAGTCAAATACAGTAGATAATTAACGTCTTTCAATAGCCAAATAACAATTGTATAATTTTAAATCTTGATACATGTCAAAGACACATGTTAACACGAACACGAACACAAACAAACAACGCACTCGCGTGTAAAAAGTTTTTTCTAGGAATAATCATTTATAAACTCATCCCAAGATCCTCTTTTCACCGATGTGGGATTATATGCTCTTACACCCTTGAGCATTACGAACAAATTTTATACCTTAAACCGATATAATATAATCAACTTAATCTGCGCCGCATCAAATCCCACCAGATATGTTTGTGGATAAAAGCCGACTCTTTTAAGTTCTTGGACCTTTCAGATAGAAATATAGCAGGGTTCTTTGGGCATTAGTTGTATGAATGGTGAAAATTAACTATAACTAATAGTCATTAATAATTGGTGAAGGGGAAAAATTAAGTAATCAAAGCCTTGTTATTTCTTAGCTTATATGTACATTAGAGTCTAATTTCAACCCATTATTGAAATTGTAGAACTAATGTTTTGATATAATAATTGAAAAATATTTTGGACTGATTTAAAAAGTATTTAAAACATTTCCAAAATCCAAACAACTTGAAATTATGTTTAGGGAAGTTTTTTAAAAAGGGTTTTACATGTTTTTCCAAGCCAAACTTTACAAAACTGTTCAGGCGTTTCGAAACACCTTAGGGCGTTTCGATACGGGAATTCCAGTAGCAAAAACGTTTCGATACTCGTATCGAAACGGGCATTCCCTGGATGAGATTTTTGCCCAGCGTTTTGAAACAGGCTATGCCGTTTCGATACGCCTACGTGGCATGGACCACAACGGTCATAAACCCCAACGGCTATTTCCCAACTAACATTTAAATTCAGGGTGTTTCGATACGGGTCTAGGCGTTTCGATATGTGTTCCGAAACTTCCAGGGGGCGTTCCGAAACGGGTGCCTTGTCAGACTGCAATGGCTCTTTCTACTTAAAGGGTGTTTCGAAATGGGTTCGAGCGTTTCGAAACGGAGAGCTGCAGAACTGCATTTATGGTGGGAATTAAAGTCCTCAACGACTCCAATTCAATCCCAACGGCTAGCAACGGCTATAAACTCATCAATGAATATAAAAGAGACCTCCAAGCATCAAGTAAAGGCTAATGCTCATATTGTCAAACATCAAATGATCAAGAATTGTCTTAGAGCTTAAATTGTCATTTATTGTATAGACAAACACTAGTGAGCCAAAATTGTCAAATTTGCTCAAGTGTTTTAGGTTTTGGGTGAGTGCTTAATTGTGCAAACAAACACCTATAAGAGGGATTTGTGTTTGCTTATTTATCTCTTTGTAAAATAGGGTTTCAATCAAGGCTTTGGGTAGAAAGCTTGATTGTGTATAAGGGTTACCTCCTAAGCCTAGAAAAGGGGACAAATCAATAGTGGATTGATTGGAAATCCTTAGTGGGGAGCTAAGGTAGTGGATGTAGACCTTGGTTAGAAGGTTGAATCACTATAAATCATTGTGTCTATTATAATTTTAGCTTCCACAACCCTTCAACCCAAAAATCCACCTCTCCACAACTTGGTGAGCCACATCGGTTGAACAAATCGAGCCCCACACAACTCAACAATTCGTATCAAAGCTTGGCTCAATCGAAGAGGATTCACATCCTATTGAGAAGATCCGGCAAGCTCGATCACTATTTCATCAACCGGCTCAAATGGCACAATCAATCGACAAACCGCCTTTCTTTGACGGAACCCACTATGCTCATTGAAAGACAAATATGAAGTTTTTCATCAAATCAAGAGATTACAAGCTATGGGATATAGTTGAAGATGGTCCGTTCATGCCTCAAAAAAGCAAAGCAGAGTGGAGTGCCGACGATCGCAAGAAGATGGAGCTTAATTGCACAGCCTTGCACATCTTATTTTGTGCTTTTGGCCCAACCATCTATGAGAAGATGTCTTCTTATGAGAGTGCCAAGGAGGTATGGGATAAGCTTGAAGTCACATACGAGGGAACCGATGAAGTCAAGGAGACCAAGATTGGGCTCCTAACCTTAGAGTATGAGAACTTCAAGATGGATCCGGAAGAGAACATCGAGAAGATGTTTGATAGGTTCTCCACAATCACCAATGGTCTAAAGGGCTATGGAGAAGCCATTCCGGAGGAGAAACTTGTCCGAAAGCTCATCTACTCACTTCCCGAGTCATGAGACTCAAAGAGGACCGCCATCATCGAAGCCAAAATTTTGAAGACTTTGAAGCTTGATGAACTCATGGGACCACTCCTTACTCATCAAATCATGAAGAAGAATAAAGAAGATGAGAAGAAGATGGAAGAAATTAGAGCTATGAGAGAGAAGAAAATCAAAGGGCTTGGCATCAATGCAAGTGCCATGGCTCTCAAATCCTCCACTTGTCATCATGTCTACTCAAGTGAAGAGGAGGATGAAGATGAAGAGATAGTTCATCTCTTCAAGAAGTGTGCCCCGTTCATGAAGAAAGCCTTGAAAGAGCTTGAACGAGAATCCAAGAAGAAGGAGAGGGTAAGCACTTCAAGCCATAAGAAGAAGGCACATGTGGCTACTTGGAGTGATGAGGACTCCACCGACGATGAACAAGCCAACCTTTGCCTTATGGCCATCGAAGAAGATTCAAGGGTAACTTCTAATTCATCTACTTCATGTTTTTACTCTTTTGATGAATTACAAGATGCCTATGATGATTTGGTTTTAGAGTTTAAAAATCACATTTTGAAAAACAATAAATTGATTTCAAAGTTAAAAATTTAAAATGATTTGATTTCTAAAACCAAACTTGAACTTGAAGCAAAACTTGAAGAGTTTGAATTAAAATGTTTTGATTTACAAAATTTGCTTCAAAAAGTTCAAGAAGAAAAAGATTTGATTTCTAAAGAGCTTGAAAAGAAAAATAGTTGTGGAAAAATAAATTTTTATGTAAGACAATCTAGTGCCCCTAGATTTGTAAAAGAAAAATGTTTTAGAAGTGTTTAGGTCCCAAAAGGACTAACCGCTTCAATTGAAAAGGATGACATTGAAAAATGGATTCCTAAGGGGACTAAAATTTGTGCTACTAATGTTCATGGATCCAAAGCAATTTGGATACCAAAAATTATTTGATTGTCTTTTGCAAGGTGTGATGGAGATGTTCAACAAGTCAAACATTGAGGGGGAGCTCCATGCACACAAGAAAGAACACTTGAAGAAGGAAGGCTTCACATCCTCCCTTGAGTTCAAGTGTGGTAAAAATCTAGTTGTTTTTGCATTTATTTGTTTTAATTTTTATTTTATTCAACTAGATGATCATAAATATTGGACTAACATTTTATTGATGCTTTGAGTAAGGGGGAGCCATTTTAAAACCAAATTATTATTTTTTGTCAATTTTTACCTCTATTGTTATTTTGAACTTAATGTTTTAAATTCTTTTTGATATAACAAAAAGGGGAGAAATGATTTGAAAAATTGAATTTTCAAATGAATAAGGGGGAGCTTTATTTGATTTCATATCTTCAATCTCTTATTCACATTTTTAAAGTTAAAGGGGAGAATCTCAAACAATTTTTCAAGTGAGTTTTATTATATCAAAAAGGGGGAGATTATAGAACTAATGTTTTGATATAATAATTGAAAAATGTTTTGGACCGATTTAAAAAGTATTTAAAACATTTCCAAAACCCAAACAACTTGAAATTAAGTTTAGGGAAGTTTTCTAAAAAGGGTTTTATATGTTTTTCAAAGCCAAACTTCACAAAACTGTCCAGGCGTTTCGATACGAGAATTCCAGTAGCAAAAACGTTTCGATACTCGTATCGAAACGGGCATTCCTTAGATGAGATTTTTGCCCAGCATTTCGAAACGAGCTATGCCGTTTCGATACGCCTACGTGGCATGAACCACAACGGTCATAAACCCCAACGGCTATTTCCCAACTAACATTTAAATGCAGGGCGTATTGATACGGGTCTAGGCGTTTCGATACGTGTTCCGAAACGGCCAGGGGCGTTCCGAAACGGGTGCCTTGTCAGACTGCAACGGCTCTTTCTACTTAAAGGGTGTTTCGAAACGGGTTCGAGCATTTCGAAACGGAGAGCTGCAGAACTGCATTTATGGTGGGAATTAAAGTCCTCAACGGCTCCAATTCAATCTCAACAGCTCCAATTCAATCCCAACGGCTAGCAACGGCTATAAACTCATCAAGGAGTATAAAAGGGAACTCCAAGCATCAAGTAAAGGCTAATGCTCATATTGTCAAACATCAAATGATCAAGAATTGTCTTAGAGCTTAAATTGTCATTTATTGTATAGACAAACACTAGTGAGCCAAAATTGTCAAATTTGCTCAAGTGTTTTAGGTTTTGGGTGAGTGCTTAGTTGTGCAAACAAACACCTATTAGAGGGATTTGTGTTTGCTTATTTATCTCTTTGTAAAAGAGGGTTTCAATAAAGGCTTTGGGTAGAAAGCTTGATTGTGTATAAGGGTTACCTCCTAAGCCTAGAAAAGGGGACGAATCAATAGTGGATTGATTGGAAATCCTTAGTGGGGAGCTAAGGTAGTGGATGTAGACCTTAGTTAGAAGGTTGAACCACTATAAATCATTGTTTCTATTATCATTTTAGCTTTCATAACCCTTCCACCCAAAAATCCACCTCTCCACTTCTTGGTGAGGCACATCGGTTGAACGAATCGAGCCTCACACAACTCAACAGAAATGTCTCGTGTAAGTAAGAAAGTGGCCCAAAACTGTGAGGGCTAACTGGCTAAGACTATTATGATAAACAAAATGATATGGTCGCCACAAAAAAGGTTGAACATAATATTAAGTGTAAACTACATTAATGGTCACTAGACTTTTTAGGATGTGTAACAACTCGAATTTTAAAATTTGTGAGACAATTACACCTGAGCCTCGAGTCTTGTTGAGTGGGACGTATTTTTGAACCGTGTTGTGGCTTAAAAGGGCATCTTCTGGCCCTTTTCTTGTTGTTGGGCTTGAGTTTGGGTTTGGGTTTGGATTTAGTTATGAGTTGGAAGAAGGACATAGGAGCAAAAGTGTACTATCCCTCTTTTGAAAGAGTGAATGTTGCTCTCTTAATTCTTTCTGAAAAATTTTAAGAGAGATAATCTCCCTTTGTCCTTTTTTGTAGTGCCTTAATCTTCTACCTTATCTCCTCCCCTAAAGAATCAACAAAGGTGCAATCTTTACCTTCTTCTGTGAGAATCTCAGATTGGTGGTAGAGAGAAAGTTTTTCATCAAGGTAAAAATGAAAGAAAATGATGGTGGATGAAGAAAATGAATTCTTGATGGGGATTAGAAAAGATGAACGTGAATAGAAGATTTAACCCCATTTTTATTCTTAAAATCTTCACTGGTCATATTTATCACCTTTTAGCAGTATTGTAACTCGTTTTACAACATTTGGTTGTAGTTAAGAAGGTTGGAGAGCACTCCAAGAACCAAGGAAAGAGGAAGGCTTGAGCTAGGGGATGAGATTGTTTTCCAGCTTTGGACGGAAAGTTAGTACGCTTCCCACTCCCTTGTTTCATGTACATCCTTAGGATGATGCTTTGCATGTTTGTTTGATAATTTGGGTGTTTGAATGCTTGAGTGTGGTCATTAATGACAAAACTTAAATTTCATGTTAATAATTCGTAAAAAAGGTAGTAAACCACCATTAACACTTTCATAAGATGTAGGCTTGAGTTTAAGGGTTGAAAGTTTTGTTTTCAGGGCTTGAGAGGTGATTTCTCGAGCTTAGGAAGCCATTTTTGGGCTTCAGTATTGGTACTCGGGGAGGCAGCATTGATACCCTGGTATTTTGGGTTTAAAGAACAATGTTTCATTGGATGAAAAATAAAGAGGTACCAGTACGATGTTCAACTTGTACCGGTGCGCCTTGCAATATGGTATCAGTATGGGTCGACCTGTATCGGTACGCGAGGACCGGTACTAGTACCCACTATGAAATCTGCCCAAAAATATCAACTTTCTCCCAAAAGGCTGAAAATTATATTGTTCGTTCTAATGAACCTCTAATGGCCTAAAATGAGTTGTAAAACTAAAAAACTGAGAAATATCCCTATACTCGAGCATAAAACTTAAGAACTCGGTAAAAGTCTTGTGTGACTTATATGTAAATAGCAACCATAGGATGTTATGGTTATGTGTTGATGTGGTGTGCCGTGTGGGCACTTGATTGTTGAAATTCAGATACCCAATACAAGTTGTAACACCATGGTAAGAGAAATATTGAATGGAGGTTACCGATGCTATCTGACCCATGCCTCATTTGAATATACTTGAGAGGGATTTCGAGTATGGGTGTATGATCCGATGCTAGGTGACTCGGCCTCATCCAAGGTGTATGTTCCAATGCTGCGTGACTCGACCTCACTCATAAAGTGTACATTCTCGATGTTATGTGACTTGGGCCTCATTCTTGTGTTGATGTGGTATGGTATGTTGGGCCTTGTGTGCCCTTTTGATATTGTGATAATGATTTGCATGTGTTTAGGCCACTAGTGTTAGCGCCAAGTATCGTTTAACATGTCATATCATCTTGCTTAGATGCATGCTTATGTTTATTATCTGCATGAAGCATGGTAGAGTAATGGTGTATCCACTTAGCTTTATGAGCTTAGCGTTCAGAATCGTCGTTTTCATTCGCAGGTTTTTAGGTTATTGCGTTGTATTCGAAGGTGCCCCATCGGTGTAGGACTTCAACACATGATGTGATTCAAGAGTACAATACTTAGAACTGTCGGGAGATGTATTCATAGGATCTTTGATTTATGTTTGTAACTCTATTTTGGATTTATTTGACCATGTCGAATGTTCTATTTAACTTGGTTTTAATTGGAGCTCCCATGAAAACGTTTAAACTGATTTTGTATTACACTATCTTATGACATGTTTTGGATTTTATGAAATGATTATGGTTTGGGCTAAACCTAGTTGGAAAATTTTATGTTTTGGCCTGGGCTTGAGGCCCAAATGTGACGTCAGGTTTGAGGCGTTGCATGATGCTTTTAATATAGTCACTGAAATCGAATTACTTTGATTTTGGTCATTGGTACTTCTTTGAAAAATCTAGAAGTGCGAAGGTTATATTGTGAATTCTACCAAAATTAGGACTAAAGTGTAAAGTTTCAAAAATTTAAAGTCAAAAATTGCAAAATTTAAAAAGTTAAACATGACTTCTAAATATCTTTAAAAACTAAGTGGCTTAATTTGTGATATACTTAATTTTAACTTGACCACGTTTGCAATTGCGTGTATGATGTATCGCGCCAGTTGTTGTTAGTAGTTAACGGTACAATGATCGAAATAATTTTTTTTATTAACGATAGTAACTTTAATGAATGTTTTTTTTATTTTAATAAATATATTGACAGTGTCTTAAAAGTTTAGCAAGGACTGGTAGGGTTGAACGTTCGATCGAGTCGAGTAAAATTTTTCAAGTTATTCGAGTTGACGAATCTAATTTTATCATTCAAACTTTTATTCGAAAATTTTTTGAGTCTATTCGAGTTGACGAAATTAGAGCCGAGTTTTCGAGTTCCTAAAAAAATTTAATTGTAATTATTTATCATGTTATAGTACGATTTGATTCCAATTTAAATGGCTTTCTCTAATCATATAAGATATATATATATATATTCATTTTTTTCATACGTGGCAATATTTCTTCATATTTTTATATATCGGTGTGTATATATCAATAAAAACTTTGAGGGACTCGTCTCGAACTTAAAAATAAATCCACTAATTACTAGAAATTTCGAGTTATTCGAATTTCCATCTTACAACTCAAACTTTATTTGAATTTTTTTCGAGTCGAGTGGAGTCTATAAAATTTTGAGTGGAGTCAAGACGAGTCGAGTATTTTCGCCTCGAGTTGAGTCGAGTTATTCAGTTTTTCGAGTCGAGTTTTGCTCACCCCTAACGACTGGTATATTTATTCTAAAATTAACTTAGTTTATTCAATTTTAATAATTAAATTAATTATATTATTATTATTATATAAGAACCGATCCTACAAAATGTAAGAATTATTATCTCATACATTGTCGGTAAAAATTTTAATTTCTACAAATAAATTAATTTAAGAATTTAAGGTTTAAAGGTAAGTGGTTTATATCGTGAATAATTGTCCCGGAATGTAAACCCTTATTTTTACTTGACTTTGGCAATCTACTACGATGACAATTTTTCCCGAAAGTTACTACAATGACAATTGACAAGGAATGAAAGAAAAATAAATAAAAAAAATTAAGGATTCAATAAGCTTCTAAATTTTTGTAAAAAAGTTAATTAAGTTCTTAAAATTTTTTCACTTAATTAAGCCTTCGAACTCAAGAAATAAAAACAATTCAACCCTTTGACTAACGTTGACCGTTAATTTTAACATGTTTTTTTTTTAACTTTTTTGTGATATGTCGCAATAGGATAATGTCACGTGTCATTTCTAGTATTTTTTAAATTTTAATTTTAAAAAATAAATAAAAATTATAAAAATCTGGAAAGTTATAAAAAATATTTTTAAAATATAAAAATATTTTAAATTTCAAAATTTATTCAAAAATAATAAATAATGTTTTTTCAAAACATTAAAATTTTAAATATTATTATAAAATAATAAAAAATAAATTGGAAAAATATTAAAAAAAATGATTTTGATTTTTAAAATATAAAATAATAACAGTTATTTAAAAATATATATAAGCAATAAAAGTTATTTGAAAACCAAAATAAGTTTATTGTTTAATATTTTTCAATTTTTTTTTATAATTGTATAATAATATTTAATGTTTTTAATTTTTAAAATATTTTAATCTTTTGAAAATTTTATTATTATTAAATAAATCTCGGAATAAAAAATGTTTTTTATACTTTAAAATAATTCTCCAGAATTTTTAATTTTTTAATATTTTTCATATATATATATATATATATATATATAAAATTAAAAATTTAAAAATTCCTAGAAATAACAAGTGGCGTTATTTTGTTGCGACACGTTGTAAAAATATTTTTTAAAACCGTTAAAGTTAGCGGTCAATGTTGGTTAAAGGGTGAAATTAATTTTTTTCTTGAGTTTGAAGGCTTAATTATGTGAAAAAATGTTTAAAAGACTTAATTAATTTTTTAAAAGGTTTAAGGTAGAGATGGGCATTTTTAGGGGTGTTGTAACCCTCTCGTCCCGGTCCGGACGCTTGACCGATCCGAGTGGGCTACATGAGAATAACCGAGATGAAACCGTTAAGGCTCCACTTCGATTACCGACCCAAGGAAAAACTTTTTCATTCTTATTATTTTTCTAGAGGTATTAATGAATCATATGTGAGGAAGGCAACAACAGAAGAACTTATAAGACAATCAACCAAACAGCTCATCAAAACAGTCTATTTTAGTCCTTTACTGCAGGTCGTATCGAAACTCCCTTAGGGTGTTTCAATACGCCTTGACTTGGTCAACAGGCCAGAGTCATCCTGATGAGACCGTTTCGAAACAGGGGTGACCCGTATCGAAACAACCCCAACGGTCAACTTCTCGTGGTCAACGAGATGAAGGTCGTTCTGAAACACTAAAGCCTGTTTCGATACGTTAATTTATCGCCAATTTCTGAGATTTTCAGTAGCAAAAATGTATCGAAACGGCCCCTAGGCGTATCGAAACAATTGCCAAAAACAAAGGGATAATATCGAAACGGGGTCAACTGTTTCGAAACGCCCTCTGTCTGCAAATTGGTTTTAGCTAGTTTATGGCACAAGGATGTCCCTAAACACCCTATAAAACCTCAAACAACACACTAACATCAATCCTAAGGAAAAACCAAACATAACAAGCATGCTTAACAACTCAAACACAAAAAAGGCTATACGTTAAAGGTACCAACATCATAAGAAACATACATCCATGCATAACTTCAAAGGTATCATGCTTCAACAAGGCCAACACTTAAGCAAAATAAGATAGGTAAAAACCAACATGGTTTACAAGCAACGCGGCATCCAATGTCAAACCAACAAAACATATAAAAGGAGTCTAGCATGCTCCTAACAAACAACATCAACATACTTCAAAAGCATCACAACACAAATACATGTCTCATTGCTTGACCATTACATCATAACTAAAAATAACCATACTTGATAGCCAAGCTAGCACCACAAAGCACACATACTTGGAGGCCCCTTCTTGCACTAGCAACCCACGAACTAAGGATTTGCATTGTCGAACAAAAGATAGCGTAAGCATAAATGTTGAGTTGTAAGGTGCTCGATTCGTTCAACCAATGTGGCTCACCAAGTGGTGGAGAGGTGGATTTTTTGGTGGAAGGGTTTAGAAAGCTAAAAAGAAAATTGACACAATGATTTATAGTGGTTCAACCTTCTAACCAAGGTCTACATCCACTACCTTAGCTCCCCACTAAGGATTTCCAATCAATCCTCTATTGATTCGTCCCCTTTTCTAGGCTTAGGAGGTAACCCTTATACACAATCAAGCTTTCTACCCAAAGCCTTGATTGAAACCCTCTCTTACAAAGAGAAACAATAAGCAAACAAAACCCTCTAATAGGTGTTTGTTTGCACAATTAAGCACTCACCCAAAACCTAAAACACTTGAGCAAATTTGACAATTTTGGCTCACTAGTGTTTGTCTATACAATAAATGACAATTTAAGCTGTAAGACAATTCTTGATCATTTGATGTTTGACAATGTGAGCATTAGCCTTTACTTGATGCTTGGAGGTCCCTTTTACACTCTTTGATGAGTTTATAGCCGTTACTAGCCGTTGGGGATGATTTGGAGCCGTTAAGGACTTTATTTCCCTTTATTAATGATGTTCTGCAGCCTTCCGTATCGATACGTTTGGACCCGTATCGGTACAGCCTTCATCAGAAACTAGCCGTTGGGCTCTTGCCAGCCTGGGCGTAACGATACGCTTGAGGGCGTATCGGTACGTGTTCACTTTTAAATGACCGTTGGGAAATTACCGTTGGGGTTGTTGGAAAGGGGATCAGTACGCTTACCTGGCGTATCGAAACGATCCCGATCCGTATCGAAACGGTCAAGCCTGTTTCGATACGGGTTTTGGCAGTGACCAAACTGAGCAAAAAGGTATCGGTACAAGTGCAACCGTATCGATACAGGTAGCTTAAAAAGTCAAGTTTGGCTCTTTAAAATTAGTAAAAACATTGCCAAAAACCTTTTAAAATATCTCAAACATAATTTCAAGTTGTTTGGACTTAAAACCAAGTTTTAAATTCTTTTCAAATTAGTCCAAAACATTTTTCAATTATTATATCAAAACATTAGTTCTACAATCTCCCCCTTTTTATATAATAAAACTTACTTGAAAAATTGTTTGGGATTCTCCCCCTATAATTTTAAAAATGTGAATAAGAGATTGAAGATATGAAATCAAATAAAGCTCCCTCTTATACATTTTGAAAATTCAATTTTTCAAATCATTTTTCCCCTTTTTGTTATATCAAAAAGAATTTAAAACACTGAGTTTAAAATAACAATAAAGGTAAAATTTGACAAAAAGATACAAATTTGGTTTTAAAATGGCTCCCCCTTACTCAAAGCATTAATAAAATGTTAGTCCAACATATATGATCATCTAGTTGAATAAAATACAAATAAAACAAATAAATGCAAGAACAACAAGATTTTTACCAACACTTGAACCCAAGGTAGGATGTGAGGCCTTCATTCTTCGAGTGTTCTTTCTTGTGTGCATGGAGCTCCCCTTCAATGTTTGACTTTGTTGAACATCTCCATCACACCTAGCAAAAGACAATCAAGTAATTTTTGGTATCCAAATTGTTTTGGATCCATAAACGTTAGTAGCACATAGTTTAGTCTCCTTTGGAATCCATTTTTCAATGTCATCCTTTTTAATTGAAGTAGTTAGTCCTTTTGGGACCCAAACACTTCTAAAACATTTTCCTTTTACAAATCTAGGGGCACTAGATTGTCTAACATAGAAATTTGATTTTCCAAAATTGTTTTTCTTTTCTAGCTCTTTGGAAATCAAATCATTTTCTTCTTGAACTTTTTGAAGCAAATTTTGTAAATCAAAACATTTTAATTTAAACTCTTCGAGTTTTGCTTCAAGTTCAAGTTTGGTTTTAGAAATCAAATCATTTTGAATTTTTAACTTTGAAATCAATTTATTGTTTTTCAAAATGTGATTTTTAAAGTTTAAAACCAAATCATCATAGGCATCTTGTAATTCATCAAAAGTGTAAGAACATGAAGTAGATGAATTAGAAGTTACCCTTGAATCTTCTTCGATGGCCATAAGGCAAAGGTTGGCTTGTTCATCGTCGGTGGAGTCCTCATCACTCCAAGTAGCCACATGTGCCTTCTTCTTATGGCTTGAAGTGCTTACCCTCTCCTTTTTCTTGGATTCTCGTTCAAGCTCTTTCAAGGCTTTCTTCATGAACGGGGCACACTTCTTGAAGAGATGAACTATCTCTTCATCTTCATCCTTCTCTTCACTTGAGTAGACATGATGACAAGTGGAGGATTTGAGAGCCATGGCACTTGCATTGATGCCAAGCCCTTTGATTTTCTTCTCTCCCATAGCTCTAATTTCTTCCCTCTTCTTCTCATCTTCTTTATTCTTCTTCATGATTTGATGAGTAAGGAGTGACCCCATGAGTTCATCAAGCTTCAAGGTCTTCAAATTCTTGGCTTCGATGATGACGGTCCTCTTTGAGTCTCAAGACTCGGGAAGTGAGTAGATGAGCTTTCGAACAAGCTTTTCTTCCGAGATGACTTCTTCATAGCCTTTGAGACCATTGGTGATAGTGGAGAACCTATCAAACATCTTCTCGATGTTCTCTTCCGGATCCATTTTGAAGTTCTCATACTCTAAGGTTAGGAGCCCAATCTTGGTCTCCTTGACTTCATTGGTCCCCTCGTATATGACTTCAAGCTTGTCACATACCTCCTTGGCACTCTCACAAGAAGATATCTTCCCATAGATGGTTGGGCCAAAAGCACAAAACAAGATGTGCAAGGCTTTGCAATTAAGCTCCATCTTCTTGCGATCGTCGGCACTCCACTCCGCTTTGCTTCTTTGAGGCACAAACAGACTATCTTCAACTATATCTCATAGCTTGTAATCTCTAGATTTGATGAAGAACTTCATCTTTGTCTTCCAATGGGCATAATGGGTTCCGTCAAAGAAAGGTGGTTTGTCGATTGATTGTGCCATTAAGCCGGTTGATGAAATAGTGATCGAGCTTGCCGGATCTTCTCAATAGGATGTGAATCCCCTTCGATTGAGCCAAGCTCTGATACCAATTGTTGAGTTGTGAGGTGCTCGATTCGTTCAACCAATGTGGCTCACCAAGTGGTGGAGAGGTGGATTTTTGGGTGGAAGGGTTTAGGAAGCTAAAAAGAAAATTGATACAATGATTTATAGTGGTTCAACCTTCTATCCAAGGTCTGCATCCACTACCTTAGCTCCCCACTAAGGATTTCCAATCAATCCTCTATTGATTCGTCTCTTTTTCTAGGCTTAGGAGGTAACCCTTATACACAATCAAGCTTTCTACCCAAAGCCTTGATTGAAACCCTCTCTTATAAAGAGAAACAATAAGCAAACTTAAAACCCTCTAATAGGTGTTTGTTTGCACAATTAAGCACTCACCCAAAACCTAAAACACTTGAGCAAATTTGACAATTTTGGCTCACAAATGTTTGTCTATACAATAAATAACAATTTAAGCTCTAAGACAATTCTTGATCATTTGATGTTTGACAATATGAGCATTAGCCTTTACTTGATGCTTGGAGGTCCATTTTATACTTCTTGATGAGTTTATAGCTGTTACTAGCCGTTGGAGATGATTTGGAGCCGTTGAGGACTTTATTTCTCTTCATTAATGTTGTTCTACAGCCTTCTGTATCGATATGCTTGAACCTGTATCGGTACGACCTTAATCAGAAACTAGCCATTGGGCTCTTACCAGCCTGGGCATATCGATACACTTGAGGGCGTATAGGTACGAGTTCACTTTTAAATGATTGTTGGGAAATAGTCGTTGGGGTTGTTGAAAAGGGATCGATACGCTTACCTGGCGTATCGAAACGATCTCGATCCGTATCGAAATGGCCAAGCCTGTTTCGATACGGATTTTGGCAGTGACTAAACTAGAGCAAAAAGGTATTGGTACGAGTGCAACCGTATCGATATGGGTAGCTTGAAAAGTCAAGTTTGGCTCTTTAAAATTAGTAAAAACATTGCCAAAAACATTTTAAAATATCTCAAACATAATTTCAAGTTGTTTGGACTTAAAACCAAGTTTTAGATTCTTTTCAAATTAGTCCAAAACATTTTTCAATTATTATATCAAAACATTAGTTCTACAATAAAGCTTAGTGAGGGTAAGCTCTTTAAAAACAAACATCGACAATGCAGGGTCCAAGCACGATCTCAACAAGGTAAATGCATGCTCTTACCTTCGATCCTTACGAGCCAAAAGTACAAATGATGCATGAACATATATACAATATCATGTCATGCTCAACAAGATCAAATCCATATCATATGTAACACATATAATAATCCAAATAGGAATCGCATTCCAAATCACATTGATACACATATCAACTCACATTGGCACCTAGCTATGACTCGAATACGCAGATAAACACGTTGGAACTCACATCCAACAACTTTACCTCACGGTGGGATTACACTCATCACTGGTCTCGCGGAGGGGATTTCACTCATCCTCACGCCCCGTCGATGGGATTACACTCATCATCGACTAATATATATAAATGAAGGTTTTCTGGGCGAACCCGTACTACATCTTGATGACTACCATCATCAAGACCAAGCGCGCATTTGACTCACATGTGCACACTAACATCTCAATGATCGATCATTTGTACCCAAGCATATTAGTGCCAACATTCAACTCAATCTACAATATCATTTAATATCGACTTCCGTGCTTAGCACGTACTCACCATGATTACAATCATGAACAATCCACTTTCATATCACAATGCATCACAAACATGCCTCATCATACATGTATAACACATTATACATAATTATCATAATACAATTCATCATGAGGCATAAACATCAATTTAAGAGTTCAACCAATGTCTCTACCTAAAGCTTAGGATTAGGCTACCACTCTAATCCTAACTCTAGGTGGGTCTACCAAGCCCAACCTAGTCCACATGCTTGAACCAAACACTTAAAACCACTTTGAAAATATTAAACCACTCACTTTTACTTCCAAGCTCAACTATCAAGCAAGCAACACCTTGAAGCTTCCGAATTCACTCTCGAGGCTTCACCAACACACGTCCTTGTCTCTAAACAACTCAACACAATCCAAACAACCTCAAATCAGCTCAAACATCAATATAGCTAACCCAGAATGCTATTCAAACATCAAACACAAGAATTCAAGCCATGGACAACCCCCAAAAACCACAATCTCGAGCAGCCAACAAACCTTAATCAAAACTCATGATTTCAACACTTTTTACACTTCCAAAAGATTCCAAAACAACCCCAAACTATTATACTAACCTCAACCCACAAATTCCAACCTAAAACAACCCCAAAAATCATTCTAAAACCCTTCAAAAAAAACCCCACAAAACCCAAATTCGGGAATGTGTATAAAACCATGTAAAAATCATATATGTTGGACCATTTGATTCACAAACATCATATATAACATTATTAAATCAAAACCTTAAGTTAAAAACAAGGCTTAAACGTCAAATAGGTGCCCAAACTATACCCTTTTTTCCAGTTAGGTGGCTAACGTTTTTTTCGGGCCACTTAGGTGCCTAACGTTTCATTCCGTAACCCATTTAAGGTTTTAGCCGTGACGGACGTTAAAATTTTCCGTTAAGGGACACGTGTCACATTTTTAATGCTTTTGATATTAAAAATAATAAAATAAATAAGTTAAATAAATTAAAAATAAAAATAACCTTGGGTTAAATTATCTTAAACCCCCCATCTTCTTCCCCAATCAAACCGTCTCCCCCCTTCAGTTTTAGTCTGGCCATCTTATATCTTCACTGCAACTTCTTGCATTTCCTCTTGCTGCTACCACCTCTTTTCCTATTTTTTTCCCAACCAATAATATTGGGTTCATTAGTACTTTTCTAATGATATTTACAATGTTAAATTAGAAGGTAAATAAAAGATAACATAATTAGAAATGAATGAGAAAATATTAAAAAATAGTAGTCTTTTACCAGCAGCAAAAAGAAGAACCAGCATGCAAAATATAGCAAAAACTTGGAATTTTTTCATGGCTTTCTTCTTCTTAAAAGAATATGCAATTCTCCTAAGGCCATACAGAAAGCGCAATAAACCTTTTGAAAATGAGCATAATGAATCTCAAGCAAATGAAACCTGGAAAATTTCCAACAGTTTACCTCTGGAAAAAGTCTTACATCTAAGTTTGATAGAAAATGCCCTGGATTAGCTTCACTTCCTCGAGGACATTTAGACATGAACCAGAGAATTAGGCCAAACCAAACATTCAGTGGAGATTCTGGTCCTGGTCGGGGAAGAGGAAGGGATAACTCTTCTTGGAATCAACGTGATTCTAGGTTCAACTCAGCCTTCAATAGTGAAAGTAGCAGATTTGGAAGAAACGACAATGGAGGTTTTCGACGTAGAAGTGTTGAAAGGTATCCGGAGTTCGATGGAAGATGGGTTAGTTCAGGCACTAAAGCTTGCATTGGGATGATGTGCCCCAGTGGCTTCAGTGAGACCCTCCATGGATGAAGTTGTAAAGCTTTATGGATGATTAAACTGAAGGGGGAGACGGTTTGATTAGGGAAGAAGATGGGGGGTTTAAGGTAATTTAACCCAAGGTTATTTTTATTTTTAATTTATTTAACTTATTTATTTTATTATTTTTAATATCAAAAGCACTAAAAATGTGACACGTGTCCCTTAACGGAAAATTTTAACGTCTGTCACGGCTAAAACCTTAAATGGGTTACGGAACGAAACGTTAGGCACCTAAGTGGCCCGAAACAAACGTTAGGCACCTAACTGGAAAAAAGGGTATAGTTTGGGCACCTATCTGACGTTTAAGCCTAAAAACAATAAAGTTACCATTTTTATTCAAATCCTCAAAAAACTCAAATTCCAAAACATGGATAAAAATGAAAACTACTTGTACTTTTAAAGAGATGAAGATGAGGACAAGTTGGAAATGTAGTTACCTTTCAAATCCGAGCTAAAATGGAGAGATGATGAAATGTAATAGTGAAATGGAGAAACTCTCCCCCTTTGTCGTTGGTTTGAGTTTGGAGAAGAAGATGGGATATTTGTTTATTTGAATAGTAATGAAATAAAAACTAGAATGGGTTTTAGTTGGAAGACCAACTATTTACTAAAATGCCATTAATGAATGGCCAAAACCCACGTCTCTTAAAGTCTATGGATTTGGACTTAAGAGATAGGCCCAACATAGTCTTAAATATTTTGAAATCCTGAGGCCCATAAAAATATTTTATTACTTAAATTATAAAATCGAACCCGAAGTAATATTAAAATATTATTTTCACCCGACCCCTAAACCCGGGTGTTACAGTGCTTAACGAGTTGAGCAGCTCGTGAGCTGGTCGAACTCGACTCAGTCAAAACTCGGTAAACGCTCGACTCGGGCTGACTCGACTCGAACTCGACTCGAGACCTTAACGAGTTGAGTTGAGCAAAGTCTAACTCTACTCGATAGTTTGCGAGCAACTCGTTAATTTTTTAAAATATTTGTGGATTGTTACTTTAGTTTTAATATGTTAGTTTGATGAATTTGTGGATTGTTACTTTAGTTTAAATATGCTAGTTTGGTGTATTTGTGGATTGTTAGTTTGAAATTTAGACATTGAAAGTGCTTCATACACTCTTTTGATATTTTTTTGGTTAAATTTGTTAATATATGTTAATATTAAGCCTCATATAGTATTGTTAAATTTTACTTTTAGTTAAAAATAATGTAATTTTTTTAGTGAGTTTAATGAGCAACGAGTTGAGCTTAACGATCAGCGAGTCGAGTTGAGCAATAAATTTTTTTAACGAGCACGAGTCGAGCACAATTTTAACGAGCAACGAGTCGAGCAACAAAATTTTTTAACGAGCACGAGTCGAGCAACAAAATTTTTTAACGAGCACGAGTCGAGCACTGCCTAACTCGCGATCGACTCGCTCGATAAGCACCCCTAGGCATTTTACTCGGACCCGACGGGTTTCGGCTCAACCCGGCCCAATCGGGTCGGATTTTTTAATGAAAAATCGGGTTCGGGTTGTGTTTTTTATAAGGGTAAACTCGGTTCGGGTCGGGTCGACTTTAGGGTGGAAAATATCCGACTCGACTCGAGACTAAAAGTGTAATTTTCCCCTAAATGTTTAGGGATATTTATAATAATACCCCTCTTTATATATTTTTTACAATTAAGTCATTTAAAATTATTTTTTACAATTAAGTCCCTAAATTTAATTTATTTTATATAGATCGGGTCAGGTAAGGTCGAATTTAGTATATTTATTTTCAGATCGGGTCAAATTTTTTAAAAAATATATTCAAGTCAGGTTGGTGCGAATTTAAAGTATTTATTTTTAGGTCGACTTCGAATAGACCAAAAACCCAACCCTATCCGACCTTAGCTCATCCCTAGTTTAAGGGCTTGAACCCTTAAGCCTAAAAAAATAAATGTGATGTACTATAGTAATACGAGACTTATTTTTCTATATAATCCAATGTGGACCCTCCTAGATGTCACCATTCTGCAACTTATATAATGAAGGGGCCAGATTTGACAAAGACAATACAAAGCCTAATCAGATCTTCAGAATCCCACATGCAAAAGTTTGTTACCGATCAAATTGTCTGACTCATTCACCAACCAAACCAACAAACCAAATGCAAAAAAGATAAAAAAATAAAATGCCATGTAATTTAATTATGTTATACCATATATAACAAATGTTTTGAATTGTTTACACATAATAAAACTTGGTCAGATTAAATTATTATTTACAAACAACAAGGACTAAAATGACATCAAATTTAAAATTAAGGTGTCAAACTAATTGAAAAATACTAGTAAAATAGGCAAAGTAAGAATTTAACTATAGTAGAGTGATTAAAGTAGATATTAAGTCATTTTTTATTTAAATTTTTTTCTTCATTTTTAGTTTAAATGTGTTTTAGTATAATTATCACTGATTTAAATTATATTTGCAATTTAAACATGATATACATATTAAATATTTTGAAGCTAAACTAAAAGAAAATGAGATTGTTTATATGTTCTTCATTGAAAAAATACCCCATAATGATACAGAACAAATAGGCAAGAAAACAAGAACTTATTTCATTTAATTGTATATGAATTTCACAGCTTTAAATTCAGATCAACATGTCCACCAACTTCTTCCCTTTTACGATTAGCCATTGTCACTGCACTTGCTCGTTCAATCTCCGCCATTGCAGGTGGTGGAAAGAAACTATAGTAAGGTCGCTGCAGATTTAATCCACCGCCACCGCTACCTTGTTTCATCAAGGAATCTTCAAAGCTTGCCTTCAAATATACAAAATAAAGAGCTTTTTATATGCAAAAAATGATCAAATAAGCACAAAATTTACGAAAATAGAGATGGTCTCACTTGCTGATAAGCTAATGCATTTGATTGAGGAAGCTTGGATTTTGAGGCTGAACACATTGATGTAGTTGTTGGAGGGGCTAATGTGAGAAAACCTCTAGCAAAAACCCCATTTGAGGTTGAACATGAAGGCCCTTCCCTGCGAAAAGTTCGAACAAATATGAAAAATGTCGGGGGTTTGAATCTGGGACGTTGATGTTTATGATGTTACGAGGACGGGATTGAAAAAAAATCGAACCTGAAATTCGAGGTGCCGGATTCGAAATCGAAAGTGATAGTAGCATTGCTAGTACTTGAAGTAGCTTCAAATTGTCCATTGTTGGAATGAACAATGGGAGGATAATGTTTTGTGTGGAAAGAGGGGCCTGGTCCGCCTGGAGAATTGTCTAGGGAGAAAGGGTATGGTCTCTTCATGCCAATCACCTACAAAATTAAAGCATGTTATTATTACATAATAATACCGTCGCTTAAAAACAAGAAATTGAATGCTGCATTTCTAAGAAAAAACCCCAAGAAAAAGAAAGAAGACCTAATTCTTTATGTATGTATGTATGTATGTATGTATGTATGTATGTAGATATACCTTCTCCTCTTCAGGCAAGAAAGGTTTAAAATTTTTATAGTAATAGCTTTGGTTTGAAGGGGGCTCCATCTGAAAATTCATTACAGATGTTGATGATGTTCTTGATGGCAGATTCACCTGCATTAAAAAGGCCACCATTAAACAAAGCTCGATCCAGATTAGTCGGCCAATAAATCAGATATTAGTGGTTAAACCAGAAAAAAGTAACACCAACACCTCAATGTAATTCTTACCATTGAAAAAGAAGGTTGTTCTTGTTGCTGTAGATGTTGTGGGAAAGGTTGTTGTTGTCCCCATGGCATCAAACCAGGCAAAGACCAAACTGGTTCAATTTCACAAGGCAAACCCAAATCTGTCCTGAAACACTCTTTTCCAAGGTTGAACTCACAAGAACCCCAAAATTTACGACCATCAACACTTGTCAGTGGAACAGTACTAGTGTTTCCATTACAGGCAACAGACAAAGGTGGTCTTTCAGCAGCAACCAGACAGACAGAATCATTCTTCTGTTGTTCTTCTAACCTTATCTTCTCAAGCTGTGCCACACCAAGCCCTCTTTGGGGTACTTTTTTAGGCCTTTGCTTCTTGGAAGATTTACCAATATTGTTGTTGTTTCCACTGCTGGTTTTACCACTGTTGCTACACCTTGGGGATTCCATAAAAAAAACACCACTAAAAAATTGAATCTTTAACCCCCAAGAACATAAAAAGTTTACAGAAAACACCCCAGAAGTTTAAAAGCAAGATGTTAACAGTTCCCAGCAGCAACCATGGTTAAGTTCCATGCATGTTACTGTTTATATAAACAAAGAGATTTGGAGAGAGAAGGGGAAATCTTTGAAATCAAAATAGATTGAGGATAAGAGTTGAGGGGAAATCTAGAGGAAATTTACAAAGTTTAGAAGAAAAAGATACCCAGAATATCGCAGATACTGGGAGTTTTCTGCTAACATGTATATATATAGATACAGATATCAATTCACTTATTATATATATTTCAAAATTCAATGCAAATCTTTAGATTACTATATATGAATGTTTTTGTATATATATTTCTCTTAATTTTCGCCCATATCCTCGCTCCAACTCCTCACTTATTATTATTAATTATTATTATATATATATATTTGTTTGTGTCAAATTGTGCTTTCAATGTTGTAAAAGAAGCTAAGTTGCAACGCTACTTGGCATTGTCACCTTAGTTTCGTTTCAGTTTGGGGTATCTCTTGCTGGCTTCGCAACTTTCAGACCTAATTGTGGGACCCTCACTTTTATTCCTTAACACATGCATGCATTTGATATTAATGCATTTGTTTCATCAAAAAACAATCATGCGTTTACAATTTATACTGTTTCTATCAACTCACTGGTCTAGATGAGAAGATCTATACAGGTTAAGCTAATTGGTTTTAGGTTCAGGATTCAATTTGTCAACGGTATTTAGAGTATGTGATTAAAAGTTTTTAGTTGACATTTTTTTCTCGTTCTAAATTGTAGGTTCAATTTTTATCCATAGTAAATTTCACATTTCCATCTTCTTAGGTAGGAAATAGTTCAAAAAAAGTTTAAGATTCGATTTTTGTATTTATAATCTATTTTCCTTGCTTTCACCAATGACGGAGGGATATAGTCCCTTGGGAGCTTTGTCCTCCCCAATTTTTTTTATTAAAAATTAATAAGATTTTTTTTATCTATTTAGATCCCAACTTTTCAATTTATTTGAGCTTTGTTTTTTTTATGATTAATTATAATTTGTCCCCTTGATCTTGATTCATGACTACATCTTTACCTTTGATTATTTTAATGTAATTGTTTGTGTGAATATATATATATATATATATATATATATATATATATATCATAATGTATACATGTTATATTAGTATATTTTTCATGTTACAAACGTATTTGAAATATTTGAACTAATATAGATCTTTATATTAATTATTATTGACTTGTGTTATCAGAGGTGGAATTCAGATGGAATTATGGGAGAGTCAAGTTGTTCATTTTTTAAACTAATAGAGTTTTAAAAATAAAGAGTTAATGTTTAATTTCACTAGTTTCACATCTTAAAAAGGTAATAAAACCAAAAAAGTTAGACGTAGGACTTAATTCCATTAACCATAAAAGTTGGATATGCCATATCTTCTTAGGCCCATTCGGTGTTTCGTCGTTGAGTGTTATATGTCATGTTAGAGTTATTTTTTTATGTTATACACTTATTTTGTAGTGATGTAATTTTCTTTTTCTATTTGTGTGTAATTTTCAATCTATTTTTCTTCCCATGAACTACATTGCCCCACCTGGCTTTTACTTCATTTGGAGAATTTGGTGGTCATGGTTATAGAACTATTTTCATTCAATAATACATTTCGTAGTTGAATAATTGAATAATGGGGTCAAGTTTTATCGCTTCACATAACTTGCAAAGGTTAACTCCATTTTGAAACACTTTGTCACAACTTGATTCTATCCAAATTCATCCAATTAAAAAAAATCAACAATGCAAATATAAAATTATCAAAATTTGAATGGGAAATATTTCATGCATGAACGGTAGAAACAAAATTTTTCACAAACACCTTAGTTTTAAAGTTTATTGATTTAATTTAGAGTTTAGGGTTTAGTGGTTTAGAGTTTAGGGATTTAGAATTTAGTGGTTATGGTTAGACTTTGGGGTGTAGAGGTTAGGGTTTAGGTTTTATGGTAATATGTTGAAGATTTAAGTTTTAATCTATAAATTATAAATTCTAACCCTAAATTCTAACTACAACCCCTAAATTCTAACTACAGCCCATAAATTCTAAAGTCATAAACCTTAAAGCTAAGGCACTTGTTGAAACAAAAAGTTTCCTGATAACATAAATACCCTTTAATTTAATGGCCTACAGTGAAGTTGGATTTGAGGGGGAAATGGAATTGATTTGTAAATCCGAATATTTTGTTTGGATATAAAATAAACATTGGATTTAGATTTGACCAATCCAATATCCATTCTTGATACTCCCAAAATTTTAAATTCAATTTGAAAGTGATAATTTACAAAAGGAATAATAGCATAAATGTACCCATACATTGTAGGTAAAATTTAACTTAATAAATTAAGATCTAATTAACAAAAATATAAACTTTAAATATGAATTTAATAGTTTAAATTAAGGAAGAAAAACTTAATTATTTCAAAATTGAAGATATAGATTGACAAATTAAGAAAATTCTATCCATAACTTTACATTTGGACCACCTTAGCCAAAAACAAATAATGTTTCCAACTTTTATTGCAAAGAAAGCAAAAATTATTTCTTCTTCCAATAAAAACCCATTTCCAAATGCAAAAGCCATCATTATCCCTTAATTTCATGGATGACAACATGCTTCTTTGTCACATAACATGCCAAGATTTTGTTACATATTACAAAATGTTAAGGTCCCCCCTCCCCCCATTTAAGGCATCTACCACTAAGATTCTCTTTCACCATATATATAATTTATTCTTTTCTTAAAAAAAATATTTGTGTTTTTTGCTTGCATGAACAACTACTGTTTTTTCAATAGTCTTCAGGTGATTATAATTTAGTATTTGATCATATTTTTTCTTAATAATTTGATAAGGCACATATACCTTGCAGATAAAAGTGATTAAATCTGAATCTCTTTTAATAAATATCATCCTCTTTTTTACCGGTAACACTCGTTAGATTCGCATTAACTAGTACTAATAGTTTTGTATATTTTTCTATAATTTATAGAAAATTGGCAAGTGTATGAGAATTGACATCAAAGTGTCAACAATAATTGAAGATGTCTTGGCCCCTCTAGTTTTAAAGTACATTATTTTTTGTGGGCCCAATAAGAAGTTCGTTGATACTATAATATAAAATAAAAAGTATTATTATCTAAGGGCTGGATTATTTGGGTTAGGTATCTGTATAAAAAATACTTTTTTACATTTTAATTATAAAAGTATTCATATAAAATTTATATAAAAAAGTATTTTTGAATTTATTAATATAAAAAGTGCATGTGTGTAATATTACTGCTAAAGAAGTATAAATTCATATAAATAATTGTGGATTTCGTAACAAGTTAGTTATACTTAGCTAAGCATTGTTTGGATTTAGGGACAACAAGTTGATGTAGTTAGTAACAGTGACGAATAAATAATAATGTGTATATACATATTATTCGCACGCGCGCACATATTAACTTAACGTCAAAGTAACGACAGAGTCGAAAAATTATTTAAGAAGAGTCGATTATTTTTAAAGTAATTTTTTAATATTTTTATATACAAAACATATGAAAATATTGAGTGTATTAGAAAGAATTTGTCTCATAAGCAAGGTTAGGGGTTTGAATCCTGGCGTTGTGAATGGAAAAAATAGATTAGGAGGGTCGGCTCTATATCGAGTCTCTGCAAAATTCAATCTAAAGTAATGAGTCAATCAGTCGGATACTTATAGTTAAAAAATAGAAGAAGAAGAAGTTGAATGGCGTCCCTAATTGTTTCTCCAGGCCCCAGGGTGATTTAAGGAATAATAATGAATTTATTCTTTAGGGCTTTGAGACTCAATCAAAACTCAAAAGGATGGCCCAATCTTATCTGCTTTTCCCACCTAATCTCATTGTCACAAATTATCTAAAAAATATATAAAAAAATGAATTTATCTTGTTCTCTGGTTGTGAAGTTTTTTTTTTTCGATAAAAGGGAAGAAATAAACTAAAGCGGTATTGTTCGTGCTTTAATAAAAAAATTTCTAAATTTAATCAGAAGAAAATAGTACACCGAATAATGCCAACCGAGAACACCTCAAAACATAAAATTAAACCTCATATAAAAAAAATCCCAACCAAATGAAACCTGGAACCTAACTAGTTAATATTACCGTCGTTGTAATTTTAAAAGGTCGTGAGTTGTAAAGCTTTAATTCATTTGTAGAAATAATTTAGGCATTATAATTTGAAAGGGCAAAGATATTTAGTGGATGGGAGGGATTGTCCCTCTAAAACAATTGGTATAATAAAATTTAGGTCTTTTTATTTTAAATATTAATTGAATAAGATCTCGACTGACTTTTATCTCTTCTAATGTTTAATCTTAGTTCTGCCCTTGATAGTTAGTAAAATAAAATTAACTTATTTATGAACTTAAAAAAAATTCACCGTGGGTGTATCAAGCTAAAATTCTTACATAAAATTAGTAAAATAAATGAAAATGACTAAAAATTGGTCACAATTAGTGAAAAAGATCTCAATGCTTTAAAATATAAAATATGTGAAATTAAGGAAAGTTTGGAAAGATGTATTTCATTGAAGTTGAAGTTGATATAAAGGTTAAGTTGAGGAATGATGGGGATGGGCTACTTTTGATGAGCCTTGCAAGTTAAGATAACTCAAACTAAGGTCCCTTTTTTGCTTGGAAAAGGGGGTTGGTGCAATTTGGATTCATTTTTCTATTTTAATTGACATGTCAAACCCTTGTTTTCACACTTCCTTTACTCACAAATTAAAATTTTAAAAAGAAAATCCTATGAAGGATTAATTATGTCCTTAGCCCTTTTACTCTTCTGACTTTTGAAATTCGGTCCTTTAAGAAATTAAAGTACAATTCATAATATTGTTAATAGACTTCTCTTAGGTTTGAAGGTTTGGTTTTGAAATTAATATCTAATTAGTAATACATGTTCAAATTTAACAGAAGTCGGTCAATAATATAATCGATTTAACTTTAATTTTTAAACCGGGAGACTAAATTCCAGGAACTAAAGGCATGATTAAATTCCATAAGTTCGAAAAGTCCAAGGACCGGGGCATAATTTTACTAAAATAAAATGAAGACCAATTTTAAAGGTAATGAACATATTATGGATAATTACCAAATTATGACTTCAAACTAAAATCAAGAAAAGTGTATATACTTAAATAGCTAGAATTTTATTAAATAAATTCCAAAAAAAAAAGAATACAAGTTACTAATTAGGATCACAAAGTAGTCAAATTGTACATTCTTAGAGTTAAAAAGTCACTTCTCTTTTCAACATCTTTCTTCCTTAGATTAATTGAAAAGGGCTCCAACAAAATGATCATTGTATTAGAAAGTTCATGTAAATAGCAATATATTTAAACCCAAAGCTTAATTTTATTACTCCCTCGGTCCCAATTAAAACGTTACACTTATCTTAGTTCAATTTTCATTACTCGGAAGACGCGAGTTTAAACGTGTTTAATCGTGATCTTTTACACCCTGCACACTGACTACTGATCCTCCAAGAGATCAAACAGCAATGTCAGTTTGGTTGAGTTGTCACTACAAGAGAGTGAACCTTGAACAATGCATAAACAGTTCTTTTTTAGGGCTATTTATGTATTTATGTTTTCCTTGCATTGCACTAAAACTTAGTATTTCATCAAACACTTCCCCCCCAACCTTTGCCAACACCAATTATTGTCTCCTTCTTCCTTGTCTGTTTGCTTCCTTAATCTGCTATTCTTCTTCTGGATTTGTTTTTTTTTTTTTTGATCAAACGGATTTGTTTGTTTTATATCTTTGTATCTTCATGCTGTAAATGTTACATTTGCTCCTTGATAAGTTGCTCTAAATGTATCTGCTTAATTTGTTGGTTTGGTTTTCATTCATTTCGAACTCTCGAATTGGTAAGCTGGAAATCCGTTGTAATGATCATTTTCTTTTGATTAATTTGTCATAATGCTTGTTCTTGATTCTGCAGGTTTTTTTCATCAGTTCATAAACTATAGAATTCTATATCTTCATTGATGGGTTCTGGAAACTGGTTTAGATCATTCATTTGCTTAAAGAAATCCAAGTCAAGCAGATCCAAACAAGCAAAGGTAGGCATATATATTCAACAATTACAACAACACAAATATTTCAGAATAAATGTCCTTGAACAGATCAATATTAGCTTCATGTCTATATCTGAACCAGACATGTTTTTTTTAAGTTTTTCAGACAATAATGCAGCCTCATGTCTAAAGGATATGACCCTTCAAGTATACGAGAACATAACCGTACATAGACTTGTAAATACATATGTTAATCTCCGATAACCTGCATGATTCAGCCGCTAAAATCAAGGGAAGATGAGAGAGAACAATGGATAAATTTCCTTCCTTGGTTTGCTGATAACAGCAGTTAATAGATCAATAGTTACGTTTTAATGACTGTATATACAGACATTTTTTAGTTATGCTCAATGTACACGCATATCTGAGGATTTGGATCTTTTTACTTTGGAGTTTCATACATTATACTGAAGATGGTATTAGGTATTAGTTATTATTGTATTTTGTTGCTCTGTTTCACGGTCAAAAATAGCTAGAATCTGGATTTTATCATTTTGGTGTTCAGATCTTACATAATCATCGAACAAGCAAAGAAAGCATTGTTCAAGAAGCATATAAACTGTAATTCCTTTAGTTACTTTTTTTTTCTCACCTTGGTGAGAACTTACATCTGAATATATGTACGAAAAAATGAAATGATACATCTAATACAACTTGCAAGACTTATTTGTCACTCGAAAACAAGGCGAAATCGAGGCTGTAATGTTTAAGAAAATAAATGCAAAACCTATTTGTATTTTTCATCAACTTTGAACAAACAAAAAAAACATTGCAGTATCTAGGCATTTGCCTTCGCAGAAAGAAGAAATTTTGTAAGGAATATTTCTTAACCTTAATATTTAATATTTGTACCAGAGTTTAAGAAATATTTGTGATATTTAGCAATGTAATTATTAGGGTCATCTCTAATTTGCTTTCAGGACCCATCAATACAGGTACAATTAAGTAATGAGAAATCAAATGGTGAAGAAAGGATAGATCATGAGGGTCCGGAAGAAGAGGGAAGGAGTCCGGCAACGACCGGCGGTTCACAAAGCAGTCCTAGAAACGCAGTTGAACAGATCGCGGCTGCTCGAATTCAAAAGGCTTTTCGGGCTTACAGGGTACTTTTAACTTGTTACCAATGCGATATTCAATACACTACAGCTTGAGTAACTTTGTTTACATCTTTTTCCAGGCAAGAAAAACGGTTCGTCGGCTGAGAGATGCCGGGAGATTCAACGTATTGATACAGGGACATACAGTGAAAAAACAAACAACAAGCACAATAGGGTATTTACATTCGTGGTGCAATGTGCAGTCTCAAATCCGAGCTCGAAGAATCTGTATGGTTACAGAAGGCAGGCTTAAGCAAAAAAGAATGGAAAACCAGATGAAACTGGAGGCCAAGCTCCATGAACTGGAGGTAACAATAATCAGTATTTACCTACTTTGTTTATTACCTTTTAATAGTTAGGCTTTCGATTTCGATATCTATGAAGAAATGAACAATTGAGAGTTAAGCTTTGCAGATTAGTAATTAATGGAGGGTAGCAGCTTTATTAGCTTTCAAAGTCATTAATATCCGCTTGCCTATAATGCACACCCTATCTTTTGTTTGGCAAGCAAGGAAAGAGAGAAACTGGTAATCTATGAATCTAGTAGTTTTCTAGGCTGTTTTTGTTAATAGTAGGTTGGTTTACAGGTAGAATGGTGTGGTGGCTCTGAAACTATGGAGGAAATTCTTTCTAGGATTCAACAGAAAGAAGAAGCGGCGGTTAAACGCGAACGAGCCATGGCATATGCCTTCTCTCATCAGGTTACGAACTTCGGGTTCATACAATCATCTTACGGGTTCATACAATCATCTTACGAGCTCGGTCTCTAAAATTTTCGAGACTGATTTGTTGTGAATTTGCAGTGGAGGGCGAATGCTAGCCAATATCTAGGCCAAGCATCCTATGGTGTGGGGAAAGAAAATTGGGGTTGGAGTTGGATAGAGCGATGGATTGCGGCGAGGCCGTGGGAAGTGAGGATTCATTCTCAGCCTATTCTCCCAAGGAAGACTCCTGGCAGGCAGGCAAACAAATCAGAGAAAGAGATGAAAAATCCGACCTCGACAAAGCAAAGTTTGCCAAATGGGAAAGTTGCTTCAAAAATAAAAAACAGTGCCGCAACCGACGGCTGAAATCGGAAAGATTCACTAAGCTTATCGGTTATGGATGAAATCATACGGTTATTTTGAGTGATTCAATACAATTTTCTCTGGTACTTTTTGTGTGGATTTGCAACTCATTGTATACACAATAACAAAGGTTTTGTTGCACCAAGAAATGCGAGCATAAAACACTAAAGGTATCACATCAACCGGATTAAACCCGGACTTAATCTCTGTTTTTAGAGATTATATATGTAAAAATTAACTTAAAATTTCCTTGTACTCTTTGCACAAGGGATATCCGGAACATGATTTGAAACCTCCTAGATATCATGTCTTAAGAACAGCTCCTCAATTGTATAACTTCAACTAGAAAAGTCCAAACTAGCTGAAGAAAAAAAACCCTATAGCAGCAACCATAAAAGGTAACCAAATTTATATTAAAATAAACTTTGATCTTATTATTTTTTTAGAAAGTCACATAATGCTCCTATTCATTACATGCATTAATTATCATATACAATTATTTCATTCTTATATAGCACCATGCAATTATGCAATATCATGGCTAAGCCCCCAACAAGAAACTCTGCAACAATCTAACCACCTCAAAATTTATATCTGGTATAGTCTCAAAGGTCCAAACTTTAACATCCCGCTACATAAAAAAAATCCTATATTTTACAATAAGATCATGTTTAAAAAAAGGGTAAAGTACTTTTTATGGTATATATACATGCATTGTTGGCATCATGTTTTTAAGGTAATAAAGAAAAATGAGAATTTCCAGCTAGATTCGAGGGGACCATTTACAGAAAGGCAAAATACCACAAATTTTGGTGGTATCTAATATCTATAGTGTACTCTACTATTCTATACCATAATTGAGCTTTCTTTGTATATTCATACCATTCCCCACTTTCATGGTACTCCATTTATATCCCCACTTGCTCTATATGCTAACATGCTCTCATTAATTGCTATTATGTGACCTTATGGTGTCCTACAACCTGGTCTCAATCCTAATGTATGCTTCGGGACATTATTTTGGACCAAACTCATCTTTCATATTAAAGCATCTTGTAACTGAATTCTGCTAATTTCGACAATTGTGATGTCCAGGATGGCGATTGGTTCATTGTTTCTAAAATGAGCTTTCGATTCTAAACTGAGGCATCTAAAACAGACCGATAAGGAGAAGTTAGACATTGTTTTCGGCCAGGTGGACACTGACGATGGGAATCAGCTAATGCTCTATTGTATCCGAATTTCCTACTGTTTGCAGAAAATGATTCCTCTTTCGATGCAACTAGATCGATTTCTGTTACGAAAAAAATAAAGCAACAAAACGCAACTACTAGCAGAGTTCTCTTTCATCCATATGAGAAATTGACAACTTCTAAAAAGAGGAAAAGAGTCAGGATTGTTTCTCAAATTTCGTATCTGATCAAAGGGATATAGGATTCGGAAAGACTTTTTTCGATATTAGCTGATCAGGGGTTACCTTATTTGATGATAATTTTGAAAGAATGAGCGAATATGCTAAACTGAGTCGATCCTATTTGAGGGAAGAATCAAATCAGAATTAAAACAAACTAGGTTCACATCTCAGTAGTAACACTAGGAAACAGTAGCAAACATTGCAAACAAATTGACTAGCAACATGAAACACACGTCCAACAAAAAAGGAAACCATTGTTAAGCTCTAAGAGCCGACTCGAATGTAAATTTAAGCTACAACACAATCAACTGGTAAAAACTAAATAAAATCGGGATCGAAAAACCTGAAATCCACCCAGATTTCTTCTTCCCACGCAATAGGCCATTGATTCTAAGTGACCAAAACCTTCCCTCAAACTGGTATTTGACTCTTGAATCTATCATACCATCTCCACATTGAGTTTCACATGAACTGTCAACGATTGCCGATCAACTAGTGCTGAAAGATCAATCACCTAAATAAGCAGAAAAGCTTGTAAGTGCAATATATGATATTGAAAACTAAATATGAAAATAGAAAGAAGGGCTAACCAGATAGAGGGGAAAGACTTTGGCTTTCCTTTGATTTACTTGATCAATGGTGAGAATCAGATGAAGCAGAGGACAACTTATTGGCGATGCTATCGTGCTCATCTTCTTCGCCCTGAATTCGTGCTGGAACTCAAAATCTAGAGAATACACCAGGTGTGGTGAATCCAATGCCAGATAAAACAACTTGATGATGGATGTTTTCTTGGATTTGATTGTGATGTTGATGATGGTGTTGGTGGGATGTGGAAATTGGTTGGTCTATCCAAGCACGAACCAAGGGCGTGTTACTGGACTGAAGGGGTCCCCTCTGAGAAAAAATTGGTTGTTTTGGCCAAAAGACTGCGGCAGCGGCTGCTGTGTAGGAGTGCCAAACAGAAATCCTCCTACTCCACCACTACCTCCGCCACCAGCACCACCGCCACTGCCAGTATCAGCAGCAGCACCGCTATTGTTCCAGGCAAACAATCTCTAGAACCTTCCAATCTCCCCCGGATGATGGTGGTGATGCTCCCATCCAGCAGAAGATCCATCAAAACCAGCTAATGGGCTGGTTCCAGAGAATAAAACATGCTCACTGTGCTGTGCCTGAGCTGCAGCAGCAGCTTGTGCGTGGTGGTGATGTTGATGTAAAAGAATCGGCTCCGGAAACGACTGAAGTGAAAGCCGAAGATCTTGAGTGTGGTTGCTGGTCCTCGACAACAAATCCGGTGGATAATTCTGAAACTGTATGGAAGAAGACGAAGTCTCACTCGAAGCTCCCACCGGAAAGAAAGACTTAATAGTATCAACAATCTCATCAGAAACTAAAGAAGGTGGAAGAAAACCTGAATTATTACTCGGGTTTTCTCCCATTTCTCGTTGCTGAATACTTTGAACTTCATTCCCCATAATTGTTGTCGTTCTTCTCCGAGAACCCGACCCAGCAGCAAGGCTTTTCACCAGGTTTCCGCCATGGTTGATGTGAAACTGAAACCGCTTATCATTGTGAGTTGTCGTCCCGACGATTTGGTCTTCTTGGTTACTCAGTTTAGCAATCAAAGCCGTTGTGTTCAAACTTTCTGGGTGCCAAGGAGGGAGCTCAGCGAGCTCGTCAATAGCGGGCTTAGCTTTTTTTATAAGCCAATCCACGGCTTTGCTAGGACGGTCGTAGCCAAGGCGGTCCTGGACGTCGTAGAACAGGATGGCGGTGTGAGCCGAGAGACGAACACGTCAGTCCCGAGGACTTTTAGCGGTGCAAACTTTGCTGTGCCGGTCTTTCCTTTCGGTTGACCGTACAATGTGACCACCTTGGACCTCAACGATCTCCCCTCCAGAATGCCTTATCCCCAATCTTGACGATGTTGCAGCTTGGTGGTGGATATCCCCCATTTTTCTTGCATGTTGTGTCGATTTCGAACTAAAAGATGTACCGAACGACGGCAAGTGCGAGCGCTTCTTCGGCGGTTCCGGGTACTCCTGAATTTCCAGGCTTGCATACAACTGTTGCTGCCCTAGGAAGATTCCTTGTTGGTCTCCGGCAAGCTCTTCTTCCTCTTCAAGTTGTTGTTTTTGGTGCTGATGCCTTTGAGGATCCAGGCTAAGGTCCTTGTTCTTTCCCTGTTCCAGCTTTTGATGGAGGACACACCGCTGCAGAAACCTGATACCGTCGCCTCTAACAAAACCCACCGCCATTCAATGGCTCTGATTCCATCTCCCCACCAGCCCCACCGCCAAGCCTAGCCGAAAACACTCTTAAAAAGTCCACCTTTTTTATTTTCAGCCTAACCCATCTTTCAAAACTCAGCTTTTTGCAAAAATGGGTTCTTTATTTTTCAACACTTAAACCACCAACTTGACCAGGACAACCCAACAACAACAACAACAACCTTTTTTTTCTCTCTCAACAATGATTTTCCCGGGAAAATGTACTAGTACAAACTAGAAAGTTTTCGTTACAGCTACTACTAAAGAAAAGAGAAATTTGTTTTGTGTTTTAGGCAGGGCTTATAGCTAATAGCTAAAAGCTATTATAAGGAAGAGTAATTTCACTTTTCTTGGCAGTGTTTTTGAGGTCAGACAAAAGATTAAAGATCCCCCTGTTCATCTCATCACTACCATCTGTTGCTGTTTATTGTACTATTACCCTAAACAAACACCATTTCAACCAAGCTAAAAATTTCATCTTTTTTCTCTCTAATTACTATAAAATTATAACTTTTATCTTGTTTTTTACTAACTATATGTAGATACGATTTGATGGTACTTTTCTTTTGACAGATTAGGGTTTGGTTTGACTAAAATTTTCAACCTGTCTTATAAAAAACTTGTTAAACCTAGTAAGTGGTAAGAAAGTTACAATCTTTTTAGCGTTTGGTTTTATGGTTCAAGTGATTTGTCTTTTTTTTTTTTATCGATAAAAACTTGCATAGATAAGAAACTTAAGAGTACAATAAATGTGACGGGAGGACTGCAGGATTCCAACATACTTGGTCTTGTTCAGTCTTAGCAAATTTGGCAAGCCAGTCAGCAAGCTGATTACAAGATCGACTCACAAAGGAAAAACAACAGGACTCAAACTCCTTTGACAACATCTTGACGCATTCCTCGATGGCAGAGGTGACCCAATCCGAAGAAACCCCTGAACTCAGTCGATTGAAAACAGCTTTATTGTCTGTTTCAATGATAACCTTTGAGAAGGCGAGGTGACTCGCTGTTGTGAGTCCCAGTTTGATAGCAAAGGCTTCAGCAGCAGTAGCAGATGGCGCCCAACAAGGAGCTGAGACTCCATGGACAAAAGAGCTTGAGTTATCCCGGAAAACAGCTGCGACCGAAGCTTTCCCTGAGTCTTGGTCAAAAGCGGCATCACAATTGATTTTTATAACTCCTGAAGGGGGAGGTATCCACTTTGCATTTCTCGGGGTTTCATTCAATTTCTCAGAGGAGTCAAGTTTGTTTGCTTGTTGGAATTCAATAAAGCCACGATCTGCTCTTAGCCAAACATCCCATGGGGACTCCTTTCTCCCTTCGAAAACAAGTGCGTCCTTGCTTTCCATAAATTTCAAAGAATGAAAGTAATATGAGCGAGACCTACCTAGGTCATCCCCAGATTTCGATCTTGGCTAAGTTGGTACCACCACTTTGGGAATCCTAGAAAGCCCAATGCAGCAGGGGAGTAATTAAAAGCCGAAGCTCTCCAGGTAGCTTGAGCAAACGGGTAGAAGAAAAGAATATGTTCTGCCGACTCCTGAGGTTGATAGCAGTGGGGGCAATTGTCCTGGTCCTTGAGGTTCCCATGAAAACGGGTTCTCAGTGAACTCTTAGTAGGGACAATATCATGACATAGTCTCCACAAGAAAGCTCGAATCTTGGAAGGGACCTGTATCTTCCAAACTGAGTTCCAAATTTCTTTCTTATTTAGGGTTTCTTCACTGGATTAGGGTTGATTTGTCTCCCGAGCCTCTTCCTCCATAAAACGATATCCCAACTTGGCAGAATATTCGCCGTTTTTGTTACCAGCCCATATGAGAACATCTTGAACATTTGGTCCTCCAATCGGAATAGATAGAATCGCCTTTGTTTCTGTTGGGGAGCACAGTTCTTGAATTTTTGCTTCATTCCATGTCCAATCGGGCCTAATGAGGGAGTAGACGGACGGTGCGGGGAAGCCCTCCGGCGGTGAAAAGGTAAGTCTAAAACCCTTGACCTTCGGAATCCAATTGTCAAACCAGGTTGAGATGCTTTTTCCATTCCCGACCCTCCAAAGAGAACCCTTTTTGATGATTTTAATTCCTTCTCTGATTCCGGACCAGGCCCACGATGGATTGGAGCACTTCGGAGCCTCGAAGATGTTACCGTTTGGGAAATAAATTCCTCGTAGGACTTGAGAAAGTAGGGATTCTGGGTTCCTGATCACCTTCCAGGTAATTTTGGAGACGAGAGCTTTGTTGAACAATCTGAGGTTCCTGAATCTCATTCCCCCTTGTTCTTTAGGCTTACAAAGATCCTTCCAATTTATCCAGTGGATGCTCCTCTCCTTCTCTGCACAGTTGTTCCACCAAAATTTGGCAACAATGGAACTGATCTCATCATAAAAAGTAATCGGAAGAAGGAAGCACTGCATCACGTACGTGGGAATAGCCTGAGCAACTGCTTTGATGAGTATCTCTTTCCCCGCACTAGACAAAAATTTGGTCTTCCAACCTCTAAGTCTGTTTAGGACTCGATCGCGAATAAAGGCCAACGCTTCTCTTTTGCTTCGTCCCCAGAATGAAGGCAGCCCAAGGTATTTTGAATCCTCCTCCATTGTCTTGAAACCCAGAATATTTTGGAGATGTGATTTAAGATTATTGCTGACATTCGGAGAGAAGAAAACGGAATAGATACTTTCTTTATATGCCACCATTACAACTTTTGACTGTGACCCAATGCACAAGTTGTTATTATTTTCTATGTGTATTTTTGGCTTAAACGTTAGATAGGTGCCTAAACTATACCCTTTTTTCCAGTTAGGTGCCTAACGTTTGTTTCGGGCCACTTAGGTGTCTAACGTTTCATTCCGTAACCCATTCTAGGTTTTAGTCGTGACGGACGTTAAAATTTTTCGTTAAAGGACACGTGGCATGTTTTTAAATTTTCTGATATTAAAAATAATAAAAAGATAAATTAAATCCCTTAAACCCATCTTCTTCCCCATCAAACCATCCATCCCCCATAAACCCATCTTCTTCCCCATCAAGCCATCGTCACTAGACATTCTTCAGACTAGTTCACAGATCCCAGGCGGCCAAGATGAACATGCCTTTAACTCAATTAATCTGCCTCCACAAGTTTCCAGGGATATGAGTTATGATGTTAGTTCTGGATCCTCGTCGGTGCTTCTACCTCATGAGATGCTCAATAGTATCAATTGCGAGAAGAACTTGGGGACTAATGCACCTGAACTGGTTAATGGCATCCAACGGTCTTTGCCAGTGATAACAACCATTGGAAGCTCACACTCATCGGAAGTTAGCTTATCCTCTCAGTAGACTTCTCTTGTGCTAGAGCCACTCCTTGCTTCGAACTGCCATGCTCTTACTTTGGAGCCACCACGGGACTCTGCTCAGAAGATTGATGAAATTGTACCAGCTGTTCCCCTTGTGAATGATGCAAGTTGTGGAACCTTGGAACACGATGAAACTGCTACTTCTAGAACCTGTAAAACTGATACACCTAATGAGGATTTTCAACCTACTACCGCTATCGATGAACTGCAAGTTCAAACAGAGAAAAGCAACGAGTAGCTTTCTGTGGTGAGAGAAGTTAAGAATGTAGAAGCTCATGAGGTAAGAAAAACTTCAGAAAAGAAGTCTAGAAAGCAAAAAGTCGGTAAATCACAAGCCTCTGACCTTACGAAGGGACTTTCAAAGGCTTCCTCTTTGGTGCAAATGAAATCACCTGAAACTAAAGTGCCAGTTGTTGGTGACACTAACAATACTGACCATAACATTGATGTGATGTCTCCGGGAATCGCAGAAGAGAATAAGTCCAGTATTTCCCCCCATAGATACTCACTATGCTAAAAGCTCTTCAGATGCTAACATTGTTGTGGTTGATGATGAAACCAAAGAACTAAAGTGTAAGTCCCGACTTTCTGGTTCTTCTCCAGTGCAGAATTTAATTGCACAACCTTCACTATGTGCTTAGAAACCTGCTCCTGGTTTCAAGCCAAAGTCATTACTGAAAATCCAACAGGAAAAACAGAGGAAGACTCAAACGGAGATGGCAGTATCAGAGGTTACTTCTGTGAACTCTATGAATTTGTCAACTCCGTGGCCTGGGGTTGTGTCTAGTTTAGAACTCAAAGTTTCTAGAGAAAGTAAAAGAGACTCTGATTTAGCTGAGTCAGCTACTGTGATAACTGAAAGTTCTTTAAAGCCAATGAGTAAAAAGAGCCCATTACATGACCTGCTGGCAGAAGTAGTTTTGGCAAAATCGAGTAGTGATCGACTGCCCGAGCTTCCTAGCATTCAGTCAAGTTCTTGATCGTACTTCGACTATCATTTGACGACCTCTTAGTGATGGTGGAGAAAGCAAAGAAGTAAATCAATGACACTTTCTCCCTTTTTTTGTCCCTTTTAACTAATTCCTCCTATAGATACGATGTGAGGTTTTTTCAGCAGACTTTATTAACAATAGAGTAGTGGCTCAAGCGACATCAATGAATTGATAACGATGAAAAAACAATAAAAGCAACAGCAGAATGCAGTGTGACAGCATCACAGGAGAAGGTCCCTTTCTGTCCCTTTTCTCCCATTTTTTTCGTGTTTCAGCACAGTAGAGGAAAAACCACCAACCTTTTTCTTTTCCTTTTCCGATCAAGCTCCGACGAGGGAGCTACCGATGTCCGTTCATCGATCCGTAACCACCGTTTAACTTCTCTCATGTTTCCGATCAAAACACGCCCCTCCGTCGCTCTAACTTCGTTGTCGTTCACCGAAAATCGGTGTAAAACCCTTCGACGTTCCATCTCACCGTCATTTTGCTCTGTTTCCGTTTGAGTTTGGTGTGTGGGTAAGACGATGAGGCCTTGTTTGGTGTTATTGCGTTTTTGCGTGTGTGTTTTGGTCGGAAAAATGACCGTAAGAGGTCATCGGAGCGTCGCCGGCGATCGACGCCGTCATGGTGTCCCTAGGGTTTTTAGTTCTGCTATGTGTTGATGAGTGTGGGGTTTGGGCTTGATGTGTGTGTGGGGTTTGGGCTTGAGGTGTGTGTTGGGTTTGGGTTAGATAAATGAGTGTGAGAGTGGGCTGAACCGAGTTGGGTTGGTAGGAGCCCAAGATCCGGGTTGAGTCCAAGTGGGTGGGCTAAACCGAGTTGGGTTGGTGAGAGCCCAAGATCCGGGTTGAGTCCAAGTGGGAGGGCTGAACCGAACCGGAGTGACCAAACCGGATCTCCACCGGAACCGAGTTGGCTGATGTCAGCGATGACGTCACCCGTTGACTTTTTTAGAAAATGCCTATTTTATGTTTTTCGATGTCCTGATTCCGATTTCGCTGCCCGTTTTTACAAATTTGAACTCGAAAGACCGTTTTGACCACTTTTATTCGATTATGCTTGTATTTAAAGTTTAGAATATCAAAAAATTAATAAGAAATATTCGTATTTGCAGACGATATTAACTCAGATACTGAGATCCTTCCTCTTCCTCCACCTAGACGACCTCATGAGTTTAATTATTAATATATTCGATATTTATATTATCGATATCCTAACATAGTAGTAATATCTTAATGGTGTATTTAATTGTTATAGGAGCTGACTCTGACTGACCTAGAGATAGAGCTGAGCGTGGGAGACGTCACCGTCGACGTTGAGTATTAGCTACTTGAGGTGTGTTCTCTTTTGTGCTGTCTGTTTATATTGATCTGTTTGTAAATGTGTTGATTTGTTGAAATGTATATATGATGTAGTTTGATGATGTATGATTATAATATTTTGCTGATTTGTGATGTTTGACTTGTTCGACATTCTGTTACATTATGCAGTATTTGTATATACATTCAGATTCAGATTATTATATATCAGATTATATGATTATGCATTTCTGTTGATAAACAATGCATTCAGATTCAGAACTCGGATTTTATGTCATCTCATTATGGTTGGGATTCTGTTCGGGGAAGTTCAGTAGCTTTATCCTTTGGGGTGATGTCTACTTCGGATCAGTGGTTTCGCCCCTACGGGCTGGATTCCACTTCGTATGGTGACAAGGTTGAGAGTGGTTCTGGGGAACCTTACTCTTCGGATGGTGATGTAGTTGGGTGCATGTCATATTGTGTTGCATATCCATTCATACTTGTTTATGTGTTTGAATTGATTCACGATGGAAAAATTGTATTCTGATAATGTTTGGTTGACTCTATTGTTATAATGACTCTGTTAGTTCTATTTGCACTATAGAGACACGGTGAGCGTTTTCGCTGACTCCTCCTTAGTTCTATTTTTAGATACTCAAGTCTAGGCTACGGTACTTGGAGGACCTCATTTTCTAGCATTATTTATTTATTATTATCAGTATGATATTTGGACCTATTTATATTATATGTTTTATCAAATTGTATATAATTTCAGTTTTCGGATGTTTTATTTGGGTTTTTTACGTTTTATGATGCATGTACATTTCGAATATTTAATATTTTCAGGAATATTTTATCAATATGAATTATACGATATTTTTATTATCTATTTGGAATTAAAGTTTGAATCAGGTTACTTGCGTGAGGAACAAGCTTTGAGTTGTCTCCTTATATTCGACCCAGTTTTTTTGGGTCGGGTTTAGGGGGTTACATTTAGTGGTAGCAGAGCCAGGTTCAACACTTGGCCTTGGTGATTTAAATCGAAAGTAAATTTTTGCATGCATTATCAAATGTTTTCGGGTAAAACGGGAATTTCAGAAAAACTTATGATTTTTTATTAATATATTTATACTTATTCTGAATAAGGTCTTCAAGTACCGATTCTAATCTTAGGATTATGTCTTTTGTAGATATACTACTATGCCACCTCAGAGAAGTTCTAGAGTAGCGGCTAGTCGAGGTCATGGCCGAGGTCGAGGTCGTATCGCAACTGCACATAGTGACGTTCCACCTCTTGAGGGTTCGATAAAAATCAGGATGAGGTCCACAGTGCGAATGTGGAGGAACAACATGTGGACCAGACTAGAGCTCAGCAGACTAGAGCTCAACAGGCTGGAGCTCAGCAGACTGGAGCTCATCAGACTGGTGAAGGAGACCCACACGTTCAGCCTGCTTAGAGTAGTGGTCATCGTGATTCAGTGGATAGTGAGACAGTGGGCATGGATGTCGTTACCGTTCAGAGAGAGCTATTGAGATACCTTCGTCAGTCTAAGGGTGTTCGGAGACCCATATCCACAGAGTTTCTAGCTGTCAGGATGACTATGTTCGAGGGAAAGACGAGTACAGACCCAACCGATGCAGAGTATTGGCTGAAAAAGCTTCAGCGACTATTTGTTGAGATAGATTATCCTACCGACCGGAAACTCAGAGTTATCGTTTCACTGCTGCAGGGTGAAGCCCAGAATTGGTGGGAGGCTGAAGAGCTTTTTACTCCAGCTAGTAAGGTTACTTGGGATCATTTCAGACAGGCTTCCTGTGATCGATATGTCAGAGCTGAGTATATTGCTAAGTGCAGAGATGATTTTATGAATCTGAAACAGAATGATATGACTGTTAAAGACTATGAGATCGAGTTTATGAGATTGATTCAGTACGTCCCAGGGTTAGTGACCACATAAAAAGACAAGTGTGATTGGTTTCTGAAGGGATTGCGTCCTACGATAAAGGCGGGTGTTGCTTTATATATGGACTAGGAATACAAAGACATTACTCGATGATTTAGGACAGCTGAGCGTAATGAGGCAGAGTTGAAACAGCTTGAGTTGCATGGGTCTGATAGAGGGAAGAGACCAGTGTCAGTGCCAGTTCAGCATAGTCATGGGAATCAGTCTAGGAAGAGGGCCAGAGATGAGTCAGACTATCAGAGTTATTCGAGAGCTAGACTAGTGACTTCTTCTGTTCTGACTGTCAGTGCTGGTGGTTCGACTGGTACACGAGAGGTGCCACAATGTCCTTTTTGTAAGAAGTGACATTCGAGTGAGTGTAAGAGGCAGGCTGGAGCTTGTTTCAGATGTGGTTCATTCAAGCATCATTTCAGAGATTTTCCGGTTCCACCTCCCTCAGCTTTTACTACTACTCAGTCTCAGGCATCAGTACAGACTCCTGCCAGGGGAAAAGGTCAGGTTAGATCTATTACTTCAGGCTCTGCTAGTAGAGGTAGACCAGCTCCGAGTAGAGGATCAACAGGATCTGGGGCCAAATAGCCGGGGTTAGTTTATTCTACTAGGAGGCACGAGGATTGTGGTGAGCCAGATGTTATTCGTGGTACATTCTCTATCCATTCTATTCCGTATTTTGCTCTGCTAGATGATGGTTCGACTCATTCATATGTTGCGAGTTTTGTGTCTGGGGGTCTTGAGATTTCTGTTGAGAATACTGTTAGTGTTGTTACTGTATACAGTCCAGTGGGTAATCCAGTTGAGGTTACTAAAGTATACATGAATTGTCCTCTTGAGATTCAAAGGGAGATCTTTCCAGCTGATTTGATGGAGTTACCCTTTGAGGAGTTCAATCTTATTTTGGGTATGGATTGGTTGTCTGCACACGTGTTACCTTAGATTGTGAAAAGAAAAAAGGCTACACTGAGAGCTCCTGATGATCGTAAGGTGATTCTGATTGGTGAGCGCAAAGGGTTCTTATGTAATATCGTCTCAGCTCTCAAAGCTGAGAAAATGATCAGGAAAGGGTCTATCGCTTATCTTACCTATATCCTTGATCCGATACAGTCTAATTTCATATTAAATAAGATTTGAGTTGTGAAAGACTTTCCAGATGTTTTTTTCGAAAGAATTACCTGGGTACCGTCGAAACAGGATGAGGTTGAGTTTGGCATCGATGTTTATCTGGGTACAACTCCTGTGTCTATGGCACCTTATCAGATGGCACCGAAAGAACTTAAAGAGTTGAATATTCAGTTGCAAGAACTGTTGGATCGAGGTTTCATTTGACCCAGTGTTTCTCCTTGGGGAGCTCATGTTTTGTTTGTTAAGAAGAAGGATGGGACACTTCGACTCTGTATAGATTATCGGAAGCTGAACAAGCTAACGATCAAGAACAAATATCCTCTTCCTCGTATTGATGATCTGTTTGATCAGTTTTGAGGAGCTGCGATATTCTCTAAGATAGACCTGAGATCTAGTTATTACCAACTCAAGGTTAAGGATTCTGATGTGTTCAAAAAAGCTTTTCGGACACGTTATGGGCATTATGAGTTCCTTGTGATGCCTTTCGGATTGACCAACGCTCCTGCCGCTTTCATGAATATGATGAATAGGGTGTTTCAACCATCTCTTGACCAGTTTGTTTTGGTATTTATAGATGATATATTGGTATATTCTAGATCTGAAGCTGAGCATGAGGAACACATTCGAATTGTGTTACAGATTCTGCGAGAGAAACAGTTGTATGCAAAATTTAGTAAATGTGAGTTCTGGCTTTCTGAGGTTATGTTTCTGGGTCATATAGTTTCTGCTCATGGTATTCAAGTTGATCCGATGAAGGTTGAGGCTATTATGAGTTGGAAGCAGCCCAAGAATGTTCCTGATGTTCGAAGCTTCTTGGGTTTAGCTGGTTATTATCGGAGATTCGTTGAGGGTTTCTCTTCTATTGCAGCTCCGTTGACTAAGCTTCTGAGGAAGGATGTTCCATTCGTTTGGACTGAGGCTCAGCAGTTTAGTTTCGAGAAGCATAAGTCTGTGTTAACTGAAGCACCAGTTTTGATTCAGCCTGAGCCTGGTAAGGCATATACAGTTTTCAGTGATGCTTCGTACACCGGATTGGGGTGTGTTCTGATGCAGGACGAGAAGGTAGTGGCTTATGCGACTCGACAATTGAAATCGCATGAGTGTAACTATCCTACCCACGACCTAGAGCTTGCCGCTATTATTTTTGCACTTAAGATCTGGAGACAACTATCTCTACGGAGAGAAGTGTTATATTTATACAAACCATAAGAGTCTAAAATACCTTCTCACTCAGAAAGAGCTTAATTTGAGACAACGTTGCTGGTTAGAGCTTCTCAAGGACTATGATTGTGAGATTGAGTATCATCCGGGTAAAGCTAATGTCGTTGCGGATGCATTGAGTCGTAACGCCATTTCAGATTTGAGAGCTTTGTTTGCTCGGATGAGTTTGTACGACGATGGCAGTCTGTTAGTAGAGCTTCAGGTTATTCCTACATTGATTTTTTATATTCGAGCTGAGCAGCCTAGTGATCCGTTTTTGATGCATCGTATCAGAGAGGTGCATGGGGGTACATCTCTGGATTTCTCTATTGATCGGGATGGGGTATTATGTTTCCGTGGCCGATATTGTATTCCGAGGAAATTTGGGTTAAAACAGGTTATTCTCTGTGAGGCCCATGACATTCCTTATTCTATGCATCTTGGTGGTGACAAGATGTATAAGAATCTTCGTGAAAGGTACTGGTGGAAAGGTCTCAATCAGGACATCGTCGGATTTGTATCGAGGTGTTTGACTTGTCAGAAAGTCCAAGCAGAGCATCAGCATCTGTCTGGGTTACTACAACATATTGAGATTCCTCGGTGGAAGTGAGAGCGCATAACTATGGACTTTGTTAGTGGACTTCCTTTGACTCTGTCGAAGAAGGATTCATCTAGGTTATTGTTGATCGTCTGACGAAGTTCGCGCATTTCATTCCTGTTCGAGTCGACTATTCTTTGAGTAAGTTAGCTCGGCTTTATATTTCTGAGATCGTTCGACTTCACGGGGTACCATTATCTATTATTTCTGACAGAGATCCGAGGTTCACAACAAAATTCTGGGAGTCTCTTCATTCTGCTTTGGGTACTCGATTGAACTTCAATACATCTTATCATCCGCAGACAGATGGCCAGTCTGAGCGTGTTATCCAAATTCTTGAGGATATGTTGAGAGGCTGTATTCTTGATTTCAGAGGCAGTTGGGAGGATTTCCTGCCGCTTGCAGAGTTTCTTATAATAACAGTTATCAGGCCAGTATCAAGATGGCACCGCATGAGGCTCTATATGGGCGTAGGTGTCGTTCACTTATTGGTTGGACTGAGTTGAATGAGCACAGATTGTTGGGACCGAAGATTGTGCACGAGGCTGAGCAGACTGTCAGATTGATTCGGGATCGACTTAAGGCTGCTTTTGACAGACAGAAGTCTTATGCCGATTTGAGACGTCGTGATCTTGAGTTTAAGGTGGGTGATGAGGTTTTCTTGAAAGTATCTCCTTGGAGAAAGGTACATCGGTTTGATCGGAAGGGCAAGCTAAGTCCTCATTACATTGGACCTTATCGTATTATTCGTCGAGTCGGACCAGTTGCCTATCAACTAGAGTTACCACCAGAGCTTCAGCGTATTCACGATGTCTTTCATATTTCAGTGTTGAGACGTTACCATACTGATCCGTCACATGTTAAGCGTGTTGAAGATATTGAGGTTCGTCCTGATTTGCGTTTCGAGGAGGAGCTTATTGAGATTCTTGCTCAAGATAAAAGGTTCTCCGAAGGAAGACCATTAAGGTTCGTCCTGATTTTTTTATATCATACGACTAGTATCCTTTAATTCTCGTTGCAAGATAACTTTTACTAGAGGTGACAAATTGATCTGAGACTCGAATCGGTTTTTACCCGATTCGAAACTCGATATCGATCTAAACAGGATGATCCGAAATCCAAAACAAATCGAATTGAAACCGACCCGTTTTTAGTTGAACGAATATAGACCCGATCTGATTTTTCAACCGAACATAACGAACCCGAATCAATTCTTAACCGAACCGAATAAACCTGAATCGAAGGCAATCCGAAATAAAGAAAAGATATTTAGAGAAATGTTGAAAGATTTGATGTGAATTGTCGCATAACACACTAAAAAGTTAAATATATTGGCTTTATAAAGCCATATATGGGTTTAAAAAATTGATCCGGCCTGAAAACCCGATCGAAACATATCGATATCTTATTGAACCAGACTTGACCTGACCCGAAAATTAACCGAACCGATGTGACCCGATCTGGACTAATGCTTGATCCGAATCACTATAGACTCGAATTAAAACCGAACAAAACCAGATCTGAACTGAACAAAACCGAAACAAATGCAATTAAAACCAAACTTGTCCCAAACCGAACCCGATACGAATGACCCGTTTGCCACCTCTAACTTTTACACGTGTTTTAGTATTTCTCATTTCGGTTAGTTTCTAATATTAATGAAACAACTCTATTATCATACATGATACTTCGTAAATTTCTACACAATAAATCGTAAGTGAACATTAATATATGTAAAAACATGGATATATCAAAACTTTTGTATATAAAATCATGAATAAAAAAAGTCTCACCGGTACGTAAGTTGCTAATTTTTGATTTTTTATGTTTTCTTAGGTCATAAGTTTTAAATCTACTACGAACATACTTTTTCTTTTCTTTAAATTTTTTTTTTCACTTCAAATAAAATAAAAATTAGAATTAAGATTTATAAAAAAATATTGTCAACAATCATTTTTCTTTAAGCGTTTGCGCCCCATTCCATTTTCCCTTATCGCAACTTTTTTTAATCTTGTTTTATCGATGACAACACAGATTTTAATGTTAACTCGCCGATCATCGGTTTTTTTTTATTTTTTTTATTTTTAATAATAGTAGTTCTGTCTTTTTGACATGTTTTCCTCTACTTTTATGGTATGTCTTTTTCTGTCTTTTCACATGTTTTTTTTATCTTTTTTTCGGTCGTTTGATGGGTTTTTTTTATTTTTTTAAGGTTAGATTTGAAGACGCCACGACTGATCAAGATGGCGCTTATTTGTAATCTTGCTGATCTTTTCCTGCTTTGGACCCTCATACTGAATTTGGATATGAGATTTGTGTTCGTAGATAGTTTATGACGACGCTCGGCTCTGATTTGTAGTTCTCAGTGGCCTTTCAATAGCTTAATTCTCTTTTGTGATTCGTTTGCGGATGCAATCAGAATTGTTCGTATCCATCTTTTGTTCGAGTCTTTTGGTTAGGTTTTAACATTTTCCTTATATGATCTAAAATGACTAGTTTATTGTGTCCTATAGAAAATATACAGATTATGAATTTAGTTCATGAAAATAATTACAAACTCTTATTATAATTTTAGATATATTTTTTTAATAAGACTAGTGACTTCTATTAAAATATATTTTTACATTCAAACGGAAAATTCTGAAACAAATGAAACTTATCAACCAATGCTATTTCCCTCCCTAATTAATTCATGTTCATGTCAGCGACCATGTACATACTCACTGTTGGAAAAACGTGAGAAAATGGTAGTTTTGAGCCATAATGCGAATGAGTAAAGGTGGAGATACAAATAAAGATTCTATTAGATCTTATTTTACTCTGTGAGACCTTTACAACAATATCTCATATGCTCAAAATAGTTGAGTAATGAATGAGAAATCGATGGTCAAAGTAAGGAGGTTGGGAATTATGAAAAAAAATGGAACCCCATATCCCACATGGATGGAATAAATGAATTGGGAAGTGTTTATATACACTTACCCGCAGGATATTGGTGATGTGAATGTCTAGATCAGTCGGGCCCTACGTGGACCTCAGATGTTTTACCACGTTTGAAATAATTATCCCAAAAATTAAGGGATATTTTCGGATTTAAATTTGAAATTTTACTTGTAGCCCATTCAATTATCCTATTAGGGGCAAAATCGAAATAATGTTTCTCATGTTTAACCTAATTTTTTCCTATAAATACATGAATTATTTTTTGTTTTAAACACAATTAAAAAAATCTCTTCCTCCCAAAAATTGCATTATTTTTGGTGATAATCAAATGACGAGTATTGTTCGTGATTTCTTCAATAGTGCTTATGTCGAAAATCATCCGCAGTTGTATCTTGGGAGACTGGCGACTAAAGAACTCAAGCACCGAGAAGTAGTATGTCTTAAGAAAAATGTGTTCGTTCAGGCTTCAACAATTATTTTTAGATTTCCTAAATTTGTTAATTTCGTTTATTTAAATTAATTATTTTATTTATTTATTTCAAATTTAACCATATTTGTTCAACACTACACATATAATTATTACCATATATTAAAAAAAGAAGTTTTTTCTTAATATTATTTTATATTTGTGTCTGAAGAATTCGACAAAACCAGGTTGTATGAATTTGCAACGACAGATTATGACAACTAAAAAGCCTGTTTGACAGGGAAATGATTAATATCTAAATGTTTAAAGTTAGAAAAAGTGGAACATGGAAATCATGTAGGAAAAGCAACATTGTTGATGAAAAAGACTTCTCTAATGATAATGCCTGCACCAATCTTAATTTTATGGTGCTGAAGTTTTCTTTGAAAATATTGATATTGCACCGTTATTTAATATCATACTTCTGAAAATATTATGGTTTTGTCCTAAATTCAAGAATAAAAACTATTACAAAACTAATTAAATTCTAGACAAGAACTTGGTTACTATTTTGTAGTTATGTTGGACTCATGTTTAGACATAGATATAAAACACAGTATTTTTTTTGAAAGGATAATGATTGTATGACTTTATTGATGAAGAACATACAATATGAAATAAAAACAATCTCTCTAGACTAGAGGGAAAAGAGTGCACCACGTCTACACCAAGATCAAATACAATCAAACAAGAAATAGCTACACTCAATCATCTATAGGCAACACAAAGAATAGCTAAACAACAAAGCACAAATCCTAGTGAATATCAGCGACAGCCGACAAGGGGCCTGTATTCGCACACAAAGCCAACTAACATCTTCCACAACGACCAATCTCCAAAGTTCCAATAAAATAAACAGAATCGCCTAGTGCCCATCTAAGCCCTTTACCAATCTCAATCGAGCTTGAGTCTGTAAATTTCGTAGCGAAATGCATTCCAATTCCAAACAATGTTCTAGTCCAGACTCCAGACAGCTTTGGCCGAGTGAATCCGTAGAGGTGTTGCCTTCCCAAGAGAACGTAGCAGGATGAATCTGCAATCCACAGTAGTGGGATATCGCCAGTGATAATTAGAACTTAGAAAACACATTGTCATGCAGCAAAGCCTTCACTATCATCATCAGCAACCCAAATACAGTCCATGCTTCTATCTAAACCTCGTTTAATTCTGGCTACATACTCTCCGTCAGGGCAACAATTGTGTTGATCTTTGGGTTATGAATGGAAGCAATCCCAAAATCTTTTAATTCTGGTTATGATGATTATGTTTATGTATTCTGAGTAGAGTTATTTCGGACATTTTTCGAAAATGGCCCCATGTAGAATGAAAACATATTCTATTAATTACTTTGAACAATTAGTTTAATATTTCATTAACAAGTCATTATTTTCAATGTTTTGTTTAGAAAACAACTTAAATACTACTAAAACAATATGGAACTACCACTAACTTACAAGATTACCACTTGAGAAATTATTGAAACTGTACAAGTAGAAGATGAGACCTTGAGTAGTAGCTCATGTTGCTCCCCATCTGTGACAACTCTGATTCTGGGGATAAGATTAACATATATTGATCATCTAGGTATCAGATTATAATGTTAAGAAGTATGAGGACCAATTTAAAATGTGAGTTATAACTTTTGGACGGAATTGAAACGTTCAAAAGTGTGGGATACCAATTTAGAATGGGATAAACAACATCATTGGTCATTAAACTATTCCCGATTTTATGTTTTGGTCATCAAACTATTATTTTTAGCCAAACCGTCACTAACGTTACGTTTTTTTTCATATTTTGGTCACAAGTTGTTAAAAAACTCATGGAAAAACCAATATATTGATGAACAAAACAGGAAAAAAAAGTAACATTAGTGACCATAGTATGAAAAAACATAACGTTGTTGACGATTTTGCTAAAAATAATAGTTTGATGATCAAAATAGAAAAGAAAGAATAATTTAATGACCGGTGGTATTATTTACCCTTTGAAATGAGGGTGCTAATTTGAAGATGAAATTAACATGTTAAAAACTTTAGAGTCTAATTTAAAATTAGGGTTACACTTTAGTTATGTTCTCTAAAATGATTAGAAGTCCTTATAATTTAGTCATGTTGTACATGCAACTTTTGGGTTAGACTAAAATTTTAAAAACAAATTAAAGTATAAAAACTAAATCTGCAACTTATGCATGAAACTTAACTTATAACACCTTGCATCACTTAATTTTTTTCTTTCAATTTTGCCATTAATCCTTCAATTATACATAGGCCGTAAATTTAGTCCTTGAATTATTACCTATTAAATTAAATAATATAACTTTAAAATTTTGATCTCACAAAAATAATATAAGAACAACATAACTTTTTTTGAACAATAATAACTAAAGGGTTTTATTTTGATGCACAAGCTGTGTAAATTTTTTTTACACATTCTTTTTATAAAATTTAAAATCTAAATCACAAACCCTAGCAACCTAAAACCTAAGCCCTAAATCCTAAACTCTAAATTCTAAATTCTACCCATAAACTTTAAATTATATACCTTACATACTAAACCCCTAAACCCTAACCTAAAACCCTAAACCCTAAACCCTAAAATTAAAGGGCTTGTGTAAACTAAAGTTTACACAAGCTTGTGCATCAAAGTATTTTCCATAACTAAATGAGTTTTATTTTGATGCACAAGCTGTGTAAATTTTTTTTACACAATCTTTTATAAAATTTAAAATCTAAATCACAAACCCTAACAACCTAAAACCTAAACCCTAAGCCCTAAACCCTAAACTCTAAATTCTAACCATAAACCTTAAATTATATACCCTACATACTAAACCCCTAAACCCTAACATAAAACCCTAAACCCTAAACCCTAAAATTAAAGGGCTTGTGTAAACTAAAGTTTACACAGCTTGTGCATCAAAGTATTTTCCTAACTAAATTAAAAGGATTAAATACTGATTAGAAAATTGTAATACATTTATTTTTTAAATGGGAAAATTTCATTATAACTAAATATAAATCAATAGAATATATTCATTCCTACGTGTTAAAATGGAATTATACTCTGTACTATTTTCTAGTTTGTTTTTCAATAATAAAAATTTGTGGTTGGTATAATTTTCAATGTGTTCATCCTCAAAAACAAAAACAATATTTCTACCAACAAAACCAGAAACGAAAACAAGTTAATGAAAATTCTTAGGAAATAAATTCTCTGGTTGAAACAATCTGCAAGGATTTTTTCCCGCCAAAGAAGTAAAACAAAAGACTTTAATCAAATGTTCTCTCATTCTCTGTTTCACCACTCACCTCCTTCAATCAGCAAACCGAAACCCCCAATTTTATTCTTTAAACCCCACTTCAAATCCCAGTTTTTTCCTCTTAATTTCTATCAAAACCAAGTTTTCCCTCACTCTTTCACAAAAAGAATTTCTGGGTATCCAATAAAATCCCCTGCCTTTTCTTCTTCTTCTTCTTTGGAGAATGAGTTTGATGAAGAATTAGGCCGTCTTTTGTCTCTATTGCCGGAGGAGATGAGAAGGAGAATCAGCGAACATGAAGAGCTAAGAGAGTTGATTGAAGTGGTTATGGATATAGGGAGGAAACCTTTGGCTAGATTTCCTTCTGGGGATTTTGAATTATCTGATTGCCCAATCACGGTTCAGGATATTGAGCTTGCTACTTCTCAGGTGATTCATTTATTCAATTTTTTTTTGCTTGTTTGCTCTTTGTTTATAACTGTTTGATTAAATTGTTTGGATGGTAAAGGAGTTTTTAGTTTTTTTATCTTTATTATTTTTTGAAGAATGCTAATGGATATCATGCAATGAAACCAAAAGGATAGTTAACATATGGGTGTCCGTGTTTCTATATGCAATTTGTCAAATTATCCTGGGAATATTTTAAAATTTCGATAGGTTGAAGTTCATTTAAGTTTGAGATGAAATTGAATGCTAAAAAAGCTTGATTATTTTGAGTTATAACGTTGCTTTCGAAGCATTAATAGTCCGAGTACGTACAAGCATGGTTTTTATGTTAGCACTCACAATGTCCTCAACGTGGTAGGCACAATTTGCTCGTTTTATCATAATTTACTTGTATCCTTTTAATGATCATACTTGAATTAGGACCTTTTCTTCATTTTTCTAGAGCTTGGATTATACCTTACTTTTGTTATGAGAAGTCTGTTTGCTGATTATTAGTACCAAGAATTGCAGGTTGGGGACTTTGCCATTGATAATCGAGCAGGCATCAGCCGAACATTACATCGCATTAGTGCAGTCAGGAACCGAAAAGGAGCAATTATTGGTTTAACTTGTCGCGTTGGTAGGGCAATATCTGGAAGTGCTGATTTATTGAGAGATTTAGTTCAAGATGGGGCTTCTTTACTTCTCATTGGTCCTCCGGGGGTGGGGAAAACAACGATTATTAGGTTGTTTTTTTTCTGTCTGATTTGTTTGATAAGCTTGCACGACTAGGATTGCCTTTCTCCATTCTCATTCATAATCTCTTGCAAAGTTGAGTGCCAGCATTTCAAATGCTAAAATTTTAACAAGTTACCGAGTTTGTATCTCTTTACTCAATAGAATCCTCTAAATTTTTTAAAAGAAAAATGGTCATATTAGTGTATCCTGTCTGAGGTAAAATACTGAGACGAGTCGAGTAGAATTGTTCATGCCGCTCAGTATTTTTGCTAACAGTGGCTGCTTCCAATATATTAACTGGAGCTTTTGAGATTGTTAGACTGCAATTATTGTTATTAGATTACAAATGGCTTTCAAATATTCTGACTCAGTGATTGTCTTTGTAGATGTTAGGCTGTCTTTTCTTGTCTTAACGCCTAACAAATTTTCTGGAACCAATCAACCAGAACTAGCAAAAGCCAAAAATGCATTTTTTATCTATGTTCATACCCTTGTCTGATCAGTTGAATGTAGGCTTTTGTTGTTTGAATATTCCTTCTGTTTCAAAACTTACAGTTTTGTCTGCTCATGGAGGAATCTTTCTGATGGTATTGCTAGGGTAACATGAATTACTAAAAAAATGGCAGGGATATAGCGAGGATGCTTGCGAATGATTACAAGAAACGTGTGATGATTGTTGACACCTCCAATGAGATAGGTGGGGATGGTGATATACCACATGCTGGAATTGGTAATGCACGCAGAATGCAAGTCCCTGACTCTGATATGCAACATAAGGTATGAGCTGGAACTAAATGATCTCAATTCTCATACAATCTCTGGTTAGTTATAGAATAATATTTGTTGAAGTTATGGACTTATGGTGTGTGCCAAGATAAAACTTTCGTGTTGAAAAAATTGTTGTTGTTAACTGAAATTCTTCTGCATTCTGGAAATAAGCTCTTACAAAGTGGCACTACTTTTCCTACTTTACATACCGGATAATTAAGAATTTCTCCATCTGTGATCACAAACATATTCATAGGTAAAGTACAAATCTATTCTGTTGGGACTTTGGATTCCTAGCAATTATAGGAGTTAACATGCATAAATTTTGATGGCCTCGATTCATAAATGTAAAATCAATAATGTCTGTCTAGTACCCTTTTAGTATTTTTCTTCAGATCAGTTCACTTTTCGCTTCAAGTTTTCCCCAACTTTGTCCTGTCCTTTGCCGCTTCTTTTCTGTCACAGGAGGACCCACATATGCATCTTCCCCAAAAGTTAATTTTAGATTTTTATATAATGCAGGTATTGATAGAAGCAGTTGAAAATCATATGCCACAAGTTATCGTGATTGATGAAATTGGGACAAAACTCGAGGCAATGGCTGCATGCACAATTGCACAACGTGGAATTCAGCTAGTTGCTACTGCTCATGGAGTGACCATCGATAATTTGATTATGAATCCTTCTTTGGAGATCCTTATTGGTGGAATACAGGTGAGATCGTTGTACCAATACCCATTTCTATTATTTACTGAACATGCAGGGCATGCTGGCATCATTATCCTGAAGCTTTTCAATATCCTTAGAACAGGTGTAATGTTTAGAAAGATGATGCAACATCTTTTGAATCCTATTCTAACAAATTTTAATGTGAAATCTTTCCATGGTAAGGCTGTAATATGCTTAAGTTCGACATGTGGGTATAAAATGATAAACAAGCAACGATGCATTTTGCATGTGATCTTAGCATTATTATTCCCTGCTGTTATTGTGGAACATGAATTTTGGCGACTAACAGCATTTCATCGACGCCAAGATATTTCTATGTTCTCATAATTTGTTTTTTTTTTTAATATGAACTCCAATCGTGATTGCGTCTGAGAATATAATTCTCCCTAGTTTCATTAAATACATGGTTATACAGAGTGTGACTCTAGGGGATGAAGAAGCAAACCGGAGGGGTGTGCAGAAGTCTGTGCTGGAGAGGAAAGGACCATCAACGTTTAGTTGTGGTGTCGAGATTGTTTCTAAGACCGAGTTACGTGTTCATCGTTCCCTTGAAGCAACAGTTGATGCTATTCTTTCAGGTGCATTGCCTGTTTTTATTTAGTGCCTACTTTGAAAAATCAAACCAGGTGATCCATGATATTTTATGACATCAGCTTCTTATCTGTTGTGAAGGTCGTTTCCCACGCGTTGAAATCCGCAATTCTCGTGGTCTGGAACAGACCTCACAGACTTTTACTGAGATCAGCCCTGACACAGAGGATTCAGTAGTCACTGAAAATCTTTTAGAGGCTAGCGATGAGAAGATTGTCGGTAATCATTTCCCTTCTGAGCTTTCTCCAGACACGGCTGACGATTCATTGGAAGACAGGGATTTACTTTGTATGTATGTCTATGGGGTAAGAGGTCTTGACATCACACATTGCCACGTTCATTTATAACTTAATATTATGTTTAGGCAGTTTATGAAGTTAACTTGTGTATTCAGTATTCGAGTTTGCTTGTGATATTCAGTTAAATCTCAGTCTTATGATTATCTAGATATAACCTAGATGTTAACGGATTCGAAGTTAACTCAAAATCAGGCTCAATAGATGTGATCTGAGTTTAAGCTTTCTTAGTTCCAATTGTCGGTAGTTGTCATAGTTATAAATAATGAAAAAGTAGTACATATGGAACTTACGGAACGAGCAGTTATTCTAGATCCCGGAGGCGAATGTGATACAAGGACTTAAGAAGTTAAAAATGGATGCGGCAGTTCGATTAACTGATAATATGGGTGAGGCAGATGTGCTATTTGCTCTGCTTTCAAAGCTCAGGAAGAACTCTAGTATTCAGGCTGCAGCAAAATCGTATCGCATACCTGTCTATGTGGCGAAGGTGAATAGCTTCTTGTTTAGCATTAATTAAGTTTCTCATCACTAACGTTCGATAAATCAATTTTTTTTGAATCTTTTGTTGTAGACAAGCTCATCGATGCAGATAACAAATGCCTTAGAGTTATTAAAAGATGATTATCCTGGGGGATTGAAGAATCCCAGATCAGAAGATGATATGAATATTCTGGAGAAGCTTGATGCCTTAGAGGTAAAGACTAATATTGTTGTAATCCCAATTGACTCGATTTGATTGCATTAATCAAGTTTCCTACATTTCAGGAAGCAAGAATAGCCATCGAACAGGTAGTAATCCCGAGAGCTGAACCCGTGGAACTACTTCCAAGGTCGCCCCAGATTATATCTCTACAAATCGAGCTCATTCAGAAATACCAACTTCAACCAGAGAAAGTCGGCAAAGGTTCAGACGTACGTTTACGTATCCTCCCATTTCAACCGGTAAAAGATGATGATGAGAGCTCCGGTGAGGATGTTGATGCGAACGAGTTTGAAAACTTAGACCGCTACGGCGCAAATGGTTCCCCATACAGCATGGACAGGTTGCCTCTCCTGCCTGATTAGTTGTTTTGTGTGTTATAAATAGAATATTGTTCACCACTTTATGGTAGTAAATTTTATAGCAACCTTAAAAGTTGTTGCATGGTGATTGCCTGGTTGGGATCGACAAATGTAATTAATTTTTACTGTCAGTTTAACCTAAAAGTAATTTTTTATCAACTATCTAACATATCATTGAGGTTGACTTAGCAGTAACGTGTGAGGAGGGCATAAATGAGATGAGACATATTACGAGTTATTCAAGTTTAATTTGATCAATGTTTGGTTAAAGTTCGACTTGATTAAATTTGATTCAAGTTTTTAATAAGTCAAGATGAGCTACTCGATAGTCAATTTGAAAAGTTCACGAGCTATTCGAAAATATAATATATTATATTACATTAGTTAATTAGTGTTTAAGTTTGGGGCTTAGGGTTAATTTAGAGTTTAGAGCATGATTTGAGATTTAAGGTTAGGTTAGGTTAATAGTGGTTGATAGTTTTTTGGGTATAAGGGTTAGCAAATTAGAGTTCAATTCGAGCTCTAATTTTTGTTTACCAGTTTGATTCGAGCTTGATAACTTTGAACTCCCGAGTTTTCAAGTCGAGCTTGATAAATTTAAGCTCGCGAGCTAAGTCGAGCTTAGCTTTGAACATTTTAAGTTCAAGTTGAACTTAATGATACTCGAGCTCGACTTAGATTATATATACCCCTAGTGGGGAGTCGTTACCAAAGGTCCTAGTTCTAACTTCTTGCCTTCACATTCTATATTGGCTTAATGTCAAAATAAGTACCTAAACTATCATATTTTTTGCTCTTTAGATGCTTAAACTATTTTTGCCCTTTTTAGGTATCCAAATTATCTCCTTTTTCCTTTTTAGGTGCCTACACTTTTTTTTGTACCTTTTAGGTGCCCAAACTATATATTTTTGGTCAAAGTATGTGCTTAAACTATCATTTTTTAGTCAAAGTGCGTGCCTCAATTTGACCTTAAAAGAGACAAAAAAAATAATAGTTTGGGCATCTAAAAGGTGCGAAAAAAAAATTAGGCACCTAAAAAAACAAGATAATTTAAACACTTAAGAAGGACAAAAAGAATTTAAAATATAATATTTTAAACACTTATTTTAATATTAAACCTTCTATATTTATTTTATTTTCCGACCAATAAAATATAGTTTAGAAATTTTGATATGCGAGTGTCTTGATTAGGACGTCGAAATACAATGACAAACTTCCTATTTGACCTTTTAGTTTAGAAATTTTTATTGTCCCAAAAACTGTGTTTTTAGTTAATAAAATGGTAAAACCACTCTACGACCCTCATAAAAATTTAGGGTAAAATATGCTTACAAGTAGACCTGACAAACTTGACTCGGGACTTGAAATTCGAACCGAATTACTTTAATCAAGACTCGATTTTGACCCGAACATGATGATCTGAAGTTGACCCTAAACTCGAAATAAATCGAACCGAACCGAAATCAACCCAAACTTTTTTGTTCAACCGAAATGGACCCGAACCGATTTGACCTGAACTGAATGCTACCCGAACCGAAAGCTGAACCGAATATCAGCCAGATTTTAACCCGAAAATTAAGGTAAAATAAATGAATAATTTATTTTTAATATTATCTATTTTTAACAATATAATAAATAATAAAATAATATTTTATTATCTTTTTGTACTATGACATGGAAGAGACCGTTGTTTTTGTCAAAGTTGTGGTATAATAATATTTTATGTCATTTTGACTAAAAATTAAATTTTATAAATTAAAATGAACAAAAATATCATTATATTAAATTAATAGACCAAATTACAAAGATTAGTTAAGTTCGACTAAAAGTAAATTTGTAGAGACAAAATATCATTACGGGAGGGAATTTCTATATTTGAAGTCTAAACCGTTGGAATACTTGTGACTAAATTAAATTAAACTAAAACTTAAAGTTGAATATTAGTACTAAAATGTAACATTTTAAATGCAACATGGCCTAAAAAGTAATTAATCTCTAGCTTAAAAAATTGGTGGCTTATTTTCCTCTAAAATTTTGTCTTTTCCCTCTCTATTTTTACCAATTGTCTTTTTTTTCTTTTTCAATCTAACTTAAAATATTAGCGTCTTATTTCCCTCCAAATTTTTTTATTTTTCCTCTTTATTTTTACCAATTGTCTTTCTTTTTTTTCTTAATTTAATTGAGTTTCAATTTAGATTAATTTAATTGAAATTTTACATTTAGTTTTAGAATTATTTTAACTATGTTCGTGATTTATGCTTCTAGATTTTAATTAACTCAATTAGATCCTAAGTTTAATAAATTAATTCATTTCAGACATTATTATTATTATTATTATTACTATTATTATTATTATTATTATTATTACTACATATAATAAACTTTGATTTAATATAATTATACACAAAATTTTGATATGGATACATGAAGATTTGATTTAAATATTTAATCAAATTCAAATGCATAGACTAACAAGTTGAATCATAATTAATTTCATACACCAATAACTCTAAACTAAACCATAAATACTAAAACTCAAACCAAATTGACCAGAAAATTCAAATGTTGACCCAACCCGAACGACCCGATTTTAACCCGAATGGAAAGTGACCAGAACGACTCGATTTTGACTCGAACCGAAAGCGACCGATCCGATATTGACCTGACTCGAAAACAACCGATCCAATTTTGACCTGATCCAATACCCGAACCGAATCCGACTCATCACAAACCCGAATTAGACTCGAACTTAAACCGAATCTAAACTGATTCTAGATAAACCCGAACTAACCCGAACAACTCAATTGCCACTTCAACTTACAAGTCAATTATAGATCCGGTAACGGACAAATATACTTTTTAAAAAGTGTTAAAAGTGGTGATTAACTTCAATTAAAAAAAGAAGAAGTGATTAACTGAACCAGCATTTGGAATTCGGATTAACACTCGTATTTACAAAGTGACAAAAGTGGCGATCATATGCTAAGCACTAATTAATGAGAGCTAATTAAGGTCAAACCCATTATTTGCCAAGTATGTAGTCAAATGAAGCATTATCCACACCATCCAAGCACACAAGTAAGGATGTAGAACTTTTAAGGGACGAACTTATAAAATTTAAGAAAGGCGAAAATACATTAAAAAATTAAAATTATATATGAAATTTAAATTTTCAAGGGGACGACTGCCCTTTCCGGCCCCCTTCGGCTCATCTCCGCGAGCACATGACGACGTATTAGCATCGATAAACTGCGACGGTCGTGGGTGGGTTAGCACGAGCAGGCGACTGATTGGCCAGTCGTGCCATCTTATGCTCCACCATCTCTGTTTTCGCCTTCCCTTTTAATAGGCCAACATCCAAGGCCGCAAATGCCATGGTAGAAATTTTTAGTTACTTCATTAAAAAAAAACTTTTATAATACTTTTGAACTATATGTATTTAAGGTTTTATGCTTGATTTATCCCCTCAACTATACTCACTTTAGCATTTTCATCCTTTTATTTTTTATTTAAGGTGTCATATGATGCGTTCTAATAGGCACCGCATGTCCATTTTTTTCTTACCGACACTAGTAGCGGTACTAATATGAGAGAATTAATAACATTAGGTACTGAATTAGATAAAAATAAATTAAAAGTCTGAAATGAAAAATAATATACATTGGAAACTAATTGAAGCATTAATCCAAAAAAGAAAGCTAAAATATAACAAACAAAAAATTCCAAATGAAAACATTTTAGTGACATAATTATTTCAGACCAAAGATTCAACTGAAAATATTTATTTATAATTAAAAGGGTAAACTACACAGATGACCATTGAACTATGAGTTCGATGTTAAAATGACCACTATATTATCTTTTGCCGCAAATACATCACACAACTATTTAAATGGTTCTATTTTAGCCACACGCCGTAAAAAAACAAAAAAGTTGACGGAACTGTTAAAAAAATTGGTATAATTACACATTTAGTCCTCTATATTTATACAATATATCAATTTAGTCCTAATTTAAATCTAATAAAATAAATTAATTATTCAATAAGATGGTGACACGTGTCACCACCTTATTGGGGGATTTTAATTATTTTTATTTAACTAAATTAATTAATTTCCCCCTCCAATCAGGTGGTGACATGTGTCACCCTGATTGAAGTAGGAAAAAAGAAAAACAAATTACTACCCATAGTAGAAATCAAACATGGGACCTTGGGGTGTAGCACGCACAAGTTTGCCACTGAGCCAAGCATATACTTGTGATATGCTATACTAATAATAATATATGTGTTATACATATGGAGAAAGAAAAAACAAACGATATACTCGCCCTTAGCAGTATTCAAACCTGGGAATCCTTGAGGGTTGTGACATGGGTTTGCCACTAGGCCAAATAAATATTTTTGATGTGAAATACTAACTATAATATATATCTTATTCGATTATAATTTAGTTTGAAATATTATATATATAATAATATTAAAATAATCAAATTTTAAAAGAAAAACAAACATAAAATATTAAAATAATTTTTTTAAATTTTAATTATTTTAACATAATTATATATTTAATATTTCAAATTAAGTTTTCCTTGAATTATTTTAACATAATTATATATTATTTTAATATTATTATATATATAATATTCTAAACTAAATTACAATCATATAAGATATATATTATAATTAGTATTGCATATTAAAAATACTTATTTGACTTAGTGGCAAACCCATGCCACAACTCTTAAGGATTCATAGGTTCTAATCCTACTAAGGGTGAGTATATTGTTTGTTTTTTCTTTCTCCATATGTATAACACATATATTAGTATTAGTATTGCATATCACTAGTATATGCTTGGCTTAGTGGCAAACTTGTGTGCATTATACCCCCATGGTCCCAGGTTTAATTCTTACCAAGGGTAGTTCCTTGGTTTTCATTTTTCTTACTCCAATCAGGGTGACACATGTCACCATCTTATTGAATAATTAATTTATTTTATTAGATTAAAATTAGAACTAAATTGATATATTGTATAAATATAGAAGAACAAATATGTAATTATACCAATTTTTTAACAATTCCGTCAATTTTTCGTTTTTTAACGGCGTGTGACTAAAATAGAATCATTAAATAGTTGTATGGTGCATTTGCGGTAAAAAATAATATAATGACCATTTTAACACCAAACTCATAGTTTAGTGGTTATCTGTTGAAGTTGTTCTCTTTATTTAGTAGTTGTCATGTGCATTTCATTTTTATTTTATATCAAAAGTGATACTAAACGAGGGAAGCAGAGAGCGCAACGAGAGAGGCAGAGAGAGAAGCATCATATAAGAATCTCGAAAATAAATTTCAAGAACTGATGGCCATGTTCAAGCAGAACCCACCGCAGAATCCTCCATCTTAGTTGATTTATTGGGTTTGGTCATGTTTATTCTACTAAACGAAAGTTTAAATACATTTTGACTTTGAACTACAATGTTGAATTACATTTGCACTTTAATGTTATAGACTTCAACTTATTTTCTTGTTGTTAAGTATTTGTTTCTTAATTTCTGTAATTATTTCTTGGATTGGATATGTCACATGTTAAATTTGGGTAATAAATATAGTGCAAATCGAACTTTCAATGGGCAGTAAGATTTGCGGCGTTTGCACCTAAAAACGCCGCAAATACCTACTCTATTGCGGCGTTTTTATAAAAAACCACCACTAAAAGTCACGATAAAATTGCGGCGTTTGTCAATAAAACGCCGCCATAGAGGAAGTAATCCCGGCGTTTTTCTTGCAAAACGCCGCTAAAAAACAGCATATTGCGGCGTTTCACCAGTCAAACGCCGCTACAGAGTATGCCCTTTTTGCGGCGTTTGTAAAACAAAACGCCGCTAGAGAACGAGATCTATGGTGGCGTTTGTTCACAAAAAACGCCGCGAACGTTTGCGGCGCAAGTATCAACGGCGTTTTTGGCGGCGTTTTTCTTAGCGCCGGGAGAGTTTTTAGCGGCGCTAAAAAGCGCCGCAATAGGCTAAAAAAACGCCGCGAAAGAACAAGCCTGGTGTAGTGGATGTTGATGTGGCAGTTTACGATGCTGGCGTGACGGTTCACGGTACTAACATGGCAGTCCACATGTGAACGATGACATGTCTAAAGAGGCTTAATGGATTTTGTTAGAAAATTTGAGGCCTTAATTGATTTTGTTAGAAAGTCCGAGGGCTTAATCTTTAAGAAAAAGTAAAATTAAAAATTATTTGAATTAAATTGAAATACTAAAAATAAAAAGAAATATTATAATACTAAAAAATATAAAAAAATTATTAAAAATATCAATAATCTTTTAGAGATATAAAGTTACATTTTTAATATAAAAAGAATTCTTCTTTGACCATCGAAATGATCTCACTATAAAAAATCTTGGATTTTCCTATGATATTACTGTTTGGATGCATCGAACAAGATGAAGTTTATTGTTTGATCGGATAGAAAAAACTCTTTAGTAAAGTTAAGCACCATATAATCTTTGTATACCGCAAGAGTGTTTCTTAAATTTTATTATTTTCTAACTTGAATTCCATGAAAGCTAATTTAATTAAATAAAATGTATGTAACTATATTGTGATATGTGTTTGTATCATATGTATTGGAATATACTTAAGATTTTACACAACTTATTAGGTTAAAACATAATTTTTAATCTTATTTTGTTATTGCAATGGTCATATATTTTTTTATATTGTTTTTATTTTTAGTAATTTTAATATTTATTTTACAATATTTTAAAATTTTTTATTTTTACTTAAAGATTAAATAAGCCTTCAAACTTTATTAAAAATGATTTAAACCCTCAAACTTAAAAAATCAATTAATCCCTCTTCCACATCATTAGTTTCTTTTTATCATGGACCGCCATGTCACGATCAATAACGGTTTTCGTCGGATCGATTATTTTTTGGGGTTTGAGAGTGACATTGAGTGCGAAAAATCTTTAAGAGCTTAATTGAATTTTTTTCTTCAAAAGTTTAAGGGCTTCATGATCCCTTAAGCCAAATTTAAACTATTAAAGACAATTAAAATTAAAGTAAACACAAAAATTTGGAAAATAATGGAGTTAATCATAAATTGTGTTGGATTTAAAATCCTAGCTAAGATTCATGAAATCAGTCTATAATTTTCAAAGTAAATTCATTCTAAAATCCAACAGTACATACCATACAAACAAATAAGATTTCACCCTTAAATTTGAATTCACTTTGAATCAATCTTGTTCTTTAAAATTTGAAGCACTTTGAACCAATAGATAAAATATTACAGAGAAACTTGGCGCAATTATTAAAAAAACTTGTAGAAATCACTTATTATTTAATCAAAGAACACTTTTGATAATAATCAACTGGGTTTTATTTCTTTATAGTTTAGGGTTTTGAAATTTTAATGTTTAATTTAATACATATGATTTGAGGTTTTGATTTTGGTATTTAGTATTTGAAAATAAATTTTAAAATAATATCAAATGACTTTTTTATGAAAATTTAAAAACATTGTAACCCCTGTCCCAGTTTGGAAGACTGACCAGTTCGAGTAGGCTACACGGGGAAAACCAAAGTGAAGCCCGTTAAAGCTCCCCTTCGGTTAGCAACCCTAGAAAAATTCTTTTAAACATTATCTTGTCTAAAGGCTTTAATAGTTCCTATGTGAGACACGATAGCGGAAAGACATCGAAACGATACAAGCATACCAAGCAAGCAATTTAAACAACCTATTTTAGTCTTTACAGCAGGTCGTATCGATACACTAGAAGTGCGTATCGATACGCCTTTACTAGGTCAACTGCCCAAAGTAAACTTAGAGGGACCGTATCGGTACACTTGTTGACCGTATCGATACGCCCTCCACAGTTAACTTCTCACGGTCAAACGATAAAAACCATACCGATACGCCAATATCTTGTCAATTTCTTAGATTTCCATAGAGCTTTTGGCATATCGATACACCCCCGTGTACCGGTACGCTAAGCTTAAACTGAGGCCCAAAGTGTAGGACCGTATCGATTCGACCCTTAGGCTTATCGATACGCACTGCCCTGCAAGCCTCAATTTAGCTGCAAAATGCACTAAGACTCAACTCTAGATGCAATTTACGACTCACCTAACAACAAGCAAACCCTCATACAACACTAGGCAATCATGAATTAGCATACAGAACAATTTAAACAAACAACGAAACATCAACACCAAGGCAATCATACTTAAGAAAAACTTGCATTCTAAACATACATAAAGGGTCTAATTAGCCAAAAGATACATTCATCCATGACCAGAATTCCCCCTCACTTGTTTCATACTTGTCCTCAAGTATGCCCGAAAAAAATGAACCAAAGAATGCATTTCTCAAGCCATTACAAGCATCAAACATAATCATAAGAGTTCTAGCGCAAAAAAGGAGTATCATGAAAGAAACATAATCAAACCAAATGGATGCAAGCAAAGAACAGTCCATATCTCTTCCAATTACCTATCAAGCATTAATCAAATTCTAACCTAGTCTTAATCCTCACCAAGATACACTCAAGAGCACTCAAAGTGTTTAAAGGCAAATGTGAAGCAAAAACATTCTAAGTCATGCATGAACAAAGGTTTCCACAGGCTTGTAACAAGTTCAATTCTCCACTACTTATTAGAATCGAGGTGCAAAAATCATTAGGTCTTTTATTCAAGGTGTAATGTGGGTTTAGAAAAGGGTAGAAAGATGGAAATAAAATAAACAAAAGAAGATGATCAATGCAAGATATTTCAAACAATGAACAGTGAAGACAAAAGAGGAGCTTAAAGATGGGCAAGAAAACACACATTTTTTCTTTCTTTCTTTTCGAAACTGTTTTTTCCTTTTTTTCATTTCCTTTTTTTCTGGAAAAATTATGCCCTTATTTTAAAAAGTATCTCCTTCATGTCTAATAAAGATTCTAGCATTTGATCAATTGAAATGGTTAAGTCAAATGAATGTGATGTAAGGCTTACAAAGGCTCACTAGGCGATGAGAAAGGGTAAATTAAAATGAAAGGGATGGAAGAGGTTAAAGCCTAATGCCTAAATCATTTTAAAGCACCTCGTTCTTAGTGTAGTCTCAAATCGTAAGTAAGCCACAAATTCTAGATTCCTAAAATTCAGGATGACACTCTCAAGCAAAAGAAACGAGCATAATATGAAGAATGCATGCTCAAGGCTCAAACCTTACCAAAATTGGGCTAATTTGATTAAGCTAGGCGAGAAATCTAATTAACACAATCAAGAGAAATTAAAAGAGATGTCAAACTGCAAATTACCCATATCCTTTGATTATCAAAATGCTATAATTCAATCATTCCTAAGCACAAGAACAAGTACAATATGCTGGACAACAAGTAATGACAAGAAAAAATTCATCTCAAGGTTTAATCAAAATCAAAACATATTATCAAACAAGCATAGGACAAGTGGTAATTTACCCTCCCCTCACTTAAGTGAATTGCCCCAATTCAAATGAAAAACATAAAAGTGTAAGGTAGAGAAAAAGTACTCCCCGTGGGTATTGATTGTAACGATGGTGATGGTGACCATTGGGGAGGCGGACGGCGGACGGAGCTTGTCCAACAGTGCTGTTGGAGAGCTGCGAACGACGGACGATGGTTGGGGGGTGAAGGCGGAGGTGCGGTGGAAGCCGTAGGAATGAGGGCTTGCCGTCGTCGACCACCACGACGGGGAAGATGTGTGGGGCATGGTGAAGTCGATGCGGCTGAGTGAATTTTTGCGGCTGGGTGTGTGATGTTAGGGTTTGGTGTTGCGGGAAAGAAAGAAAGGGAAGTGGAAAAGGGAAAATCAGGGAAAATCGGACGATATGCCAAAGGATAAGGGCTTGGGTTATCGTGCACCGTTCATTGAGTGTGCTAAAATGCACCGCATTAATGAAACGGTGCACTTCAGCTGGGGTTATGCTTGCCATTGCTGTTTGCGAAAAGGAGTCTTGTAGATGAAAAAGAAAAAAATATTAAGAAAGAAAGAAAATGAAAAAAATGAAGCATAAATTAAATTATTTAAAAGAAAAGAGTAAAAATTAACGAGAAAAAAAACCAATGGGTTGCCTCCCATTTAGCGCTTTGTTTAACGCCGTTTAGCTAGACGACCTTTACTAAATTTTTGGTTCTTCAAAAAAAAGGTCTTCAAATAAATGGTGATGTCCGTCCCTTGTCGTTTTAACGTCTTCCTTCATCTTTTTATTTGTGCATAAAACAACAACTAAGCTTCTACCTCCTTCCCGATGCGACAACTTACTCAAGATGGTGATTGGCAAAGTTTGGTTGTCGCCTAAAAATATATAATTAAATTGCTCTAACTTCTGCTTTGGTTCCTGCAAAATTGAGGGAAAATGTTTAGATCGAGTTGGAATTAATCGAAAATCAGAAAGGGAAGAAAGAGTTGAAATGATTTCGCCTATATTTTCATCGTCGAGATCCGCGAATTCCCTACAAAAGTCATAACACAAATCAGTTTCGATCAAATCATCAGCTAACGGATCTATAATATAAACGAAATTTAAACTTGCGACCGAATCAGGATACTTCATAGCTTTATACATATCAAATTTAACTACTTCCCCATCAAATTCCATAGTTAAGATGTCGTTGCGGACATCAATATTTGTATGCGCGGTTGATAGGAAAGGTCGGCCAAGCAAGATTTCGGATCCGTTATTGTTGCGATCATTTTCCATGTCAATAATATAAAAATCAGCAAGGAAAATAAGATTTTTTACCTGTACCAACACGTTTTCTAGTACTCCCTCGGGGTAGATGACTGATTGATCGGCTAATTGAACCGTCACTCGCGTTTCTTTCAATGGTTCAGTCAAAATTTTGTTATAAACGCTTAACGACATGACGTTGATAGATGCGCCTAAATCGCACATCGCTCTTTTTATCCCAACATTCCCAATTTTACAGGGAACCGCAAACATACCTTGGTCCTTGTACTTTGGCGGCAACGACTTTTGAAAGATGGCCGAAATATTTTCACCAAGGTTAACTTTTTCATTTCCGGATAGTCGCCTTCGGTTTGTGCATAAGTCCTTCAGAAACCTTGCGTATTTAGGCACTTTTCGAATAACATCAAGAAGTGGAATATTAATTTCCACCTTCTTGAATATTTCCAAAATTTCCTTCTCTTCCTCCTTTTTGTCTCGTTTCGCCAATCTACCTGGAAAAGGAGGAACATGTTCGTAAGTAGAATTTTTTTTTTAGATTTGGCATTACCTGCTATGGGAGGAGACTTGTCGTTCTGGTCTTCCGAAGAGTTTCCCGGTTCGCCGGATTTTCGCTCATCTTGCTTGGGCAGTTTAGGCGTTATCATTGTTCCACTACGCAAAGTTATCGTACTAACGTTTTCCCTTGGGTTGGTTTAGGATGGTAACTTTCCCTGGGATTCTAGACGGCTAACGGCTTGAGCTAGTTGGCTTATTTGTTTGTTGATTTTCTGGAGATGGGATTGTGTTTGGGTTTGGAATTTTTCCTGCAAAACTGCCAATCTCTCAACAATAGACTCAAGTGAGGATTTTTGGGGTGCTTGGTTTTGGTGGGGAGGTTGCTGCCTAGGTTGGTAATTCGGGTTCTGATTACCGTAGCTCAAGTTTGGGTGATCTCTTCAACCGGGATTGAACGTATTGCTATGTGGGTTATAGGGTCTTGGCAGAGGTCCGGGAAAGTTGTGTGCGACGTTAACTTGGGAACCAGATGTATCCCGCAGCAATGGGCATAAGTCGGTTGCGTGATTTGGCATAGTGCATATTATGCATACCTCAACACCTCCTATCTCCCCTGAAACAAGAGAATACAAAATATTAGTCAAATTGTCTATCTTATTCTCTAATGAAATTGTGCTTACTGTGTGAACTCGTCGGTTTGGTTCACTCGCAGAATTAAATTGCTGTAAATTCACCGCCATCGTAGATATCAGATTTTGAGCATTTTCGGGGGTCAAGTTGACAAGTGCTCCACCGCTTGCTGCATCTATCATTTTCTTATCCATCGACAACATTCCTTCATAGAAATATTGAAAGAGCGTTTGATCGGATAAGTTATGTTGCGGACAACTCGCGCACAACTTTTTGAATCTTTCCCAATAATTGTATAAGGACTCGTCATGCGTTTGTTGGATACCCAAAATGCTTCGCCTAAGTTCAGTCGCTTTTGCTGCAGGGAAATACCTGTCAAGGAAAACACGAGAAAGATCAGCCCATGTATTAATAGAATTCAAAGGTAAATAAAATAACCATTCTTTAGCCATTCCAGCTAAAGAAAAAGGAAATGCCCTTAGTTTTATCTGATCCTCCAAAACTCCTTTCGGTTTCATGCTGCTGCACACCATGTGAAATTAGGCAAGGTGTTTATGTGGGCTTTCAGTAGGGAGGCCATTAAAGGTGGGTAATAGGTGAATTAGGCTTGTTTTGAGTTGGAAAGGGGTACCGCCGTGAGGAAAGGTGATACAAAGGGGTTGTTGTTCAGCGAGGACGGTGTTGAGCTGTCTAATGGTTTGGTTAGCCATCGGGTTGGGTGTAGATATAGATATCAGACTTGTGCTTTCTTCGGTTTGGTCGTATGGTGGTTCAGATATGGATTCCGAATGGGATTGTTGTTGGTTTTGCTTTTGTACTTTCTTTCGTCTTTCAATTTCACTGTGGTTCTTACGAGCGCTTGCTTCAATTTCCGAGTTGTATGGAACAAGATTACCCGGATTCCTCCTGGTCATAAAAAAAAATCAAAATCAGTCAAAAAGTACCGAAAGTAAATCTCCCCGGCAACGGCGCCAATTTTGAGAAGTCTTCGTTTAACCGGTCAAAAATAAATGAATAAATTAACCTCTTTCAATAAATAAAAATATAAAGAAATTAAATAGATATAGGGAAAGAGGGTCGATCCGCAGGGAGATTAGCTGGAATAATTAACTGAATACTGCTTTAATTATTACTTCCAGGAATATCTGCAAAATAAGTAAATAAAATGAGGGGAAGTGATCTGATATTGGTCGAAAATGAAATAGCAAAATTTAAATGCAAAGGTGAAAAGATTAAGAAAAACCAAGTATGTGAAATAGCCTCGAACCAGCTCCTTCAATTCTTTCGATCACTGAAAAAGATTTTTATTTCGAGGATCATGTCGGTTACAGTTTACGAGGCCCAACCCGTCGTAAATTGTTTCTCTCTCGAGTAACCAATCCTCCCAAGTCTATCTCTGAAAGATGGTTCTTAAATAAATCAACCACGTCTATCGCTGTTAAAATATTTAGATTAAAAGCATGAAAAACCCGACTCAGAAATTGTCTAAAAAGAATCGCTTCTGATTTTATCTTTCCTTAGCGGACCGCCGCTAAGAGTGTTCATAGGAAGTCAAAATTGTCACAGGCCGATCCTTCCTCCCAACTCTGTTTTTAAGCGATTTCAGACGAACTGGCCCTTTTTGATTTGAAAAACGATTAAAAACTTTTAGTAAGGCCGATTGCCAAACTATCTAAGCAGAAAGATAAAAATGATTTCCCAAAAGAATTTAAGCAAAGTTCAATTCTCACGAATCGAATTGACTTGGCTGGTTCTTGGCTTAAAAGATTTAGCTAAGCATGATATTGATTATCATACTTAACTTGATTTTAGAAAAGTAATTAAATAGCATAAAATAAATGAAACAAGAAAATAGAGGAAAAGAACTTGGATTAAAACTGAAAATGTTTACAAAGACAAAAAACTCAAAGCTAGAAGATGATCTTAAGCCTTCACCAAAGGTTGGTATTTATAGGCTTAGATTACAAGGATAAGAGATAGGAAAATTTAAAATAATAAAGTAAAGATAAAACAATTCAAATGTTTTGAAATTTAAATGCAGGAAATCTAAACGGATAAGCTGATAAGATCTCTCAGAACGTTCCATAAGCTTCTAGAAGTTTCCACGTCACTGCCACGTCACTTCCATGTCAGACGCGTCGTGCCTAGTGTCGTACCCACGATGCCAGTCGTGACAGAATAATAATAAAAACTGCAGAAATGCCCTCTTTTCACTACTATTTCCAGAATTGGGTCCATGCACAAAATATAACAAAAACGACATGTATTAAGCATCAAGAAGTCCTAATAACTAGAAAAATAGCAAATGAAGCATGTCACTTTTGAGAACTTATCAATCCACTAACAAGGTTTACACGCTCTCAAACAACACATAACATTCATGGATCAAGGTCATAAGCCTTTAATCACAAGAATTTATGCAACATCATAACATGGTTTACAAATTCATAACAAGGCATTAACAACAAAAACCAACATATGTGAGTCGAACAACGCTCATACAAATCACATAGCAGTCTCATTGCTAAACTACCACATTATTTACTAAACCATACTTGAGCAAATACTAAAGCTTGGAATGCCCCTTTCATTGTTTCTTGCTAACTCCATGCTAATGATCTGCATTGTCGAAAACGAGAGCATAAGCTAGAAGCTTAGTGAGGGTGCTCTAAAACAAAAACAACGACAATGCAGGGTTCAAGCATACCACCCTTAAGACAACACACATGCATACATAAGCATCAACATAGCATCAAGCTAACATCACATGAATGCATTAACATGGCATCTGACCTCATATTATGCCCAACAAGATATAAAAATTATCTTAACAATAACCACACATGAACAAGTATATTGGCAACTATTAGTTTACTCGGATATGCGGATAACTTCCGTTGGGGCTTTCACCTCCAGCGTACTCAACAACAACGTTACCTTTGGTGGGATTACACTCATCACCGGACCTTGCATGGATGAGATTACACTCATCATCACATGCCCTACAGATGAGATTCCACTCATTATCACGCAATAATATAAAATTTCTGGTGGAATATTACATCACTGTAGAACTAATGTTTTGATATAATAATTGAAAAATGTTTTGGACTAATTTAAAAAGAATTCAAAACTATTTCCAAAGTCCAAATAACTTGAAACTATGTTTAGGGATGTTTTTAAAAGGTTTTACAATGTTTTCAAAGCCAAACTTCACAAAACCTTCCAGGCGTTTCGAAACACCTTAGGGCGTTTTGATACGGGGGATTCCAGTAACAAAAGTGTTTCGATACGAGTATCGAAACAGGCCTTCCCTGGATGAGAATTTTGCCTAGTGTTTCGAAACGGGCTATGCCGTTTCAATACGCCTACGTGGCTTCGACCACAACGGTCATAAACCCCAACGGCTATTTCCCAACTAACATTTAAATGCATGTCGTTTCGATACAGGGACATGCGTTTCGAAACGGGTGTTTTGAAACGGACTAGAGCGTTTTAATACGGGTCCTACGTCAGACTGCAACGACTATTTCTACTTGAAGGGTGTTTCAAAACGAGTTTGAGTGTTTCGAAACGGAGAGCTGCAGAATTGTATTTATGGTGGGAATTAAAGTCCTCAACGGCTCCAATTCATCCCCAACGGCTAGTAACGGCTATAAACTCATCAAGTGGTATAAAAGGGACCTCCAAGCATCAAGTAATGGTTAATGCTCATATTGTCAATCAACAAATGATCAAAAAGTGTCTTTGTACTTAAATTGTCAATTCTTGTATAGACAAACACTAGTGAGCCAAAATTTTCAAATTTGCTCAGTGTTTTAGGTTTTGGGTGAGTGCTAAATTGTGCAAACAAATACCTATTAGAGGGATTTAAGTTTGCTTATTGTTTCTCTTTGTAAAAGAGGGTTTCGATCAAGGCTGACAAGTCGTCGTTTAACTGGTCAAAATAAATAAATAAATTAACCTCTTTCAACAAATAATAAAATAAGAAATTAAGTAGTTATAGGGAAAGAGGGTCGATCCACATGGAGATTAGTTAGAATTCTTGACTTGAATTTGTCGGATTTGAATTCCCAAGAATATCTGTAAAAATAAAGAAATAAAAAGGGGGTGATATGATTTTGAGTGAAGTAATAAAATAAAATGCAAGAATTAAAAATAATAAGAAAAGCCAAGTATACAAATCAGCCTCGAACCAGCTCCTTCAATTCTTTCGATCACTGAAATAGATTTTTATTTCGGGGATCATGTCGGTTACAGTCTACGAGGCCCAACCCGTCGTAACTTGTTTCTCTCTCGAGTAACCAATCCTCCCAAGTCTATCTTCGAAAGATGGTTCTTAAATAAATCAACCACGTCTATCGCCGTTAAAGTATTTAGAATAAAAACAAGAAAAACCCGACTCAGAAATTGTCTAAAAAATAGAATCGTTTCTGATTTTATCTTTCCTTAGCGGACCGCCGCTAAGAGTGTTCACAGGAAGTCGAAATTTGCCACAGGCCGATCTGAAGAGAGTGGCAATCGATCGAACAAAACCAAGAGGGGGGTGAATTGGATTTTTTGAAGGAATGGTGGACACTAATTGCAAAGGTAAAATTGCAAGGAGATTTAGAGTGGTTCAACTCCCCTATTTGGAGTCTACGTCCACTACCTTAGTGACCACACTAAGGATTTTCCACAAATTCACTAATTTGTCTTTCCTTTAAGGATAAAGAGTAACCTTACACAATTCAATAGACTTATACCCCAAAGTCTATTGAATCCTATCCCAAGAATGAATACAAATAAGCAAACTAGAAAATCCTCACTAGGAATGTGTTTGCAAAGTTTAAGCTCTCTCACACACCCAAAAAAAACACTAGCACAAGAATTACAATGAAGAACACTCTAGTGTTTTACAAGAAAGATTGAAAATTGAGTACAAATTCGATTTTGATTGCTTGGAAGTTTGGATTGACTTTCTTGTTACTTCATTACTGTTTGGAGACCCCTTTTATATGCTCTTGATCTTTTCTAACCGTTGGGAGACTTTGGAGGGAGTTTGGAGCCGTTGGGAGCCATTAAAACCAAGCATTAAATGCTCACCTGCACAGAGGTATCAAAACCTTTACGAGAGGTTTCGAAACCTTAAGAAGGGATTTGTAAAAACTAGCCGTTACAGGGCCAAGGTTTCGAAACCTTGATAGAGGTTTCGAAACTTTTGTTAGGGTTTCAAAAACAGTAGCTACTGCCCAGAGAGGTTTCGAAACCTTAATAAAGGTTTCAAAACTTTTCTTCAATTTTTAGCCATCTGCCCAGAAAGGTTTCGAAACCTTAATGAAGGTTTCGAAACTTTACTTTAAATATTTAATTTTTTGCCATCTGCCCAGAGAGGTTTCGAAACCTTTGTTAAGGTTTCAAAACTTTGCTCTAAAAACATGTATTTTGGGCATTTGTCGACTTTTAAAAGTATAGTTCGATATAGGTATTAAGTCAAACTTTTTCAAAACATTTTATCAAGTTTAAATCGAGTTTTTGACAAATTTATTTCTTAAAGATTACTTTACAAATTTTTACAAATTAGTCCATTGAAAATTTCTTTTAAGTTATATCAAAATCAAAATAAGTTCAACAATCTCCCCCCTTTTTGATATAACAAAACATTTTGTAAAAAATTCTTTTTGAATAATTTGCAAACTTACAAATCTCCTTCATAAGCTCCCCCTTAATAAATGTCTTTGTGTAATTTTTGAAAAACATAAGTTTTAAAGACATGATTACAAATTTTGAGAAAACAAATTGTTTAAAGTGAATTTTCTCTCCCTTTTTGTTATAGCAAAAAGAATAAATAGCTACAACAAGAACAAACGTTAATAGAGCAATAAGGTATAATCCAAAAAGCAATAGCAAAATAACCACAATATTCATATTAAACATAACATACATCCAAGATATAAAATCCAACAATATAAAATCCATAGGCAAATGTATTCAACAAAGATCATAACAAGTCTAAAAACAAAGACCGAAGTCTAAATCAAAATAAGTCTAAAAGTGCTATAATAAAATCATAATGTCATACTAGAATGCATATAGGTCTAAACATCCGGTGCGTCACGAGGCAATGTAGGTGGGAAAAAGTGACTATGAACATCATGCATATCATGCTCCAATGATGCCACACGACCGTCTAAGCCACGAAGATGGGCATCAATGCTATCAAAGCGTGTGACCATGGTCGCAAACATGGTCTCCAAAGTCAAAGGTGCCGGTGCATCCTCTTCTACCGGAGCCTCACGATCCTCCATGGCAATCTCCTCTATTCCTCCTCGATGAACCCAACCATGAACTCCATGATACCATTGAGACTTATGACAAGATTTTATATCAATGAAGCTCTTGTTCTTAACTTGTGGGTCTAAGGAAGTGTCAATGTTGAGCTTCCTAAAAATATGGCTAAGAACATTCCCAAAGGAAAGGGAGAATGAAGTGGGGTTAGAGATGACTTTGATGAGGTTGAGGAAAATGATGGTAGCTATATCGGGACGAGTCCTATCGTGATATTGGCGTAGCCACCAATAGTCAATTACTCGCATACTAGTGGCCTTTCCTCCGGAGGGACGAAAGAACCATGTAGTAAGGAGTAAGAAAAGACGTTCCTCAAGAGGAAGTTGGGTGAGGCTATCATCCGGAAAGGCGGGAATATTATGTGCATCATTCTCAATGAAATTTCCACCAAGTGGAAGACCTAAATGATCGGCAATTATTTGAGGTGTTAAAACAAATTCGGTACCCATGAGATAAGAATGGATACCAACAATAGAGTTTTGCTCACTAGGGGACCAGATAAATTCGGCATTTGCATGAAATGCACGAACCAACTTACGATGGGTATAAGGAGGGATATTCAAGTAATCGAGCCATTCCCATTCGGCAAAGAGTTCAAAGAGGTCAAAATTATATTCTTGAGACATAAGAAAATTGAAATCTATTGTTCGAACCGGATAAATCTATTGTTGGGATTGTAACACGCTCGAATTGATCTTCTTAAACCGTCAAGAGGGTTGAATTGAACTCCCGAAAGAATTGGCTAAAACTGATAAAAATGATAGACAATTTGCGCGATGATTTTAGAGTGGTTTGACTTTCTAACAAAAGTCTACATCCACTACCTTAGCACACCACTAAGGATTTTCCAATTCACTACTATGAATTCTTCCTTTTGAGGCCAAAGGGATAACCTTACAACCCTATCTTTTCAATGACTAAGATAGAACCACTCTAGTTTTTACCTAGGCTAAACTAGAACCTCTCCCTTTTTACAAGGTAGTGTGTGTAAATAATGAAAACCTCACAAGGTGGGTGTTTACAAGAATTAAGCTCACAAGAATGTAAAGGATTTACAATTAAGCATTCTCTTAAACACTATATACAAGAGAAATGAAGAAATAAGAATTAGACTCAAATTCTCTTGATCATATTGTTTGGATGTGTTCTCTAACCATCTTCAAGTGTCCCAAGGTTGCTTTTATAGTGTGGAATGATATTCTAGCCGTTTATGGTCGTTGGAGATGTTTTGGAGCTGTTGGAAGCCATTAAAGTCGAGCTTTAAATGCTTTCCTGCACAATAGTTTCGAAACCTTTGAAGAGGTTTCGAAACCTTAAGAGGTGATTTGTAAAAACTAGCCGTTTATGGTCGTTTGGGATGTTTTGGAGCCGTTACAGGGCCAAAGTTTCGAAACCTTTATAGAGGTTTCGAAACCTTTGTGCCAAGGTTTCCAAACCTTAATAGAGGTTTGGAAACCTTTGTTATGGTTTCAAAAACAAAAGCTTACTGCCCAGAGAGGTTTCGAAACCTTATATGATGGTTTCGAAACTTTCACTTAAAAACCTAAATTTTGGCTAAATCTTGACTTTAAAATGTATATTCGATATAGGTGCAAAGTCAAAACATTTTAAACATATTTTTCAAGTTTTAAGGACTTTTGAATTATTTTTGAAATCTTTAAACAAGTCAAAAACATTTTTCACATAATTGTTATATCAAAATATTTCTCAACAATCTCCCCCTTTTTGATATAACAAAACTTCTTTGAAAAATTGTTTTTGACAAGAGCTCCCCCTTAATTTTTCACTTACTTCTCCCCCTTTTTGTTATATCAAAAATAATTCAAATCTTTACGTAATAACAATGGAGAGTAAGTTAAAAAAAAATTTAAGTACAAAAAAAATTGAAAAATAAAACTCCCCCTTACTAAAGCATTCCATTAAATTTTTAGCACATAGCTTGACACTTAAAGGTATTGAATTTCAAAATAAAATCAAATTAAGAGCATATGAAATTCAATTTATCCAAGACTTTAAAACTTTATGCAAACATATGAATGAAACAATATGATTCATATGTATAAAGCATCATAAAATGTCATGCACTTATAAATATAAATAAGCAATGATGCATGAACATTTATCATCAAAGTAGGCAACCGAATGATTTAAAATCAAATACATTAATATTAGAGGTTACCCATCTTCTTCACTTGTGTGACTAGAGCATTTGAGATTCTTGCTTTTCTTGCCTTTGCTCCAACACACCTACAAGAGACACTTACTTGGATTTTGGTATCCAAATTGCTTTGGATCCATTAAAATTAATCTCAATGTCTTTAGTTCCCTTAGGAACCCATACTTGTCTAATCCTATAAGATTTTTTCTTCTTTATAGGACAAGTATGCAAGGAATGACCATGATAATGACAATGTAAGCATTTTGTCATTATGGGATGAGATGAATTATTAAAAATAATTTCTTTTTCTTTTGCTAAGCTTTCAAGCTTAACTTTCAAATCAAGATTTTCTTTTTCTAAAATTTCATTGCTTGTTTTTGAAAACTCTAAATCATTTTTCAAAATCTCATTTTCTTTTTCAAAATCCAATTTTGTTTTTAAAAGAAAATCATTTTCAAATTCAAGTTTAGAAATCATTTTCTTAAATTTGGAATTCATGGTCTCAAATTCCAAAAACAATTCATCGAAAGCATCTTGCAACTCATCAAATGTATAAGAATTTAATTCATTTGAGTTAGAAGATACCTCAGGCTCATCGAGAGCCAAAACACCATCCACCTTTGGATTGGAGAGAAGGTTTGCACATAATTGATCATCATTTTTCTTTTCTCCCTTCTTGTTGCCATAAAGCTTCTCAAGTTTCTCCCATAATTCTTTGGCACTTTTTCATGTGGAGATCTTCTTGGAAACTTCTTCGTTAAGGACACAATAGAGAATGTGCATCGCCTTAGTGTTTAGCTTTGCCTTCGTGTCGTTGGCACTCCTTAGCTTTTTCTTCTTCTTTGGAGCTTCTAAATACCCATCTTCGATGATGCCCCAAACCTCATAGTCTTGAGACTTGATGAAGTATTTCATGATATTTTCCCATTGGAAGTATGATTCTCCTTCGAAGAGTGGAGGACACGAGATAGAGCAGCCTTCTTCAAATCTTGCCATTTTCTTGAACGGTGGACTTCGAGTGTTGGATCTTTACTCCCGGATGTTAGTCCTTCGATGGAGACAAGGCTCTGATACCAATTGTTGGGATTGTAACACGCTCGAATTGATCTTCTTAAACCGTCAAGAGGGTTGAATTGAACTCCTGAAAGAATTGGCTAAAACTGATAAAAATGATAGACAAATTGCGCGATGATTTTAGAGTGGTTCGACTTTCTAACCAAAGTCTACATCCACTACCTTAGCACACCACTAAGGATTTTCCAATTCACTACTATGAATTCTTCCTTTTGAGGCCAAAGGGATAACCTTACAACCCTATCTTTTCAATGGCTAAGATAGAACCACTCTAGTTTTTACCTAGGCTAAACTAGAACCTCTCCCTTTTTACAAGGTAGTTTGTGTAAATAATGAAAACCTCACAAGGTGGGTGTTTACAAGAATTAAGCTCGCAAGAATGTAAATGATTTACAATTAAGCATTCTCTTAAACACTATATACAAGAGAAATGAAGAAATAAGAATTGGACTCAAATTCTCTTGATCATATTGTTTGAATGTGTTCTCTAACCATCTTCAAGTGTCCCAAGGTTGCTTTTATAGTATGGAATGATATTCTAGCCGTTTATGGTCGTTGGAGATGTTTTGGAGCCGTTGAAAGCCATTAAAGTCGAGCTTTAAATGCTTTCCTGCACAATAGTTTCGAAACCTTTGAAGAGGTTTCGAAACCGTAAGAGGGGATTTGTAAAAACTAGCTATTTATGGTCGTTGGGGATGTTTTGGAGCCGTTACAGGGCCAAAGTTTCGAAACCTTCATAGAGGTTTCGAAACCTTTGTGCCAAGGTTTCCAAACCTTAATAGAGGTTTGGAAACCTTTGTTAAGGTTTCAAAAACAAAAGCTTACTGCCCAGAGAGGTTTCGAAACCTTATATGATGGTTTCGAAACTTTCACTTAAAAACTTAAATTTTGGCTAAATATTGACTTTAAAATGTATATTCGATATAGGTGCAAAGTCTAAACATTTTAAACATATTTTTCAAGTTTTAAGGACTTTTGAATTATTTTTGAAATCTTTAAACAAGTCCAAAACATTTTTCACATAATTGTTATATCAAAATATTTCTCAACACGATCCTTCCTCCCAACTATGTTTTTAAACGATTCTAGACCAACGAGCTCTTTTTGATTTGAAAAACGGTTAAAAACCTTTAGTAAGACCGATTGCCAAACTATCTAAGTAGAAAGATAAAAATGATTTCCCAAAAGAATTTAAGCAAGTTCAATTCTCACGAATCGAATTGACTTGGCTGGTTCTTGGCTTAAAAGATTTAGCTAAGCATGATATTGATTATCATGCTTAACTTGGTTTTGGAAAAATAATTAAATAACATAAAATAAACGAAACAAAGAAAATAAAAGAAAAGAACTTGGATTAAAACTGAAAATGTTTACAAAGATAAAATTTCAAAGCTAGAAGATGATCACTAAAATGATTGATGATCTAAGCCTTTACCAAGGGGTGGTATTTATAGGCTTAGATTTACAAAGATAAGGTGATAGAGATAATTTAAAATAATAAACAAAAGATAAAACAATTCAAATATTTTGAAATTTAAATGCAGGAAATCTAAACGGATAAGCTGATAAGATCTCTCAGAACGTTCCAGAAGCTTCTAGAAGTCGCCACGTCATTGCCACGTCAGACGCTTCGTGCCCGGTGTCGTGCCCATGATGCAAGTCATGACAAAATTATAATAAAAACTGCAGAAATGCACCATTTTCACTGCTATTTCCAGAATTGGGTTCCTGCACAAAATATAACAAAAATAACATGTATTAAGCAGCAAGAAGTCCCAATAGCTAGAAAAATAACAAATGAAATATGTCATATTTGAGAACTCATCAAAGGCTTTGGGTAGAAAGCTTGATTGTGTATAAGGGTTTCCTCCTAAGCCTAGAAAAGAGGACGAATCAATAGTGGATTGATTGGAAATCCTTAGTGGGGAGCTAAGGTAGTGGATGTAGACCTTGGTTAGAAGGTTGAACCACTATAAATCATTGTGTCAATTATCTTTTTAGCTTCCACAACCCTTCCACCCAAAAATCCACCTCTCCACTACTTGGTGAGCCATATTGGTTGAACGAATCGAGCTCCTCACAACTTAACAATTGGTATCAAAGCTTGGCTCAATCGAAGAGGATTAACATCCTATTGAGAAGATCCGGCAAGCTCGATCATCATTTCACCAACCGGCTTGTTGAGTGTGTAAAAGTTCTATTATTTACACCCTTTTTAACCCATATTTCTGCTGCATTCAAGCATCATTGCATTGCATTTAGGTTAATTTACAACAAAACATCACAAATATATTAAAGGCACAAATTCTACTAAATGATGGCTTATTTTGCAGGTTTCTGCCGTCGTAGACGGTGAAGGCAGGCGCAAGGCAGATAAACAGAAGAGCTAAACTAAACAAGCAGACAAAGAGGACGATGCTGCCATGGTGCTGCCGTGACAGGAGGACGACAGCAAGTTAGTGAAGGAAAAGCAAAGTGGACCTCGATAGATAGAGAAAATTATGCTCGTCTGTCGTGTGAAAACCCTATATTTTCCAAGCCCCGGATCAAAAGATATGTCAAGCCAAAGCTCAAGGAGAGGAAATCCCATGAAACAAGGAGGCGGCTGAAAAGTAGGATACTTAGAGAATAAGTCTTAATTAGAATCTTACTTTCAATTAAAGTTGTAATCGTTGTTAACTTAGAATACTTGAGCCCAAAGCTTATATAAGGGCATAGATTTTAACCTAGGAGCATCGAATACCCCATAACCGACAACTAAACCCTTCCGCCGTTTACCCGCCGCCGACATGTTCTGAAAACCCCCTAGGGCCACGAGTTGTTTTGTAAAGTAGTTGCAAGGGTTGCTTTGTTTTAGGATTTTTCAAGTTCAATAAAATAAACTTCAAGTTCTCTTATTTTGGTTATTAATATCTTGCAAGAGCATCGGGAGAGCATTGTGAGGTTATCCATTTACTTAACATCGGGAGAGTTAAGTATACGAAAGAGATAAGAGCGTGTTCTCTAGTTTATAGTTGAACTATCTTGTGCCTAGGGATAGGGCAAGGTTAAGTGGCTAAAGAAGAATTCATACACATCGGTGTTCATCATTCGATTCACGCCGGGAGGTATCATCAAGACGTGATCATCGACAGACTTGGACCTAGGGATAGGCCAAGGCAGATCTGGGAATCTTGCCAAACTTGAAGTACGGAGTTGGTGTGTTTGCTGCCGCGACAGCCAACGGACAGCCGCCGCGACAGGTGCTGTCGGTGATGGGCGCGACGACAGAACTGGATTTCCTAAGCAATGCAATACCTGCACTACTGAGCAATTCAATACCAGCCCATTCTCTCTATCTTGATATCTCAATTCTTTTATTTACGTTTTTCTTTATTATTTTCGTGACAACTTTCTAAACTATTTCCTTTACTTTCGTGCAGTAAACTAAGGTGAAGTCATTAGCCCAATCCCTGTGGAGACGATATCCGATACTTCGTATCACTTTACTACTTGCGTCGTGTACACTTGCACTACAATTGCGATAGACTCTTTTACACGCAACAAGTTTTTGGCGCCGTTGCCGGGGATTAGCAACATAACTACACCTTTCTTTTATTGCACTTTTCGTTTTTGTTTTTGTTTTTATTTTTCTTTTCTTTTGTTTTTCGTTGGTGCTTTCAACTCTTGCTTTTCACGAGGTTCTCTTGTTTATGCGCAGATCTAAAAGAGGTGAAGATCCTGAGTATCCATTAGATCCGGAAATCGAACGTTCCTTCAATCTCAAGAAACAACTTCGTCACCTTCTAGCCAGGAACGAGTACCTTGAGGAACAGCTAGAGAAGATGGCCCACGTTGGAAATGACCCGCCTATCGGCGAAGTTATACATCCTGTCGATAACCCTGCCGCTGACAGACGACAGTCATGTCGTGACTACATGTTGAACGATCATGTAGAGCTGGAGACCACGCTGCCGGATATTGAAGTTGATAACTTCGAGCTTAAACATGTCATGTTTAGTATGATCAACAATGCCGGGCAGTTTAGTGGTGCTGTGACAGATGATGCTAGGGAGCATCTCAAAATGTTCCAGGAGATCTGTGGTTCGTTTAGACTACCAGGAGTTAATCCAGAGATACTAAAGCTTCGGTTATTTCCCAATTCATTGAGGGACAGAGCTAAAACTTGGTGGAATAAACTTACGCCGGGTTCAATTAGAACTTGGGCAGATTTATCTCGTGAATTTTTATCTCGTTTTAATCCTTCGCATTTATCTGAGCGATTACGTAACGAAATTGCTACTTTTCAACAGGAAGATGACGAGCCAATGCACGAGGCCTGGGACAGATTTACTACTCTTCTTCGGAACTGCCCAATGCATGGATTCCCCGTCTGGAATCAGGTAAATAAGTTCTATAATGCTGCCAACTTACAAACTCGCATTCGAATTGATTCTGCAGCAAATGGACTATTATTGAACAAAGATCCGGACGAGGCTTTGCAAGTTTTGAAAAATCTGGCCAAGAATGAGGAGCAGTTTTCGACAGCTAGAAGAGGGGGTAAGCGGGTACTTGCTGTCAAGGACTATGAGGCCGACAGCACTATGAAATCACAAGTAGCATTCCTTACTAAAGCAATGAAAAGGTTATTGAATGAGGATGAATTACAAGGATTTTCTGTCGAGGAAGTTTGTACCATCTGTGAGGGAAATCATAGTCGGGATGAATGCCCAATACAAATAGAAGAGGGAAAATATGTTGGAAACTACAAGCCGAATTACAATTCCAACAATTATAATCCCAATTGGAGGAAGGATCCCAAATTTTCCTTGAGTAATCCCAATAATGTCTTGAATCCTCAAGCACATAATCAGAATCAAGGAGGACCTAGATTGCTGATGCGACAGCAACTACCGCCGCAACAGCAACAGCAACCACCACCTGCCACAAGCAGTATATTGGAACAGACTCTGGCCACCTTTATGTCTCAGACCGGTACGTATATGGAGAATATAAATCAGTTTGTCAAGAAGACAGAGAATTTCATAGATAAAACAGAGATGAGGATGACGAATCATGAAGCTACTTTGAAATCTCTGGAGACACAAATGGGTCAGGTTTCTCAACATATTAAGCCGAGGCAGAATGAAGGATTTCCTAGCAATACTGAAAATGCTAGACCGCCCACACATGAGCAATGTAAGGCGATTACTACTAGGAGTGGGAAGAAACTACCAGGGCGGGAAAAAGAAGCTGAAACAATAAAGGAACCTGCCTTGGATAAACCTACCGAGGAAGCTGCCCCGATAGGTGATAAATAGACTGCTGCCGATGAGCCTGTCACGATAGCAGAAGCGACAGAGGAGAAAAACGATGATATTCGTCCTCAGATTCGTATGCAGTGGGAAGGACGTATTGCTGATTACCGTCCTCCGCCACCTTTTCCTCAACGGGTACAACAAGCTAAGCATGAATCTCAACTTAAAAAGATTTATGATATTTTTAAGCAGGTTCATATTAATATTCCGCTGTTAGATGCCGTTAAGAAGATGCCCGGTTATGCTAAATTTCTTAAGGATGTCATGTCAAAAAAATCTAAACTTGGGGAGTTTGAAACGGTAAAGATGACAGATGGTTGCATAAGCATTCTTCATCGGCAGCCACCCTAAAAAAAGAAGGATCCGGGGAGCTTCATCATACCTTGCGTAATCGGAAACAAATTTGTGGGTAAGGCACTTTGTGATCTTGGTGCTAGTGAATGCCAAAGTCTGTTTTTCAGAAATTAGGTATTGGAAAGGCGCGGCCCACGACAGTAACTCTGCAGCTGGCAGACCGCTCTTACGTTCATCCAGAGGAAAATATTGAAGATATTCTGGTAAGAGTGGATAAGTTTATTTTTCCTGCTGACTTTCTTGTTTTAGATTGTGAGGCAGACGAAAACGCACCAGTCATCCTTGGGCGACCCTTCTTAGCCACGGGAAGATCACTGATTGATGTGGAGAAAGGAGAACTCACCATGCGAGTAAATGATCAAGAGCTTAAGTTGAATGTTCTCCAAGCAATGAAACATGCTGATGTAGACGAGGAGTGCAAGGCTATCACTGACGTTACCCTTGATCAACCCTGCATAAGGTCGGGCTGTCACGATATTAAATTTGGTCACTGCCGCGGCAGCCACCTACAGGCCTGTCACGACAGCACATATGACAGCACCGACGACAACAACTCATCTGATTCTGATACATCTGATACTGAAGGTCAGGAGGAGGTAAACTGGTTAGGCGTTCGTCCAGGTAAGTTATTCGAACCCTTGAATTATACTTCGGATAACCATTCAATTCAAAAGCCATCTACTGTTGAACCACCTGCCTTAGAACTTAAGCCTCTGCCAGGGCAGCTAAAATATGCTTATCTTGGTTCAAATGACACGCTGCCCGTAATCATCTCTTCTAAACTGCCGCAGGAACAGGAATGGCAGCTAATCGACATGTTAAGGCAGCACAAAAAGGCGATTGGAAGGACGATAGCAGACATTCAAGGCATTAGTCCGGCGTTATGCAAGCACAAAATCCTTCTAGAGGAAGATCATAAGTCGACTATTGATGCCCAAAGGCGGCTAAACCATGCTATGAAAGAGGTGGTGCGTAAAGAGATAATTAAATGGTTAGATGCTGGTATTATTTACGCCATCTCTGACAGCAAATGGGTGAGCCCGGTGCAATGCATGCCCAAGAAAGGAGGAATGACCGTGATAACCAATGAGAACAATGAGTTAATCCCAATCAGGACTGTGACCGGTTGGAGGGTTTGTATGGACTATCGGAAGCTTAACAAAGCTACCCGAAAGGACCACTTTCCTTTACCCTTTATTGATCAAATGCTTGATAGATTAGCGGGAAAACCTTACTATTGTTTTCTTGATGGTTATTCAGGTTACAATCAAATTGCTATCGCACCGGAGGATCAAGAAAAGACGACTTTTACATGCCCCTACGGAACATACGCATTTAGGAGGATGTCGTTTGGACTATGTAATGCACCCGCCACCTTCCAAAGGTGCATGATGGCCATATTCTCTGACATGGTAGAGGACTTCCTGGAAATTTTTATGGATGATTTTTCCGTCTTTGGAGACAATTTTGAGAGCTGCCTAGGCAATCTACAAAAGGTACTTGAAAGATGCGAAAAAGTTAATCTTGTTTTGAATTGGGAAAAATGCTACTTTATGGTAGACGAAGAGATAGTCCTGGGCCATAAAATTAGCTGCCGTGGGATAGAAGTCGACAGGGCTAAAATAGAAGTAATTGAGAAGCTGCCGCCGCCGACAACAGTCAAGGGCATTAGAAGTTTTTTAGGGCATGCTGGTTTTTATCGAAGATTTATTGCAAATTTCTCAAAAATCACCAAGCCCCTATGCCATCTCTTAGAGCAGAACCGACCATTTGACTTTAATGAGGAATGTACTGAAGCATTCAAGGTTCTGAAGGAAAAACTAGTGACAGCCCCTATAGTACAGCCACCAGACTGGACACAACCATTTGAGATCATGTGTGATGCTAGTGACTATGCTGTCGGGGCAGCACTTGGGCAGCGCAGAGATAAGCTGTTTCATGTCATATATTATGCCAGCAAGACATTGAATGACGCCCAAGTGAACTACACCACCTTAGAAAATGAGCTATTAGCTGTGGTGTTCTCCATCGACAAGTTTCGTTCTTACATACTTGGGATGAAAGTAATAGTGCACACATACCATTCTGCCCTGAAGTATTTGTTCGCAAAGAAGGATGCAAAGCCTAGATTAATACGGTGGATCCTGCTATTGCAAGAGTTCGACCTTGAGATCAAGGACAAAAAAGGGACAGAAAATCAGGTGGCAGACCACTTGTCAAGGTTGGAGAAGGGACAGAGTCTACCAATCGACGAGACAAACATACTGGAGACCTTCCCAGACGAGCAGCTCTTTGCTGCCGCAATCGCTGCCGCAACAACCTTGGCAGCATGTAAGTCTTCTGAACTCCCGTGGTATGCTGATTTCGTTAATTTTATAGTTAGCGAAATACTTCCTTCTGATCTTAATTATCAAGCCAGGAAGAGGTTCCAAAATGATGTTAAGCATTGTTATTGGGACGAACCTCTTCTTTTCAAAATATGTGCAGATCAGGTTATAAGGAGGTGTGTACCACAAGAAGAGCAAGGAGACATTCTCCATCACTGCCATGCTTCACAATATGGAGGTCACTTAGGAGGCAATAAAACTGCTGCCAAGGTGCTGCAGTCAGGGTTCTACTGGCCGACACTATATAAAGATGCACAGGACTTCTACAAGAACTGTGACAGGTGCCAGCGGACAGGTAACATCTCGAGGAGAAACGAGATGCCACTGCAGAACATTCTTGAACTCGAGATCTTCGACGTTTGGGGGATTGATTTTATGGGACCTTTTCCATCTTCATGTGGAAATTTATACATCCTCCTAGCAGTAGATTATGTCTCTAAGTGGGTTGAAGCCATCACCACTAAAAAGAATGATGCCAAGACAGTCCAGAAGTTTCTACACAAAAACATTTTTTCGAGGTTTGGCATTCCTAAGGCGATTATCAGTGATGAAGGGAGACATTTTGATAATAGGGTTATTACTACCGCCTTAAAGAAATATGGTGTCAAGCACAGGATCGCGACAGCATACCACCCACAAACCAATGGACAAGCTGAGATATCCAATAGGGAAGTTAAGAACATTCTTGAGAAGATGGTTAAGCCAACTAGGAAATATTAGTCTTTACTCCTTAACGATGCATTATGGGCATATAGGACAGCTTTTAAGACTCCGTTGGGCATGTCTCCATACCGACTGATTTACGGAAAAACCTGTCACTTGCCTGTCGAGATTGAGCACAAAGCATATTGGGCAATCAAGGCAGTGAATATGGACTTGGACAAGGCATGCCAAAAAAGGCTATTAGATCTGAACGAGATTGAAGAATTACGGACAATGGCCTACGACAATGCGAGAATTTATAAGGAGAAGACTAAGAAGTGGCATGACAGGAAGTTGCTGCCACGACAGTTCTGCCCAGGGCAGCTTGTGTTGTTGTTTAATTCTAGACTGAAACTCTTCCTAGAGAAGCTTAAATCTAGATGGTCTGGCCCGTTCCAAGTGGTACAACTTTTTCCCCATGGTGCCATCACAATCCGATCATTAAAAGACAGGCACCAATTCAAAGTCAATAGACAGCGCCTCAAGCATTATCAGGGGACTGAAGCCCCAAGAATACAGGAAGTGGTTACCTTAGGAGATGCCCCACAAGGCATCCCTAATTTAACCTAAATTTTATTTTTATCTATTTTTATTATTTATTATTTATTAGGAAATTAGGTTTATTTTATTCGAATAATGTTTTTATATTTTCTGTTTTTAGGAAATAAAAGAGTCAAGAAGAAAAGAAGAAGTGACCCAAGCCCACCATCCATCCATCAGCCCAACAGAGCCCATTTATTGAAGCCTGTCGTTCCAGCTGCCGCCGCAGACACGGATAAGACAGGCTGTCAACAGACTGACACGGCAGACGCAGAAGCGTGTGACAGACGCGTAACAGACGCATAATTACGTGTCAGACGCGTCAGACACGCCAAAACTCATCAGTCGCCCCGTTATTCACGCCTGCGATTACAACATCAAATGGGCAGCAACTCGACCGCTATAAAACCTCGTTCTCATTTTCCTTTCCCTCACTTCTACTTATTCTTACTTGCTTTCTTCTCTCGTTTTTATTAGTTTTCTTTACTTTCACAACCCTTGCAACTAATATGTCTTCCAGACGTACCCGCCGCAGTGCTGCTTCAACCTCTTCAGCAGCAGCACCCACACCGTAGTCGTTCGCAACCAAGGAATTATGGGAGGAGCGAGGATTCATCTACGTTCGCAAGGCAGCAAACATGGGGCTCCGACCATTCATCGCGAAGGCGATAAGGGCTCAGCTATGGGAGCAGTTCGCAGCACAACCTGCAGAATTAAATGACACATTGGTGAGGAAGTTTTATGTTGCAATCGGCAGCAGAACGACAACATCAGTCACCGTCCGAGGGGTAGAGGTATCATTCACAGCCGATACTATCAACCATATGTATGGCCTCTATTTTGGTCCCAACGACGATGCCCACCAGCAGTTCGTGGACACCCTCGACCCTGCCGCCTACGGTGCTGTCATGGCAGAGGTGACAGAAGAAGGAACGAAGTGGAACAGGAGCAAAAAGAACCCCAACTCTGTAAAAAAGGGGCAGTTGCTCCCAGAAGCCAAGCTATGGAACGCTTTCATCAAGAAGCGTATCCTGCCGTCCTCCCATCACACAACAGTGGATCAGTAGCGGCTCGCCCTTATCCATTCGATCATGAACAACCAACCAATCAACGTGGGCCGATATATGAGAGAAAGCGTCTTGAACTGCACATTTTGATCAACCTCCCGACTCTGCCTGCCATTCATGATCACATATCTCTGCCGCTGTGCTGTTGTCCCAGAGGCATCCACCGATAAACTGGTCCAAGGACGAGGTTGGACCGATAACAACATTACCAGCCTCATGGAGCTGATAGTCGCAACCCCCTCTCCTCCTTCAACCCGGCTGCCTCCCCAGCAGAATCATCCGAGGAGCCTGCCCTTGAACCTGCCGCCGCCACCACTCAGACAGACCAATCTGCCCAAATCCTCGCTGCGATACAACGGGTGGAAGACATACAGATGGGGCTGATGACATTCATCCGGGATTTTGCCAACTCAACGGTAAATTTCATTACCAACACTTTACATTATCCCGATGTTGTTTTCCCCACATTCCCTGCCCACTATTTCCACATCCCCTCCCCTGTCCACACACCTACACCACCTGCCTCCCCACACACCCATTCTACTGCTTCCACCTCATCACCTGCCCCGTCAGCAGCTGGCAGTCCTACGGCCGAAACCTCTGCCCGAGGAACGAAACGACCTGTCTCATATGACAGCGAGTCAGACCCTCCTATTAGGAGGAATTTGGAGAAGGAGTTCACGCCTGTCAAGAGGCAGAAACACGTGGCAGACAGAAAACGAATGCCCAAGGCCAGCACCACCACCAGCAGCACTTGGGATAGCGGCAGCAGCTCAGACATCCAGGTCATGGAGCAACCTGCCCCACAGCCCATACTCCGCCACCAGATCCGTGTCAGCAGCAGCAGTGAAGACAACGATTAAAAATCTAAGTCTTTTATTTTCTTTTTATTGCTGCCTGCTTAATATATATTTTGTGATGTACCTGCCTTCATTTTATCTGTCATTTGCATTGAGGGCAATGCAACCCTCGAGTTTGGGGGTGGCAACCCTCCATTTTAATGGAGTCTTAGTACATCTTTAAATTATTGTTGTGTCTTTTATTTAGTTAAGTTCTTAAAAAAAATCCGAAAAGACTAAAATTGTTGGCTTAAAACTGTAAAATAAACTTACCTGTCATGACAGCTCTGTCGTGGCAGCATCTTTAGGACAATTTAAGGAGAAGTTTAGAGCCTTTCTATAGTTCTGAAAACTTAAACATCATTGTGACTGTTATATTGCTTAGACTTCTTTTAGCCAAACTAGAATATAAAGCTTAGTACTTGAATAGCCCCTAGAGGTGCCTAACACTGGCTCTAGGAAAGAAGTTTAGCAAAAGAAACTCAAAAAAACCTAGAGGTGCCCGAAACCAGCTCTAGGAAGCTAACTAGAGGTGCCCAAAACTGGCTCTAGTAAATTTTAGCTTGAAAATAGAAGAAAAAGAAGCATGAAAATGTGTCTTCAAGAAAATAAACTTTGGCATAAAAATTCGAGTTAAAAAAGTTGAATATTCTAGTGAAACTAAAAGAGTCTTAGCATATAACTGTTCACAAGCATGCACACACTGCACGAGAACTATAGTGAGATTTCGGACAGATCCTAATCTTTCCGAGAGGTTGCTGCCGCCACAGAGAATGAGCGACGGGTAAGGGACAGTTCACTGTTTAACAGCCAACACAAAAAATATTCATTTTTCTTTTAGGTCTTAATTGCTTGAGGGCAAGCAAAAACTTGAATTTGGGGGTGTGTTGAGTGTGTAAAAGTTCTATTATTTACACCCTTTTTAACTCATATTTCTACTGCATTCAAGCATCATTGCATTACATTTAGGTTAATTTACAGCAAAACATCACAAATATATTAAAGGCACGGATTCTACTAAAAGATGGCTTATTTTGCAGGTTTCTACCGTCGTAAACAGTGAAGGAAGGCGCAGGGCAGATAAACAGAAGAGCTGAACTGAACAAGCAGACAAAGAGGACGATGCTGCCATGGTGCTGCCGTGACAGGAGGACGACAGCAAGTTAGTGAAGGAAAAGCAAAGTGGACCTCGATAGATAGAGAAAATTATGCTCGTCTGTCGTGTGAAAACCCTATATTTTCCAAGCCCCGGATCAAAAGATATGTCAAGCCAAAGCTCAAGGAGAGGAAATCCCATGAAACAAGGAGGCGGCTGAAAAGTAGGATACTTAGAGATTAAGTCTTAATTAGAATCTTACTTTCAATTAAAGTTGTAATCGTTGTTAACTTAGAATACTTGAGCCCAAAGCTTATATAAGGGCATAGATTTTAACCTAGGAGCATCGAATACCCCATAACCGACAACTAAACCCTTCCGCCGTTTACCCGCCGCCGACATGTTCTGAAAACCCCCTAGGGCCACGAGTTGTTTTGTAAAGTAGTTGCAAGGGTTGCTTTGTTTTAGGATTTTTCAAGTTCAATAAAATAAACTTCAAGTTCTCTTATTTTGGTTATTAATAACTTGCAAGAGCATCGGGAGAGCATTGTGAGGTTATCCATTTACTTAACATCGGGAGAGTTAAGTATACGAAAGAGATAAGAGCGTGTTCTCTAGTTTATAGTTGAACTATCTTGTGCCTAGGGATAGGGCAAGGTTAAGTGGCTAAAGAAGAATTCATACACATCGGTGTTCATCATTCGATTCACGCCAGGAGGTATCATCAAGACGTGATCATCGACAGACTTGGACCTAGGGATAGGCCAAGACAGATCTGGGAATCTTGCCAAACTTGAAGTACGGAGTTGGTGTGTTTGCTGCCGCGACAGCCAACGGACAACCGCCACGACAGGTGCTGTCGGTGACGGGCGCGACGACAGAACTGGATTTCCTAAGCAATGCAATACCTGCACTACTGAGCAATTCAATACCAGCCCATTCTCTCTATCTTGATATCTCAATTCTTTTATTTACGTTTTTCTTTATTATTTTCGTGACAACTTTCTAAACTATTTCCTTTACTTTCGTGCAGTAAACTAAGGTGAAGTCATTAGCCCAATCCCTATAGAGACGATATCCGATACTTCGTATCACTTTACTACTTGCGTCGTGTACACTTGCACTATAATTGCGATAGACTCTTTTACACGCAACACGACTCAAATGGCGCAATCCATCGACAAACCGCCTTTCTTCGATGAAACCCACTATTCCCATTGGAAGACAAAGATGAAGTTATTCATCATATCTAGAGATTAAAAGCTATGAGACATAGTTGAAGATGGTCCATTCGTACCTCAATGAATCAAAGCGGAGTGGAGTGCCAACGATCGCAAGAAGATGAAGCTAAATTGCAAAGCCTTGCACGTCCTATTTTGTGCATTTGGCCCATCCATCTATGAGAAGATGTCTTCTTGTGAGAGTTCCAAGGAGGTATGAGACAAGCTTGAAGTCACATACGAGGGAACCGATAAAGTCAAGGAGACCAAGATTGAGCTCCTCACTCTAGAGTATAAGAACTGTAAAATGGATCCGGAAGAAAACATCGAGAAGATGTTTGATAGGTTCTCCACTATCACCAATGGTCTTAAGGGTTATGGAGAAGCCATTCTGGAGGAAAAACTTGTTCGAAAGCTCATCTACTCACTTCCCGAGTCTTGGGACTCAAAGAGGACCGCCATCATCGAAGCCAAGAATTTGAAGACCTTGAAGCTTGATGAACTCATGGGGTCACTCCTTACTCATCAAATCATGAAGAAGAATAAAGAAGATGATAAGAAGAGGGAAGAAATTAGAGCTATGAGAGAGGAGAAAATCAAAGGGCTAGGCATCAATGCAAGTGTCGTGGCTCTCAAATCCTCCACTTGCCATCATGTCTACTCAAGTGAAGAGGAGGATGAAGAAGAAGAGATTGTTCATCTCTTCAAAAAGTGTGCCCCGTTCATGAAGAAATCCTTGAGAGAGCTTGAACGAGAATCCAAGAAAAAAGAGAGGGCAAGCACTTCAAGCCATAAGAAGAAGGCATATGTGGCTACTTGGAGTGACGAGGGCTCCACCGACGATGAACAAGCCAACCTTTGCCTTATGGCCATCGAAGAAGATTCAAGGGTAACTTCTAATTCATCTACTTCATGTTCTTACTCTTTTTATGAATTACAAGATGCCTACGATGATTTGGTTTTAGACTTTAAAAATCACATTTTGAAAAACAATAAATTGATTTCAAAGTTAAAAATTCAAAATGATTTGATTTCTAAAACCAAACTTGAACTTGAAGCAAAACTCGAAGAGTTTGAATTAAAATGTTTTGATTTACAAAATTTGCTTCAAAAAGTTCAAGAAGAAAAGGATTTTATTTCCAAAGAGCTTGAAAAGAATTTTTTTTCTGAAAATCAAATTTCTATGTAAGACAATCTAGTGCCCCTAGATTTGTAAAAGGAAAATGTTTTATAAGTGTTTGGGTCCCAAAAGGACTAACCAATTCAATTAAAAAGGATGACATTGAAAAATGGATTCCTAAGGGAACTAAAATTTGTGCTACTAACGTTTATGGATCCAAAGCAATTTGGATACCAAAAATCACTTGATTGTCTTTTGCTAGGTGTGATGGAGATGTTCAACGAGTCAAACATTGAGGGGGAGCTCCATGCACACAAGAAAGAACACTTGAAGAAGGAAGGCTTCACATCCTCCCTTGAGTTCAAGTGTGGTAAAATCTAGTTGCTTTTGATTTTATTTGATTTATTTTCTTTTATGTCAACTAGATGATCATATATGTTGGACTAACATTTTTAATGATGCTTTGAGTAAGGGGGAGCCATTTTAAAACCAAATTCTTATTTTTGTCAATTTTTACCTCTATTGTTATTTTGAACTAAATGTTTTAAATTCTTTTTGATATAACAAAAAAGGGGAAGAAATTGTTTGAAAATTTTAATTTTCAAATGAATAAGGGGAGCTTTATTTGATCTCATATCTTTAATCTCTTATTCACATTTTTAAAGTTAAAGGGGGAGAATCCCAAACAATTTTTCAAGTGAGTTTTATTATATCAAAATGGGGAGATTATAGAACTAATGTTTTGATATAATAATTGAAAAATGTTTTGGACTAATTTAAAAAGAATTCAAAACTATTTCCAAAGTACAAATAACTTGAAATTATGTTTAGAGATGTTTTTAAAAGGTTTTACAATGTTTTCAAAGCCAAACTTCACAAAACCTTCTAGGCGTTTCGAAACACCTTAGGGCGTTTCGATACGGGGGATTACAATAGCAAAAGTGTTTCGATACGGGTATCGAAACGGGCCTTCCCTGGATGAGAATTTTTCCTAGCGTTTCAAAACGGGCTATGTCGTTTCAATACGCCTACGTGGCTTCGACCACAACGGTCATAAACCCTAACGACTATTTCCCAACTAACATTTAATTGTAGGTCGTTTCGATACAGGGACATGCGTTTCGAAACAGGTGTTTTGAAACGGACTAGAGCGTTTCGATATGGGTCTTACGTCAGACTGCAACGACTCTTTCTACATGAAGGGTGTTTCGAAACAGGTTCGAGTGTTTCAAAACGGAGAGCTACAGAACTGCATTTATGGTGGGAATTAAAGTCCTCAACGGCTCCAATTCATCCCCAACGGCTAGTAATGGATATAAACTCATCAAGGAGTATAAAAGGGACCTCAAAGCATCAAGTAATGGTTAATGCTCATATTGTCAATCAACAAATGATCAAAAAGTGTCTTTGTACTTAAATTGTCAATTCTTGTATAGACAAACACTAGTGAGCCAAAATTGTCAAATTTGCTCAAGTGTTTTAGGTTTTAGGTGAGTGCTAAATTGTGCAAACAAATACCTATTAGAGGGATTTAATTTTGCTTATTGTTTCTCTTTGTAAAAGAGGGTTTCTATCAAGGCTTTGGGTAGAAAGCTTGATTGTGTATAAGGGTTTCCTCCTAAGCCTAGAAAAAGGGACGAATCAATAGTGGATTGATTGGAAATCCTTAGTGGGGAGCTAAAGTAGTGGATGTAGACCTTGGTTAGAAGGTTGAACCACTATAAATCATTGTGTCAATTATCTTTTTAGCTTCCACAACCCTTCCACCCAAAAATCCACCTCTCCACCACTTGGTGAGCCATATCGGTTGAACGAATCGAGCTTCTCACAACTCAACAATCACCGTACTCCTCCTTGATGACTTTACGCCACCAAGGCCACGCGTGAATTTGACTCAACCGTGTGCACACTCTCATCCTAATGACCGATCATTTATTTCCGGTAATTTAACTAGTGCCAATTATACTATCAAGTCACACCATGATAATCCATCATGCATTTCAACATATCAATCATCACATACATCAATGTATATAGCACATACATAATCAACACATGTTTTTCAAGCCTACATCATGCATACTAGCAAAGCTCATTAAACACACACGAGATTAAGCTATCAACTTAACCTTTACTTTAGATTGGCCTACCAAGCACAATCCAACTCCACAAACCATACACTTGAATCAATTTAAATGATTCCACTCACCACACTTCCTTAACTAAACCGAGAAAAGACGAATCAAGTCTCCACAACTTCCGGAATCGCGCCCGAAGCTTCTCCAACGTTTCCTATTGATTCTAACCAATCGAAAACAATGCATTACTACACAAAACATCCACAATACATTGCCACAACTCAGGTTTCAACCACAATCCATTTCTCAACAAATTCAAGCCAAAGCTAACAACCAAAAATTTTATTTTCGTACTCCCACCAAACCCAGCAAAAAACTACTAATCTAAACACCCAAAACACCATTAAACACCTTCAAAACACCTCTCTAACATCACTATAACATCAACCTAACAATCTATCACAAAACCACTCCAAAACACAAGTTTTGACACTTTTAAAATGCCCCCCCAAAACCCATTTCTGGATTTTTGACAAAACTCCACCATTTTAAGTTATAATGTGTCTTAGGGCAATATTAGTTCATAACTTAACTATACAAATAAAAAACGAGTCAAAAAGCCATTAAAGTTTCACCTTTTTCTTTCAAAACTTTGAAAACTTGAAATTTTCTACAATGGTGTTTTTCAAAAACTAAAACCATCAATGTGCTAGAAATTGATAGGACAAGTCCAAAATAGTCTTACCTTAAAGAAAACACTTGAACTGAGGGAGTGATTTGATGGAATAATAATTTGAGAGGTTTTAGGGGGTTTTGTCGTGGAAATGAAACAATGAAGAAGATGAAGACCTCTTTTTTTGTCAAAAAGGCTATTTTACTCATCTTATTTCCTTTGTCTAAAAATTTACGAAGTTGCCACTAATGAATTTCAAATCCTTTTAAAATAAAACCAAAGTCTATTTTAATTAGATCGAGTCCAACGACTCGAACCCGACTCACACACTCAACTCCCGACCCCAAAACTCGGGCGTTACAAACACGGAAACACTAAAAAATGATATAAAATAAAAAATTATAGGTTTTGAATTGATATGAAAACTTAAATTAGGGTTTAAGAAATTTGAATTAGGTTTAGGAATTCATTTATTAGCTTTGTGTTTAGGTGTTGGATTTTCCGTAATGATTTAGTTGTTTGTTTATGCTTATTTTTTGTTAGTTTTTTTTAAATAGTTGAGAAATGTATTTTTTAAGTGAGAATATTGACATGTCATCCCTGTTTAAACTTTTAACAGTTTAATCGAGATGTTAGTTAAAAAATGAGTAGTTTGACAAAACGATATAGGTTAGGGGGCCAAATTTATCCTTAAAAAATAATGACCAAAATTATAAAAATTGTAAATGTTAGGGGTTAAAATTATCTTTATGCTATAATTTTATATTGACATAAATTAAATAAATAAAAAATAACAAAGGAAAAAAAAGAATTGATGGGTCCCACATATTTTTTTAAAAATTATTTAAAAATAAAAAATAAAAATTAGTAATATATATCAATGTTTGTCATATATTATAAAATTTTCTAAAAAGCGAAAGTAGAGTACACTTTTTTAATTATTATTATCAAGCATTAATTGGTTAATTTATATTGTATTTCCAGTGACCCATTATAATAGTATTTATTTAATTTTTCTATTTACAATACAAGGTTCGAACCCTTACAAAAATAATCATTTTTATTTGGCTTAAGAGGTATGTTTGCACATGAAATAAACTCAAATTAATAATATTATTTCTATTTTTTTTTTGTTATATGCATGTTCGTCTTACGGTCCATGTTCAGGGTGCGAGGCTGCCCCTCCCAACAATATCATTTCCAATGTTTGAACTCACGTCCTCTCCTTAGAAGTGCAATGTGCCTTACCAATGCACCCAACATTTGCTGGTATATTATTCCTACTTTTTAATTGCATCAATTTTATCCTCAAAATTAACTAATTGCATCAATTTTACTTTCAAAGTAATTTAAATGTATTAAATTTGTCTCTAAACTAAGCTAAAATCGCCATAATTAAATGACTTCAAAGGTAAAATTGATTCAATCAAATGACTTCGAGGATAAAATTGTTGTAATTAAAAAGTAAGGCAAAATTGTTTATTTAGATTTACTTCAGAGGTAAACTTACTATAACACCTTTCACTCCGAATTAGGGGTAAGGAGCGTTATATGTTGGATTCGTATTAATTTATTAATCAATTAGGCAGCGGAAGTAATCGCGTGATATTTTTTTTTATTTGAAACATTAGCTATGTGATTTAACTAATTAAATCCATTCGTTCTACCTATAAACCATACATATATTCTTATCATAATTCAAGCAATAGCTAGGTGGGCCTATCTAATTGATTCATTTACTTAACTTATAATTCATATTGAATTCTAATTTAATTCATTACCTATTCGAATACATCATACATATACTTAATTTCATTTTATTCAATCAATTCGAAAGATTCTTTTTAACATAATTCAATTCGATTCTAATGTGATCATCTAGTAATACCTTTAATTAAAATGCTAACAAATTCATATCAAGCATATATATATATATATATATATATTTATATCCGTCATCATCCATAGTGTTTTAAACGTTTTTCTTTACAAAGTATTTTTTCGGGGTAACTATCAACGGCTAAACCTATCGGTTGCCTATACAAAATATAACAAAAAGAATCAAGCCCCAAAACATATACTAAGGGCCAATCTATACCCCTTATATATACCCCTTTAATTATATAACAAAATGAGAGAAACTAACTTATAAAGTTCATACACTCTTAAAATAGTAGTTCATAAACATAACCATTAAGGCAAATTGCACTAGCATGTTGACTGTTAAGTCACCCATCATAAGCATGACAAAGACAAAGAAAGGCATACTTAATCTTCGTGTTATCAGATATCAGAAGGTAGATCAACACGCTACTACCTGAATTTTTTGGGAAGGAAGGAAAGGTTCGAGCGATAAGTACTTCTAGTACTTAGTGAGAAATCAATTTCCATTTAATAATCAAGTGACCACACATTAGTCCAAGCCTTAGATTATCACATTTTTCTATTCCATTCGAATAGGTCAATACAATCAATAAAATTTCACAAACAATTTAACAACATCAATAATCATTCAAATTGAACAATTCAAGGCATCTAATTTTTCAATCGAACACAAAATAGACATGCCAAAGTTCATTGTGTCAAAATTTCATCCTTAGATTCTTACTAATTATTTTTCTATAATTTTTCAAAGTTGAGTGTTTCAACTAACATAAAATCTGGTCAGCCTTAAATTTATTGTATTTAAAGTCCTATTACACTTCTGAATTCTTAGATCTTTCTCATAACTTACAATTTCCAGCAACATTTCCTTTTAACTAACCATTTTCATAAATTTTAGATTGTACCAAAACAACTTCTTCCTCAATTATTTTCATAGATTCGAATAGTAGGTGGAGAATGCTACTTACTTTTGATTTTTGCTTAAATTTCCTAAGTCAATTATCATGTCATGCAAGTCTCTCTTCTTCTTCACCGAGTTCTCCTCTAACTTTCTCTCAATTCTTATGTTTTTCAAGTGTGTGAAAATGTTGGTTACTTAGCTAAGGTGGTTTGAAGTAACCGGTTGAGAGGAGGGATACATTAATGAGAATTGACACATTGTCAATGTCTCAACTAATATGTCTCTAATATGCCCTTAATTAGATCATCATTTATCTTTTAAACTAGGCAATATCAAGAAGACTAGACTTTAACATGCAACTCTTTCCTTTTACTTTAATTCGGTTTGGTCACTTGGCAAATTTGCCAAATTTTCTTAGGCTTTTCCTTATATTCCAATTGAGTACTTATCATAGCTATTTTTAATTTAATTATTCGAAATTTATATTCTAATTAATTTATTAATCCTCCTATTAATTTCCCAAAATTTCTAGGCTAATATTTGAGATGTTACACTTACTATTTAAGCCTTTCGGTTTTATAAATACTCACTTTTGGTTATTTTTAAAATATATATATTTCGATATTATTGATTTATTACATTTTGATTACTTATATTACCAATATTTTGTTTTGATAATGCTATACGTTAGTAAAAGAGTTAATTTTTAATTTTATCTATGAGTTTTAGCTAGAATACTGATTTGACTCTAAACTTTAAAAGAAATATCATTTTTAACTCTAAAACTTAGGTAAAATGTCAACTGGTTCCCTAAATTCGACAAAAACTTCTTGCCAGAAACCACTCAAATGATATTTATATTATTTCATACTATAATATATTAAATTATGGTAATATATATGTATGATAAAATATAGACATAATATATATTTTTACAAGAGAGAAAATGCATTTAAATGATATTTTAATTATTATTTTTTGAACAAGAACAAAAAAATGCTAAACTTTCCTTTGAATACATCATCCATAGAAAATCCAACCACAACATCAAATTTCACTGTTTCATAAAAAATAAGTTATATTGATGCAAGTGGTTAAAGCTCTTAGTTGACCCCTCCCCTCTTTCTATGTAGAAATTGTTAGAAAAAGTTATATTGACGTAGGAGTGAAGACTGAAAAAATCGATATTGCATATTGCTTCGCTAGTAGTTTGATTGCATTAACAAATAATGATCTAACCATACTAGACTGTCGACCTTCATTGATCAGAGGATGCACCATAATAATTGCTACACAAACGCTAGACTACCTTTAAATTTGTGTCACAAAGCCGGACGAAATTGTGCCAATAACGAACAAAAAGTAAAAATGTAATTTTCGATTCAAAAGCCGTTCTCAAACACCAAACTACAAATTTTAACATTTTATCATTAGGTTGAAATGTACTTTTGAAATTATTTTAGGGCTAGTTTTCATTAATCGATTGCTAACAAAGGATCACATTTTCTGATGGAGTCAGCAAATGGACCTGACTGCTCTGCAACGAGGGATCATTTGCTTGCAGTGTTTTCATATTTGCAGCAGCTCTGGATGACTGTATTGCAGGCTTGTGGTGTGAGTTTAGTGCATTGTTCAACGCCATCACAAGTTGGGGTTTCATGAATTGTAGGGGTAAGCCTCTTTGTTCTGCTGTCCTAAGATTAGCCTGGAATGCAAGTATTTACATGGTATATTTTAATGCAGATGCCACATTGAACTTAATTATGATTTCTCAATATCCATGTTCATTCCATGGAAGCTGAAACCAGAAGGATTTCCTTCAGAAACAGAGAACTATTTACAGTACTGGGTGTATCAATTCATTTCTAACTCTAAAACAAGAAGGATTTTCCATGAAAGCTGAAAGCTATGCTTGCAGACCATGAAAGTTTACTAGACAAACAATAGATAAAAGCTTAAAAACTGAAGCATGCTACCAACTAAGAACTCCCATCAGAATAGACATTCCGTGGGGAACAAGCAGCTATGCGTGCAGAACATACATGTCAGCTTCATCTTATAGAAGCTGAGGAACTTCATCTTCCCTCGGACTTGTTTCCAAATTCATCTGTTGTGGTGGATGAGGACAAAACAAAAAAAAAGGTTTATTTAATTTAGCATGGTAAGAGATTTATTTCAATGGTATATGTAGTTAGAACTCACATGGATGATGGATTTGCAGGACTAGTTTCTTTTCTTCCTTCTGTTCTTCGGAATCCAGCTTGTAATCTTCTCTCGCAAATCTCTCTCGATCATTCGGACTAACCACCATGGTCTTCCTGTTGTGAATACAATGTATGCCATGCTTATTCCCAATACCAGGCCACATCCGTACCCCGTCATTACAACTTCCCAAACAAAGGGTATTCCATTCCCGTTCCCTTCATCTTGCGCTGGTTCTGGTCTCTCATATTTGTCACATTCCTTTGACAATGGGAATCCACACAAACCCAAGTTCCCGCTATATGAATCGTTCTCAAACGTTTCAAATTGCTTTCCACGGGGAATGGGTCCGGAAAGGTTATTGTATTGAAACCTCAGCACTTCAAGAAATGTCAAATTCGTCAGTTGGGAAGGGATTCTGCCACTGAGCTTGTTAAACGAGAGATCCAATGATTCAAGTTGTGCCAAATTTCCAAATGATGGAGGGATAGGACCGGTTAGGGTGTTATGAGAGAGATTGAGTGCTAGAAGCATGCTAAGCTCTCCAATGGCCTCAGGAATTTCTCCATGGAATCCATTGACCGACAAATCTATGCTCGAAGAAGCGGGTACACGTACTGATATTGTATACTCTCGCTCGAAGCCTTTTATTGTTATATTAACAGAGTACTGATAATAGGTATGTTGTCCGTATTCAACTGCTTCTTTCAGAGCTTTGAGATTTCGGAAGAACTTGGTTGGCAATAGACCAGTGAAGTGATTATGAGAGAGATCAACCATTTGCAAATTGGAGAAGGAAGATGTGGTCACGGACTCTTGAATGCAACCATGAAATCTATTAGATCTCAGCACAAGAACTCGAAGATTCGGAAGTGTCCCTAACCAATGGGGAAATGTATCATTTAACTCGTTGTCTGCAACATTCAGAACTACCAGCTCAGTGCAGTTAACCAAAGATACCGGGATTGCACCCGAAAAACGATTTGCAGACAAATCCAACTGCTGGATGTGTTTAAGCCTTGTTAAGGATGAGGGTATCGAGTTGGAGAAACTGTTGGAGGCCAAACGTAGAGATATTAGAGAAACCAGATCTCCCATGCATGCTGGTATTCCTCCTGCCAACTTGTTGCGACTGAGATCCAAGAATAGCAAACTCCCCAACCGGCATAACTCGGATGGGATATTCTTTACCAACATATTGTACGAAACATCGATAACTCGCAAGTTTGTTAAACTTCCAATTGTGGTGGGGATCTGTCCAGTCAGACTATTATTACTTAGGTCCAGCGATTGTAGATCTCTTAGATTGCCTAAACCAACTGGAATATATCCTGCAAAATGAATTACATATATACATATATCTCTAGGTTGGTAACAAAAATTTCCAATTAAGGAAAAAGAAAAGAAGAAAACATAAAAATGATAGTGAAAAGATGTACCTGTTAATTTATTATTAGACAAATCAAGTGCCATTAACTGTGTTAGATTAACAATAGAGGGGAGAATCGGCCCTGTTAGACTATTGCCTCCGAGTTCACTAGGGATTAAACCTGCAAAATATAAATTAGTAAAGTAAAAGTCAAACCGGTTGAATTGAAAACTGGACAGTCATATAGGGAAAAGATTTAAGCATAATACAAAAAAAATTGTCCATAATATTTGATTGTATAGTCATTTTCGCTCTTTTTTAAAGTACTTTAACCCTTGGGTTAAAATAGTCTTTATGTTGATGAAAATTATTAGTCAACTAATGATAAACAACTTGAAATCACTTAAATTATATAAATTATTAGTGAACTCTACTCACAAACCTATTTTAGTCACTCAAGTTTCAAAATGTTCAATTTACTAACTGAAGTTTAGACCTTGAACGTTTTTTGTCATTGAAGTTTAGACATAGAATGTTTTTTTGTCACTCCATCATTCATTGTCACCGTCGTTTGGTACTAATTTCATCAGTCATTTCGTCTTGCTCCTTGACTTCGAATCCGACCTCGTTTTATCGAAAAGTGTCCCAAAATTCACGAATATGATAAAAAAATTAGTTTCTCTCTCGTCGATCTCCCTTTTCCACCGTCGAATGGAGCATGTTTCCTAGTATATAGCTTTTTTCGTGCTGATGAAGTTTTCTATCATTTGAATCTTGAGAAAGTTCTTCCGTTCGCCGGTAAATGTATGTCGTAAAAACAGTTAATGGAACGATGACAAAAAAAAACGTTCAATGTCTAAATTTTAGTGACCAAATTGAACGTTTTGAAACTTTAGTGACCAAAATAAGTTTGAGAGTAAAGTTCAGTGACGATTTATGTAATTTACTCTTTTATAAAACTATTTTATGACTGATATGTCATTCTTTTAAATCAGTACATTTGTCTATATAATATTGTATGTCAGCCTGCATTGTCAAATATGTTTATCACATCATTTCAATACATTTATCATTAATTGACTGACAGTTTTTATCCGTAGAAGAATTATTCTAACTTAAAATAAGCATTGATGTTGGAAAAAATGTGATAACGTACCTGTTAGGTTATTGTCCGATAAATAAAGTGACATCAATTGGGTTAGATTACAAATAAAGGGGAGAATCCGGCTCGTTAGACGATTTCCTCCGAGGATTAATGCTTTCAAGTTGAGAAGACCTCCAATTTCACTTGGGATTATTAAACCTAAAAAATAAATTAATGATATAAAAGTCAAACCGGACCAATCAGTTGAAACGAAAACTGGACGAAAAGATTATAGTAAATTAAAAATGTGATAATAGTACCTGTTAAATAGTTTTCGGACAAATCGAGCATTGTCAAACTCGTTAGATTACCAATAAAAGGAGGAATAGGCCCCGTCAGGCTATTGTTTCGAAGACTTAAGAGTTCCAAATTCAAAAGATCTCCAATTTGTTTTGGGATTGGACCTGCGTATTGAAAATTCAGCTTTAAATTTATATCATTTTAAAGTAAATTCAGTTTCGTCTAAATAAAACTAAAATTATATCCAATATCAACGAAATTAGTTTAAGTGGCAAATAGTTTTATATCGCTGAAGTATGTCTCAAGTTCGAAGCTTTATGTTTGCAGAAAACTCATATAAGAGATTTACCTACCAAAGTCAACTGTACAATGTAAATCGGTCCGAATTAATTGGGTACGACCCTAAAGAACTGGAAAAACAACAAAAAAAAAACATCTAAATTCTTCTGTTTACCTTGTATCAAGTTGGCGTCGAGATTTAGGCTCCTCAGCATTGTCAAGTTTCCTATTTCTTTTGGTGAAATCCCCTCCAAAATATTATAAGCCAAAGAAATATTCTGCAACTCATGACACTGGAATAATTCCGTTGGGATTTTTCCAGAAAACCTGTTCCTATCCAAATAAAGCCCTTGCAATCTAGGCAGACCATAACACATATCTGATGGGATCCGACCTATAAAATTGTAGTTACATAATTATGTAGTAAATTATTTTTCTTTGCAAGAAAACACAACTTTATTAATATATAATAAAACCCACCTATAAGTGGATAATTAAAATAAGGCTTAATCTATCAAGATTTAATGGTCAGAATTGATCAAATGACTCAATTTTTTTTGTTTAAATGTTTAATTAATTAAATTTTTTGATTTAAAAACTTAATTAGGTGTAAAAAATTAGATACTTAATTAATTAATTTTTAAAAGTTTAACGTCTTCTTACGATCTTAATCTTAAGCCTAAAAAGTAAAAATACAACCAAAAAGTGCAAGGCTACCGAACTAAACTGCCAAAAAAAAAAAGAAACAGGAATACCCTAAACGAAAAAAAACAACTCCGACTAGAAAACAATGTCAATCCTCAATACTCTCAAGAGTAGTTTTGGACAGAGCAGCAAATTGCAAGAATATAATTACTATCCTCTTTTAATTAAAGGAAAGACAAAATGTGAAAAATAGTCCTTAACGTTTTACATTTTGTTTATTTTAGCTTTATTCTTTTTTTACAAACAACCACCTAACATTTTATTTTTCGTTTAAATTTTACCTTTGTTGGATGAAAATCGTTAGTTAACTAATGGTCAACGCCTAAGGCTGATGTGGACCACGTGGTACGTTTGCAGGGTATGAAGAGATGACGTGGCAATGTCACGTGACACTTTGTTGACGTGGTGATTGGTTAAAAATATTTTTAAAAAATATTTTTTTAAATAATTAATTAATTTTTAAAATTTTTAAAATTGCCACATGGCATTGCCATATCATCCCCATGCCCTACAGACATGCCATTTTAGCTTCAGGCATTTATCGTTAGTTGACTAACGATTTTCATACAACAAGAGTGAAATTTGAATGAAAAATAAAACGTTAGACGGTTGTTTGCACAAAAAAAACAAGGCTAAAATGACCAAAATATGAAACGTTGGAGGACTATTATTTACCTTTTACCTTAAAAAATCAAATTTGTTATATATATATATATATGACTGGAAATGTAATCACACACAATGGGATTTATCTACTAACTAAAAAATAATAAAATAAGATTTGAGGTCATTAAATCTGATTTTTTGTGTAATTCTATTTTTATAACGATCTATATATCAATATACGATTCATTGGCCAAATAATCTAGATAGTATTTTATAGAGATCTATTATAAGGGCAATCCTACCAATTTGTTTTTTTTTATTCAGAGCGTCAAGATTTAAACATCATTACGCTACACTAATTGATTGTTGGTTCCGTGTAGTTTTTTAATTTCTCAAATCTCAATCAACTCTGACAATTAAAGAGTATGATTAGTGTGTTTCAATAACTCAATTTAGTTAAACCCATTAATTATAATAGTTACCCAATATTAAAATCAATTACACATGTCCAAACAGCCACACAATTAATCTAGAAAGAAGATAAATTTATAGGGTGTTGGTTTCTTGTATTGTGTTGGAGGAACTTTCTTTTTATTAATATAAATCTCTAAAATGAAAAACTTAAGAAAAGAGAAGGAACAGTAAAGAAACAGAACATAAGTAGTTAAGAAATTATTTATTAATTACCTGTTAGGCTATTATTGGATAAATCAAGAAATCCCAAACGTGTTAGATTGGTGATGGATGGAAGAAGTTGCCCTTTTAGCATATTGCTACGAATGCTTAGTAATTCCAAGTTGTGAAGATCTCCAATTTGTCGTGGGATTTCACCTGTACCATAAAATTAATTTGTTGGAGAAATATAAAAACTTATTCTTATTTTTGAGTAAACTTATATGTTGTTGGTTCACTAATCACCTTCAATGAAGTTGTAGTCCAAGCGTAGAGTCCGGAGCATAGTTAAGTTCCGTATTTGTTTTGGTAAGTTCCCCTGGAGACGATTAAAAGACAAGGACAAATTCCGTAACTGTTTACACTTGAACAAACTCATTGGAATTTGGCCATGAAATCCGTTCATGTCCAAGTAAACCTCTTGCAGTCTAGACAGACGATGGAACATATCGGATGGGATCTGACCTGTGAAGTGTGTTATAGTTCCAAGACAAATATTGAAGTTTAAGGAAAAGGAATTCCTAGACAAAAATAGTGAAGAAATGTACCTGTTAGGCTATTATTGGATAATTCCATAATTCTCAAATTTGTTAGATTACTTATGGACGGAAAAAGCGGCCCTCTTAGTATAGTATTGCTAAAAATGCTCAATATTTCCAAGTTCCGAAGATCTCCAATTTCTTCTGGGATTACACCTATATGAAAAAAGAATAATATTTGGAGCTTCCGTATCAAACAAAGCAGGCAAAAAATGCTTTTCGTTTACCTTGGATCCGGTTGTTGCCCAGACCTAGAATCCTAAGCATTGTCAAGTTTCCTATTTCTTTTGGTAAAATCCCCTCCAAACTATTATAACCCAATAATAAATATTGTAACTCTTTGCACTTAAACAAACTCGTTGGAATTTTTCCAGAAATCCCGTTCATTTCCAACAAAACCCCTTCCAATCTAGGTAGATGATCAAACATATCGGCGGGGATCTGACCTGCAAAAGAAATAGGCAACTTAACAAGTAATCAAAGCACGATAATAGTAATTAATTTTAAAAATTAAAACATCGAGATTATGCTTTTTCTCTTACCTTGGATCAGGTTGCGGCGGAGATCCAGAATTTGAAGCTTTGTTAAGTTTCCTATTTCTTTTGGTAAAATCCCCTCTATAGAATTAGAAGATAAGGATATAAACTCTATCTCTTTGCAATTTAACAAAGCCATTGGAATCTGGCCAGTAAAATTGTTGAAGTCCAAAAACAAGTACTGAAGTTTAGGGAAGTAGCCAAACCATGATGAAATTTCTCCGTAGAAACCATTATTATACATGCTTATGAATTTCAGTCTGTGCAAATTAGACAGCTGAACGGGTAATACACCATGAAACTTGTTATTCGTCATGTCCAGCCAAGAAAGAAAAGATAAATTTCCCATGTGAGGTGGTACGGTACCGGAGAGATTCATGTCGGTAAGATTGAGAGCCGTGACTCGTCGGTGTCGAGATCCGCAAGTCACACCGATCCAATTACAAACCGAAGTAGCGGTAGACCAATTGGTTAAGAGATTGTAAGGATCACTAACGACATGGGCTTTCAGTGCGAGAAGAGCCGATTGATCAGTGTCGATATTGGTTCTGGTTCTGGTTCGGGTAGAGAATGAAACCACAAGATTAAGCAAAAACACGGCCACCATAAGAGCCATAATGAACCGAGTATTTCCCATCAAGTTCTGTGGACAGCGGAAGTGTAACTTGATAGGGGGAATTTAATAACATATAAAAAAACCAATGAACTTGTTTAATTGCCAACTTACCCATCCAATCTAATTGTCTTTTCTATTACTTGGAAAGCTGGTTGCTAAGAAAGCTTCCTTTAACATATCTTAGATATGAGTTGTCACAACACCCATTTCAATCACTTGACTGCGTCTATCACATATCAATCTGGCCACCAGTGCTAATTGAGTTGAGCTACTCGCAAACAGTTCGAGCTCAATACGATAAAAATTTAAATTAATTCGATTTAAGTTCGAGCTCGACTTGAGATCTTAATGAGTCAAGTCGAGTAGGTTAAATCGACTTGATAAGTTCGTGAACAACTTGTTAATTTTTTAATGATTTTTTGATAGTTACCTTAAAAAATTATGTTTCAAGAAGTTTAAATGCTAGCTAAAAATTCTAAAATGGTTCTGCAACTTGCTAGAAAATTTACTCATTAAATATTTGATTTCAAAATTTTAAAATGTTTTGTATTTCTCGAGAATTCAAAAGGTTAATTTGTATTAATAAGAAATCAAATTATAATAATTATTCTTTTTTATTAAAATCTTATCATTTTCAGTAGTGAAGGGGAAAAGTCTTCAGTTCCCATATAAAAAATATGATTGAAAGTTTAAACTTCGAAATACCTAAGGCATTCTTTCTTTTGTTGTTAATCGAAAATTGTTGATAAATAAAAAAGAGCCATAACTAGAATATTGACTTCATCTCTAAAGTCGTGACAAGTTTGTTTATTTATCTATGTAGTTCTCACGTTTTATTCTTCTTTTAAATTTGTATGTTTACATTAAGCTCTAATAGTATCACTATATTTTACCTATATTTTAAAAAATAAAGTACAAATTTTGGCAAGCTTAATGAGCAACAAGATTTTTTAACGAGCACGAGTCGAGTAAAATTTTATCGAGCTTAACGAGAAACGAGCCGAGTTGAATAACACGATTTTTTAACGAGCACTACTCAACTCTCGATCGACTCGCTCGATCAGCACCCCTATCAAGTCGATCGAGAGTTGAGTAGTGCTATCATACCAAAAAATTAGGAGGGACAACAACTCTTCCCAATCGAACAAAAATTATTTGTCCCTTTTCGGTGTTCCTTTCTATGCCCAACACTAAAAGAATTTAAATTCTTTGCTCTAATCCTAAATCTTAAACCGTAAACCCTAAAAATATACTTTACCCTAATTTCCTAAACCTAATCTTTAACCCTAAGCCTATTATTTTTAGTGTAGACATACAATAAAAAGGTACAGAGATTTCTATTCTTCCCAATCCTAACATAGCTTCGTCCCTACTGACTACCAGAGTAAATTAAGACAGTGAAATGATAAAAAACAATTGAGTAATAACAAATAGGTTGATTTTGACCCTAGTCTTCGTCAGCCATATACCCCATGGACGTAGGGACCAGACCACAACATTCTATTTGAATGTTTAAACTATTTATAATCAAAGTTATTAAGACAAAAGAGATTTGGTTTTGTGGCTATAAACAAGTCATGAGACTATGCGAGTAAGCATTGCCATGCACGACAGGAACTACCGACTTTTTCAACCATATAAATTGTCTTGTATTATGGGATATATATTGGTCGATTGCTTTCATAGTGGAAAATTACACTAATGCTGACAAAATTGTCTTGTATTATCAAAATTTATACTTGTATATCGTATCGTGTGGTGCATGGCCAACTTATTGCTTTCATGGCCAACTTGCTTGCTACAAAGATCCATACAACTATCAAATCCCACTGCAATTACATCAATCAGTCTATCTGGCTGCATTCAGAGATATTTTTTTAAGATGAGTACAAATTAAAATATTTTTAATTTTTAATATAAAAATAAGGCTAATTTAGTCAGATATTCCTTTTAGGGAAATTATCTGGAAAAATACCCCCATTTGGCCCACGTCAGGGTAAATCGCGTCTTGCACAACGCGATATCCAAAATAGTGTTGTACAAGGCGCGACTTCAGTCCGATGTAAATTATATTATCTGATATTTATTTAAAAAATGAAGTCGCGGTCTGCAGGACACGAATTTCACGAGAATTTCATATGACTCGTCGTGAAATTATCGAGTAATATGCAGAAGTCGCGTTCTGCAGAACACGACTTTTGCGTAAATCTGTTATTTATACAATTTTGTATATGGTTGTTTAGGGTTAATTTGCATGGTCTTGGGGGATAATTTTTCATTATTTTGATCTTTTACCTCATAGTAGTGATGTTTCTCTTGAAAACGGTGTAAAAATTGACGTATATAAAACATTCGAAGCAATGTTTAAATCGCGTTAAAACGCTACCTTGCTATGTTTGTTTGATTGAAGAAAATGGGAACATGGGTCGGTAGGGTTGTTTATGGTTGATTTGCATGGGAATTCACGTCTTTTTTTGTTATTTAACTTTCACGTCGTAGTACGGGGACACATGTTTACAATGGTGCAAAAATTGACGCATAAAAGGCATCCTAAAGAGTGTAAAAATTGTGTTAAAAATGCTATCTTGGTATATTCCTTTGCATTAAGAAAATGGAAACATGGTCGATATTCATGTTTTAGTCGATTTTGTTGTTTTAGTATATGGTCGTGGGTTCTTTGTTATATAACTTTCACGTGGTAGTACGAGAACACATGTTTAGAATAGTACGAGAACACATGTTATTTAGGATTAAAACATTAGAGTTACAATTAGTTGATTCGAGGGCGGCTCTTAAAAGAACATTTTCTGATGTCGTGTCCAGGGTTCCTACAATTTCCACACAACTTAGGTTGGCCGGTCGGTTCTCGAGGAACCATATCCTCAGCACAATGAATGCTAATTGACTTTGGGCGACCTTTTTTGTTTCGTTGTAGGGATTCATTTGGCCGAATCTTAGGTTCATTTTAAACCACATCAGAATGACGTTCATTTCCGATCGGAGGAAACTCGGATCGGTATACCTTGAAAACGTTTTCTAGTTTGTATACATGATCAACAAGTGTCATTGCGTCGAGATGAACAGATGCACATACAGCGAAGACGTGAGCACACAGGTACTTGAATGTCTGAAAGACTCCGTAATCACATGTTCGCTCTTGTAGATTAACAACGTTGTTGTGGTGCATAATTCCTTCAAGTGGTCATGAAAATTCAGTAACCATAAACCTATGTTGGCGATGAGAGAAGCATGTGGAACCCATCGCGTTTGCTTGCGCACGGTATATCTGAATTTTTTGTTGGAGAACTGGATGGAACCTGTGGCCACCTGCCATCTAGTTCATAGATTGTTTTTTGAGGGTTGCAAAAAGGGTAGCCAGTCGATAATATGTTGCCTTCACAACTGATATGATAGGTAAATGACGTGTTCCCTTCAGAGACGAATTGATCGCCTCAGCCAAGTTCGTAGTCATATGACCATATCGATGACCCCATCATAACTTCGCAACCATTTCTCCCTCGGGATATCAAGAAGATAGTCATATCCAAATTGATTTCTAACTTTCAACTCTTATAGCAGCTCCTCAACCACCTCATCTCGATGTGCGTTGCCTATTAAAAAAATACGGAATAATTAATGAAAATTAATAATAATTGGCAGTTTAACTTATAATTTTGAGAGCGAAAGGCGTACCCATGCGAAGAACCATTATACGCTTATCATTGTTCTTATACCTCTGGTAGTAATTTGCAGCAATGTGCCGTAGACAGTACCGATGATGAATATAGAGAGGTTCCCAAGACTATCCCAAATGTTGGATTAATCCTCAGATCTATGCACCTCTGTCTGAAATAATACATATTTCATCTGGTCTTGCCCGTAGTACCCGGCGTAAGACATGGGTCCGCAGGTTAGTAAGAAAAAACGTCCACGAAGGAATATCTTCCTTTTTAAAAAAATGAATGCTACCGGAATGCATTTTCTATTGTCGTCTTGTACATCTGCCACTAGTAAGATCTGGGTGTATCTATCGTGCAAAAATGTGCCGTCGATCAGCAGCATCGGCTTGCAGTGGCAGAATGCTTTAACGCATTACGGAAATGTCCAAAATAGGCACACACAAAAATTTGCGCTCCACAGGTACGACACGATCCCTTTCGTATCTTGGCATTGTCTCAAGTTCAACAACAATTCTTGGGTTGTATTTCTGCATACAGTTAAGCCACGTTCGCAAACTCGTTGTAGAATTCCTTCCACTGCCCATATAGTTGTTGAATGGCACGATATCTTGCATACCACGCCTTATTGTAATTAATAATGTGCTTGTAACGAGAATGGATCGATGTTATACATATCGATACATATACGCGTGGATTTGCTTTCATGAGTGGAAGGATATAATCAGAGAGCACATGTACATCCAAGTTAAGATGGTCTTAATTCAGGCTTCCCACAAAGCATGTATGGGGTCCTTCGTATTTTGTTATCTGCCAGAGGCTTTCAACCTCTTCAAACGTGATGCACGAACCCTTCAATTACATCCAAAATTCTTGTGGGGGCATTCAACAATATATTTGTCCGCTTCAGTTTTTCGCACGGTGGACGTAACTGAGTTGCGTATGTTGTAATGCTTGATGGCAGCCTCTGCAAGTATTTTAGTCCTGAAGACCATCCCAACATGCAATTCACTATTATTACGTTCGTTCAACTGGTCCAACTGTAGGTATTCTGGAAATTCTGTAGCGTAGAATCCTTCCATATCCACTGTTGTAAAGTGGGATGGTAGATCGTAATACGCTAAGGTAGTGCGATTTCCAGTAAAACTGCCCAGGGCAACAACATCCACAAGTTCGTCCTCCTCAATATCCTATGCAACATCGGGTGCATCATCCTCGGCATTCACGGGCTCATTAAGGTCTGATGGTTCTTTTGGAAATAACCCATTTCGTCACCTCCGGGGTCGAGCTCCCTCAATGGTTCCTCATCCCCTTCAAAATTGTATAGTTCTGATTCATCAGCAACATGTACCCTATTAGGTTCTACGACTGGAACCCGATCAGGAACCCTATGTCCAATCTCTTGGTCGACATCAGCAGCGCGTGAATGTCTCTCCATCGATGAGAAATCAATTGTGTTTGCCTCACTAAGGATATAAGTTGAGTGACGTCCGGAAGAGAAGTCGTCAAACTGGTAAAACTCTTCATGGTAGGATGATCCTATAGATGATGACAACCATACACCTGGGATATAAGTTGAATGTCGCCCGTATAAGAAATCATCTACGTTTGTCTGACTGGGGAAATAAGTTGAGTGACGTCCAGCTCTTGCAGTACCGCTCGTTCCACCAGTCCCACTAAGGTAGAAAATCGACTATGGCGGCGTTTGTTGGACAATCCCGGTTCCAAATGCGACTGACATCAGGGGGAACGACATGAAGGGCACGTAGGGCATATAGCCTGCATGATAGCCGGAGGCACCATTCATCATCGTCGAAACTTGAGCAAAGTGGTCTGACATAGAAGGCGTTAAATAACCTTGACTTAGGCTTTGTGTCAGCTATGGCCGCATCGGTGGTGGGGTAGCATCTGATGGTGGCGGTGGCGGTGTTGCGAAGGCAGGACCACTACCGGAGGTGCTCTGTGCTCCCCTCCCCCTCGAACGTTGAGACCGTGGGTGATTGTGTTGCTGACGTCGATAGATGACCGTTACCTCTTCTCGAGTCAAAATAAACGGCTTCCCATTCACCTTAAATTAGTCCTCGCAATCATCACTCACCATCGTATCAAACATATGATACCCACTCTGAGGTTGCCAACGCTGATTCAGCATGTCCCTCCAGTGAGCGATATAAGAGTGGTGGTGCACCGACCAATCAACATATAGGACAATAAAACAATTGATTTATTTTTTTAGATATGAATTATGTTTGAATTAATAAAAGAATGCGGTAAGTATATAAATATTTATTACCTCAGGCTTCCCTTATCGAGCGAGTTTGTGCAACTCATCAAAATTTGGAGGCTCAACTGGGATACGTTGGAAACAGCCAAATTTCCGTAGGACGCGGTCAGTCAGATGCCACTCAACTGTGGCATAGCAGTAAGTGGTACAGAGGCTGTCCAAACAAGCTCTCGGCCGAAAATATCGGGATGCAGTGTTGCAAATCTATAATCGCGTACGACGTCCATAAAAACTATACAATATATAATGCATGTATTTAAAAAAGAAATCATGTATAATTAGATATAAAATTTATTTTATATAAATACACCAAAGTGTTACATGATCTTTTGAAAAATTCTCAATATCCTGTCTGATAACCTCTAGGCCCTTCGCAACACCAACATGAGTTAAACAAGCGATCCACCTACAAAATAAGAAGATAATTTTAATTAATTATAATAATACGTATATTAAAAAATTTAACAACTCTTTCCTTACCTCCGGGCTAGCGGAAAAAAATATGGAGTAGGCTGCAGAAGCTCAAGGCGTAAAAACGACATTCTCCACCACGCCCAGGACTAGAGCAACACCAAACAACCTTCGATGCAATACTTTTTTGGATCGGCGTTCTTGCACAGCTCCCTAAACAGAGTGGCCAAAATTGCGGATCCCTAGTTTAGTTTACCGGCATCTTCAAAATTCTACAAATGCTGCAACCAAATCGTGTGAACCTTGTCCCGAGTTTTGTCAGGCATCAATACCCGCCGACCATCTCTAAAATATAAGCACGAGCATATGCCTACAATACGAATATGTATGTATATATATATATATATTACCGTATGTAAAAAAATTATTATTTCAATAATATTCACTAAAAAAAATATTGTTACCTTCTTCACTTCTTCACTCGCGTCAACGGGTACATCACCAAAATTATTCTGCAACCATACTAATTGTATTTTTCCGCCGTAAAAATGCTCCAGCGCATCCCCTAGCCCACTCAAACATAGGTCCACCCAAGCATCAGCACCGAGACCAGTAATAGCCTCTCCATCAACAGACAAACCCTGGATATGGGACACGTTCTCCAGGGTAATCGTCACATCGCTACAAGGAAGGTGGAATGTGTGTGTCTCCGGCCTCCACCTCTCCAAAAGAGCGTTGACCAAATCGTCTATTTTTTGCACCTCCAACAATTTTGGATGCCTGCAAAAACCCGGCCTGCTCTAAGTACGGTTCGATCAAAACGTCTGGTAATCTCGTTATCCAGTTATAAGTAAACTCCAAACGTCGTTTCATATTCTAAAAAAATAAATGCGTATGTAAAAATTAAACTATATAAAAAATATAAAAAATATGTACGTAGTAATCGAAATATGTAATAAAACAATAAAAAATAAATAAAATGGGGTAAAACTTACATGTCTCTGATGATAATCGAACATGTGCTTGTGATCCAACTTTATCAATCCAGTCATTATATCAAACATGAAAAACCAACCAAGAAATTGAAAGAAAGTAGATTGAGAGAGAGTTAATTTTTTGGTGTGGGGTAGAAGGGGGTGGGGACAATTTATAGTGGAAATCGCGTCGGTTGGGGTGCGATTACTGAATGAAAATCGCACCCTGCACAACGCGACTTTGGAACTCGCGTCGTGCACAACGTAACTTCTTTATTTTATTAATGCGGTAATTAAATTTTCAACCATTCCAATTTACTAACGCGGAAAATGCGGTACACACAACGCGACTTCAGCTTATCGCGACGAGTCGTTTGAAATTCTCATTTTTAAAAAAATATATACCGGATAATATAATCCACATCAAACTGAAGTCGCGCCTTGTACAATGCGATTTTGGATATCGCGCTAGCAGGACGCGATTTACCCTGACGTGGGCCAAATGGGGGGTATTTTTTCAGATAATTTCCCAAAAGGGAATATCTAGACAAATTAGCATAAAACTAAATCATAAGAATTTTAAAAAATGTTAAGGACTAATTTATAAAATTCTAAAAATTAAAATTAAATGTGTGAACTTTAAAAAATCACGTAAAATTACGTGTAGATCCGCCGCTATTGTTAACAACGTAAAATAGTCTTCATCAAACTATAACACCATGATATTAAAAAATCTTCCGTTTATATATATATATATATAAATGAAGGTGAGGGTGTGGAGGCTTGAACCTGCAACCTCACCCTTCGCCATTTAGCATTCCAGCCATCTTAGCTAATAGCTCTTTGTGTATAAGGTTCCTATTTTTTAACCTTTCTAATAGTGCATCGGTAATTTAAGGTTTGATCAGCTTTTCACCTACCCAAATAAAATGCCCAAAATTTTCCCTCTTTCGAGAACCATCTCTCTAAATGCCCTTACCATTCCCGTCTGGCCACCCTCGAATTTCAGTCACCGTCGCGCTGTGAGCTTCACCGCCGGTGTCACCGTCTTCCTCTCGTCGGCATGAGCTCGTCCCCGTTAGCCACTCACTCATCCCCTGCCACCATCGTCGATATTTGAAGGTTGAAGGTTCGACGAACCCTTATATTTTTCTGCTGATTCTTTGCTCGTCGATTTTGTCGCCGTCAGCCGTCCGTTCGGTGCGTTGCTGCCACCATCGTCTTCATGGTGTCGAGCCGTGCAAAACCCATAAAGTTTCAAGTCCAATCGACGTCGGCAAAGCCTCTATCGGAGCTATGAAAAACGTGCCATTTTGGACCTCCGGCGACATTCCGATCACTGTCTGGCGATGCTCGGTTTCCCAAGGGTACTCGATACTCGTGTGACCACTCTCCAGCTCAGCCTAACTCCTCTCGATCCGCCCACCCTCACGCTTTAGTGAATATCAGATCCGACTTTGTATCCGAGCGTACTGAGGCAGGTGTCCATTAGACCATTCTCTGACAAGCTTTTGAGGTGTGTTCCATGTGTGCTACATTCAGTTGTATGATTATTACACATTAATAAACAATCTAATGATTTAATTATGACGATGATATGCTTGACGAAATGATGAACTAGATAGATGATATCATACTCTGTCTACTCGTTGTATGTTCACTCGATCTATATACATGAAATGTAATTGTGCTATGTGGTTGCTTAATCCTTGATAATATCGTTTGTTTGACTGATATAATCGATAGTGTAATCTATTAGCTTAATCTATGATGGTACACTATGTTTGCATGATGAATGATGATATTGTCTGCTCTACTCAATGGTATGCCTATTTATTTGTTAAAAGCATGAATCTTCCGTTTCTGATACTCTGAATAGAATATGTCTGTCATCTGTATTTTGTTACTTATGTCTGGAATCTTAATATCGATTGTTATATGAGGTATAATGTTGGGTTATATTATGAAGTCTCTGTCGGTACAACCTTGATCCAGCTGGTAAATCTTTATGGACTCAAGGTCTCCCCTTGGGTAGGTTCTGATGCTTTAGCACGGGTAAATCCTTATGGGCCCAAGGCAATCCCTTAGGTGGCACCTATGCCCATCGGGCCTAGGGTAAGTCTTTATGGATGCAGTTCTGTGGGGCTGCATATTGGTGTAAGTTTGGAGGGTAGTTACTAGTAAACCCTTTGTATGCACTCGAGCATTTAGATTGAACTATTATGTGTTCTTATGATATGATTGATATGTATTCATGCTTGTTTGATATGCACTTATTGGAACACATTGAGCTCCCTAGCTCATGGCCTTCTCTTCTCCCCTTTCAGATACTTGTGATAGGCTACCCTTTTGAACCCGGCAACTAGAGGATCGACACATTTAACTTTAGGCTGTTGTAATGTTCTTATCTTCCAAACTGTCTGTATCTGGGTGACTTATGCCTATATTTTGATACGATATATATATATATCTTTTGGTTTCTGTCGGATGTTGACTTTAGTTTATAACTAAACACTTTATGCTTTCATATCACCTATTTTGTAATCACATGTTACTAAACTATTACCTACTATTTTGGGATGGATTTGAAAGCAATACTGATAGATTTTAAAATCGTTCTGAGAATTGTATTTGATATATCTTCGTTAACAGGTTTTTAAGGTATGTATCGTAAATCTCCCATAGGGGAATTATATTGATTTTGATATTTTGACTGAGATATTTCACAAGAAGTTTGATTATAGGTTGTGACCGCCAGAGTCAGGTGAAACGCATAAACGGGTACATGTTGTTACACAAACACTTCATTAACTCCTCCTCAACCATATTCACACAAAAAATTACTTGAAGTAAACGCTACAGAGTTAATATTTTTTCTTCCGAAAATACAAAGTTAAAATTAAAATCACTTTTTTTTTTCAAGAATGGCTGTTGTTTAAATTTTGATGCATAAACCAATAGTTGGTGTGATGTTATGTCTGGAATAAAATTTTTTTGTTTTTTTATGTCCAACACTAAAAATTTAAATTCTAAATCATAATCTTAAATTCAAATCCTAAATCTTAAACCATAAAAAATACATCATATTCTTAATTATCTAAAATTTAACCCTAAACTTAATTTTTTAGGATGGGTCATAAATAGGGACATGGAGAGGGGGCAAACGATTTGGATTCATTATGTTTGTTGGTAACGAGAAAGAGTATAATATACTAAAAACTTGTTGGTCTAGCGGGATGAGGTGTTAGGTCCCGTAATTAAAATCTGAGATTCAAATCTTGATATTGTAAAATGAAAAAATTGAATAGGGAGAGTCGTCTCATAATAAGCCTCTACAAAATTTATTTTTAATTAACAGATTTATGAATCAGATATAGGTGGTTATAAAAAAGAAATATATAATATATCAATTGAATATGGATTTTTTTGAAGTGTTTATATATGACATTTTAGGCTCAAATGCCACTGCCAATTCACATTCATGTTTGTATTAACCCTTGTAGTGACATACCTATTAAGGTCCTCAGAGGGGCTCTAGCGCCCCCATAAGAAAAAATAACTTTTTTTTAATATAAAAACTTTAAATATTAGATTAATTATAAATTTTTCTTCGTTTATCAATATTTATGTTTTGTCTTAAATCTTTAATTATAGTTCTGTCTCCGAACATATGTCAACAAAATGTAACATGCATATATTATTTTTATATTGCTACTTTTTTGTTGCGCTTTTAATTTTTTAGAATCTTATATTGATTAATCCGAACCGACACACATCATACATCCAACTTCAATGGATTAATCTTCCGACGGAGTTTAGGAAACCACCACCGGAATTTTGAGACATTTTCTGTTTGTTACTTGTTTTATAGAAAGTTAGAAACCAGCTCTATATTTTTTACGATTTTACTCCATAGTCTCTCCTACAAATAACAAAGTTTTGTCACTGTTTCATAAACCAAAAATACTCTACACACGATTCCAAACTCCATTTCTTGAGTGCCCCTTACTTTCTTCAACCTCGAAGCCAAGTCCAAACTCTTAGTTCTCGAACTGCTCCAGATAATATCCCCACATTCCTCCTTTGACAACCATGCATTTAAAAAACTTGAAAGGTCTTGGACTCCACACACATAAACACGCACACGCACTCACATTGTTTTTTTCTTTCACTAGAGTTAATTTCACCAGATGTCCCAAACTATTTCTCAAATTTTAATTTAGTTTATAAACTTTAAAACATTCTATTTAAGTCTTCAAACTATAAATATTAATTCAATAAAGTTCTTATGTAAGTCTAACCTTTAGCTTGAACATTAAATGCTAGCTTCGATATGACACAAAGCATATTTAAAACACACAAATCAAAATTTAAACGCAAAGTATTTTAAAAAAGAAATTACCCTATTAAATTTTAATAATACATTTTAATTTTTAACATGTAAGATCCCTAAAACAGATACTCAAGTGTTTCAAATTTAATCAATATATTTTAATCATGTTATATGTTAAATTCGAGTTGACATTTACTGTTCAAACACATTGCTAGATTGATGAGAATACCTAATTGAAACGATGTTGATGCTTGGTAGTTGGAGGGCTCAATTAGAATATCTTAAAGTTTGGGGACATATGCTGCAATGGACTGTTTTATATATATAAATAATAATTAACAGCAGGACACGTGAATCCGAGAAGGTCACGTGCTTTCCGTCCCTATACAAAATTCTTTCCTTTCATAAACTCAGCTGTCAAAGAGAAGGAAAAAAAACGAAATCTAACGCCGATGTCCAAGCGGAGCCACCACTTGACGGAACTCGGCTGCATCGCTGGCGAAGATTTGACTGAATTCGGAGCCGGAAAGGAAGGTTGGCTAGCCCCTGATTCCGGCACCACCGTCCTATGTGCTCTCGACTCCCATTCCCTCGCAATCACTAACCGATCTCTTGTTCTCATCCTCGGATGGTCCGACCCGGATGAACAACGAGTTAAGATCCGACCCGAACTCTCACCTATCGAGGCAGAACGCATCACGGCCATCGAGTGGCTGGTTTTCGATGATATTAAAGTGATTGCAGTCGGTACCTCCAGAGGATGCCTTATGATTTACTCTGTACGTGGTGATTTGATTCATAGACAGGTAATGCTTGTAGTTATTTACTTTTTTAGTTTGATTTGTCTTTATTTTCTTGAGACGTTGGTATAGAGCAAAATTATGTAATTTGATTAAATGAACAATGGCTGGAATAAAATGTTAATCATAAAGATAACTACTTTATATGAAAATAGAATTATGCATCTTATCTATTTTTTTAATTTATAATTCTTCAAATTATTGCTTTTTATGTTATGCTTTTGGAAGCAAGAAGTAGAAGCATCTACAAATTGTAGTGAGGTGATTTTCTATTTAATCCATGATGGGTGTAGTTTTTATTTATTTTCGAATTTTATGCTTTGCTAACTTCATTAAGACATGTCTAGTTTACTATTGCCATTGGTTTATTGATGTTTTATCTCTTGTTGCATGCTAAGCTTGGTGCGTTTGAATGCAAATGCTAATTAGCTGGTCTCATAATGGAAAATCAGCTTCTTATTGTGAAAAAAAAATGTGCAAAGTAAAATTGACATTGTTGGTGGTTGTTTTTAAGGGAAGTATGAGCTTGAAAGTTTTATGTGTTGCATTAAATGATGAACCAGATGAGATCTTCTTGTGTTAAAATCAATTGTATCTAATTTTATGAAGTGGAGATCAGTCTTGATGTAAATTGTTGTTGGAATGGTAACTCATATGTTTAATATTTAATTTTGTAGATGGTATATCACAGACAAATCATAAAGTTAAGAGTTCGTGGAACTAAGAAAGACCTGATGCAAGACGTAGCCTCAGAGGATGTATGTGTTGTCATGCCTGGTGTAATCGCTCGTTTTGACGGGTCTGATATTCAGGTGTGCCATTAGCTGCTTGAAAGTGTAATAGTTATTCTGAAAATGGCATGAATCTTACATGTTTATTTTCATGCAGAAGCTAAGTGTATCTGTGAGAAATGTTTGACTAACTTTGATTTGCCTCTGGTATTGTAGAATATGCTTCAAAAGTGGTTTCAAGATACACATTCTCATTTCTGGGATGAGAAATCAAAGAAAGATTTAGAGGATGATGACGGAAATTCTCACGGCAGATTGCCTTACCAGTTATGGAATGTTAGTAAGTATGGGTCATGTGTTGATGCGGCAATCACTGGCATAATACCTCCTCCACTCATGGAACTCCAGGTGATTTTTCTTATGCTGCTTGATCTTATAAGCCCTTGATAAGATTGAAAATGTTCAATTACTGATTTTCATATTCTTAATTACTGACCATTCGGTCTACGAATGCACATATGAAAACTGCTTTTGCTGGTTCTCTGTTCATTTCTTGTTCTTTGTGGTACATTTTTGTCTATGCTCTTGGTTTCTTCTCCAGTGAATTATGGAAGAACTCTGAAGTTATTCTGTTATATGAATTCAGCTGCTTTTATTGTTGGGCAGTCAAGTCAACGTTACTATTGTGCAGTCACCATTGGAGATGATGCTGTGATCTCAGCTTTCAGGTTAGTTTCTCTGCATCTGAGATATAATGTGATTTACCTTCCACAAAAAAGATGGATTCTTTTCTTCCTTTTTTCTATTGTGTTTTACTGATTTTTTTATCCACGTTGAAGACTTTCAGTAGATAGGAAACATTCCTTTGTAGGAGCTATTTTGTCAAAAGTTGTGCCTGCAACATTTTCCACTATTGCATCTTTTTCTAAAATGATATGGCAGAGTGAACCAACACCAAACAGGAAACCAGAAGAGAAGCTTCAATCATTTGCTCGAGGTGAAGTTTGTTAAAACTTTTTTCGTGATTCCTTATTTGGTTTGGATAGTGTCTTGTCCATGGTACTTTAATATTATGTAGGTTGGATCTCTAAAAGTATGTGCTTGCCCAAAATCCATTTTTATCTTTTAATTATCCTTCAAGAATGTTTTCTCCGAATCCATTTTTTTCTTTTAGTTCTCTTTATTGCTTTGGTTCAATCACAGTGTGAAGTATGTTTGGCAGCAATCTTATGTTCAAACATGGAAATGCTGCTTGCTTCTTTCTCCATCTTATTGTATTTACCAAGCTCATCTTTAGTCTCTTAATTTCATAATTTTCCTTCTCATTGTTGCACATGCTTATTTATGCTGTTCAACTCTGTGCTTATTCTTAAGCATAGCGTTCATCTTAGTTGTTCTGATTTGCAGTTAAATATTTTAGTAGATGGAGAGAGTATTTAAGATAAAATTAATCTGTTTCTTTCGTATTCTCAGATAATGAATGTTGCAAGTTCTTCATCTTTTTGTTGTGTTCTGAATATTAACATGGTTATTTAGCATACAAGTCTTGAACCCTTTTTTAAGTTATCCTTATTAATGCTTTTTCAAAACCTTTTGGATAAGTTACTGATGTCATGATTTTGTGCCAGCTTCCTCATTGACATGTTTGAAGGACCACCCGAGAAAGGGTGAAAAGCTCACCTTATCACCCAGTGGCACTTTGGCTGCTATCACAGATTCACTCGGTCGTATATTGCTCTTAGATACTCAAGCACTTGTAGTAGTGCGAATGTGGAAGGTTTTCTTTTGCTTTAATAATTTTGCATTTATTGGAAATCAGCAGCTCTTTTTCCTTGTCTGAGCAGTGTTTTTCATACACTCTTTCAGGGATATCGCGATGCAAACTGCTTTTTCATGGAAATGTTAGTCAATAGAGACGATAAACGTCCTAGTTCCTCTCACCACGTACCAGGAAAGAGTGACTATTGCCTCTGTTTAGCCATTCATGCGCCCCGAAAAGGGATTATTGAGGTTTTTATATTCTTTTACTCGGTTCTTATTGTTTCTTTATTTGGAATTTCCAGATTATAGTTTAAATGTTTGATGGCTTACATATCCAAGATCAATAAACGTTAGATACAGAATCGTTGTGCTTCCTGTGTTAGGACCCTGAGAATCTTTGTTTATATTATGACCATTAAGGTAAAAGCAGCAAGAGTCATGTTACTTTGATCGTCATATGGTGCATTACTATTTACTAGTGGTTTATATCATCTAAACAACCACGAGTGTAGGGTACGTAGGGGCTATTCGCAAAAAGCCAATGTGGAGCCTCTCCCTATAGATGCGATGGTTGTGACTTGTGATTGAGTTCTTACATAATTCAAGTAAATATAATTGTGTGATTGGTTCATGTATTACTCTAAACTTGATTCAGCTCATAAAGGAAACATCTTAATTTATGTTTTCATGAGCGATCCGATGTTACTAATATTTACTCTATCAGGAGATGAATTTTACAGATATTTGGCTTTGCTGTTATGAATAGAGTTATGCTGGGCATTGAAAGCTCGAGTACTTTAAGATGGTTTTCTCTGTATATTCAGTTCTTAGAGCTTTATATATAAATAATGTTACATACTTGATACTGAAGTTATATACATCAATTTCTTGTGTGAAGTGATCAAGCATTTGAATGGTTTTACTTGACCCCATCATGTGCACAGGTCTGGCAGATGAGGACAGGACCACGTCTCTTAGCTCTTCACTGTGACAAAGGTTGCAGATTGTTACAGCCAACGTACAGGTTTGGATCATTATCAGACTCTCCTTATGTTCCTCTGGAAGTTTTTTTGTTGAACGGAGACTCGGGTCAATTGTCAGTGTTGAACCGTTTACTTAGCTGAAAATTTTACATAGGTAGTTAAATCTTTGTTCTGAGTTTGATTCCTTTGCCTACAACACTGTTTGGTTCCATTAGGACCACAAATTAAGGTCCCCTTGAATTGTATGTTGTAGACAGAATCAATGCCTAATTTCGTTTGTCGAGTAAAAAGCTAGTAAATGGCAAAGGAATGGCTTAATTTGGTAAAGAAAGCTCCTTATTTCTCACTTTTTCTATAAATGAATATAGTATTATGAGGTTTAGAAGAAACTTTTTCCTTTTATCCATATTCGCTTCCCTCTACCATCGCAACAGCAGTAGTGCTATCTGGTTCCACCAAAACCTTCCTATAACCTCCCCGCCATGCAACCGAGCAGCAGTCGTAAAATGCCCATAGCTCCGCAACCATAACTTTGCATACTTCAACATATCAGTAATAGTCTGCTAACCAATTCCGACGACAATCCCATAGCACCCCCACCTGTGGCTTCTGCTGAAGTAACATTCAGTGGCAAGCCCAATTGCGTATTTGCCGAAGCTCCACTGCTACTAACAGTCAGCTTCAAGCTCCAAGACCAGCAGTGCATTATTATCTTATCACTATCAGTCCCCCACCTTTCCAGTTTGAACAGGACAACTTTGATAATTTACTTTATATCAGCATTTACGCGGTTGGAAAAATTACAAGACACAGTTCATATACATAAATTATTGTAATAGGATCCAATTAGAGGCGTAATTAAGACAGAGGCCAAACAAATGTAAAAGTAAAACTATGTAATCGGAGGTAATTAATTAATAAATTAAGACCAAAGAAAGTAAATAGACATGCAATCATCCAAATGAAAAAAATATAAAATATTAAAAGCAAAAGGTATCATATAATTGCTGGGAAAGTTGCAGAAGACTAACCAACCGTGTCTAAAGTATGAAAGTCTTGAAGAAAGTAGTACTGTACAAAAACACCATGTTGCGTCAAACTCGTTGTCTATTGTTTTTCCTTTTCTAACGGGATGAAGAGGAGATAATTGCATCTCTAAAAATTTTAAATTTTTTGATAGTTTAAATATTTTATTTTTATTTTTTATTGATAATTTAATTTTGTAACTCTTATTTGTATATATATATTTTTAACTAGTTGACAATACACACTTTATAGACATATCGATTGACCTTGTAGATAGAGCAATTAAACTTGAGTCTCTTAATATAAACATATTTTTTTTTTATTTTTTTTGAAATAATCTTCTTTTTTAGTTATACCACTTGTTGGGTTCATATATATATATATATATATATATATATATATATATATATATATATATATATGTTAATGCTAATACTTTTAAAATAAATTAATTAAAATTGTGTGAACATGATTAAAGAAGACTTGATTTTGTTTCTGTGAATTAGAGTGAAGCGGTTGACCAAGACCATTAAAATCATCTTTAAGACTATTTTCTTTAATTTGTCTCCTTTTTATAGGTCGATGTCCGCTGGGAACAAAGACAATTACTGCAATACTCTTGGAAATGACCTAAAAGTAATGCCTCACTGTCAAAAGAGCAATTAGATCATAGCACACTAACCAAATTGCACAGCCATTTCTATTTTTAACTATGAAGATGGACTGAATTTTATTGAAACAAGAGAATATATGATATGAATAATGCAACTTATTAAAAAACTGAAGACTAAATTTACCAAAAACTTTTACATATAAACCCTAAAAGCACAAAGAAAACCGATTTTTTTTTGAAAAATTCAACAATTGTCAATAATACATTTTGCCTCGATCCAACTAGACACTTAAAATGTAACGTAGGAATGATGAACGAAACGAACAATTTTGCAGGTTGTTTCACTAAATTGATCTGAATACAACGACAACCAAAGGAGATCAAACTACTGAAGTGAGCCGACAAATGCAAATCAAAACTGAACGTAGTGAGAAACTCTACACAAAAGTAAATCTACCACAAAAGTAGACGAAAACGTATCATAAGGCAGAGATATGCCACAAGGCGGAAAAAAATGCGTCAAAGAGGTAGAAAAAAAATATGAATCCAAAATAAATGGATTTTTAGTAAAAAACTAAAAAAAATCAAACGTAAAAGTAAAAATAAAATAAAACATAAAAATACAAAGAAAAAGAAATATCGCCGATCGCCGGTCAATATTAAAGTTGGTGTTGTCAACGGTCAATAAAGAAAAAATCAAGCCGCGACGGTACTTGAGAGAAATAAAGATGACTAGCGGCTAGGGTTTGTAAATTGCTCGCCATTTCCATCCCTTTTAATTCAGAATATGGTACAAGTATATAATAATATCAATATTCTCATATTGTAAGATTTAACAATAAGGTTAAAGCTGGGGTTTATTTATCTTAACCGCCTCAAAAAAAATTCTATTTTTTTTCTAATAACTCTCCGCCGCTTGTAAGTTTTATTTATTCTTTTTGTGTTAGCTGGTGATCAATAATTACTTAGCTGTTGGTTGTCGATCGTCGGTGTTTATTATTTTTTTATTTTTTAAATAAGAATCTCTGTCTTTATGGCACGCGATTTCTTTGTCCTTGTGACACGCGTTTTCTTCTGTCCTTGTGACATGTTTTCTTTGTTTTTGTGGTTTTGTTTTATCTGTCCTTGTGGCATGATTCAACATATGTTAACGGTCGATCGTTGCTCCCATAGAGTTTTTAATCGGCACTAGTTCTTAATTATGATTTGTTGGTAGTCACGCAAGGTTAGATCCCGACTCGGTTGGTGGTTGTTTGTTGATGTAATCAGTCCTGAGTAGCGGAACATTCTGCCTAATTGTTTGGATCGCTCATCACTCCTTTTTCATCAGTTATGAGTCCCGATTGGATAGAGACAAGGAGATTCAGGAAGTTTCTGAATTTTGATGGTATACTTATCTCCATAAAAGATTTTTATTTTTCTTTGTTTTTAGTTGTAAGAATTTTAAGTAGATTAGTTCCATTATTTTTCTTCTTTGATGCATTATAATTGTGATATCTCCTATTGTTATAATAAAAATTCAGTGGCCATATAAAAAAAACAATAAGATTAAAGCCAAGATGTAATAATTTTTTAATGCAAAGAGAGAACATATTTATATTTGATTCCATAAAGAAAGGGGTTTTAAAAAAAATAAAGAAAGAGTTTTCAAAGGTAGCTTAACAATTTAAAGGGCCATGTGGAATTTAATAAAATAAGGTTAACAAATTAAAAAAAATAAACTTCACCAGAGGTTCCTTATGTTTAGGGCATGTTCTATTTTAATCATCAAATTTAAAAAAAAATTATTCTTGCCACTTATTTTTTCTATCGTTACCATTTTGATCACTCAACTGTTAGTCTCTACTAATCTCTGTTAATTTGATGACGCGGCATGTTAATAAAAATGAGTAACTTTTAAGTTACCCTTAAAATTTTGAAATTAAAAAAAAAATTTAAAAAAATCTCCCAAAATTTCTCTTCTCCAATCCTAACCCTCGCTTCAATCTCTAATCCGCTCTGACTTCTTCTCCACCGACTACTACATCAAAAAATTCTCCACCGATTGCAGTCCTTGTGAGATCTCCTCCAACCAAATCTTCCTTGTTGCTGCACCCACAACTCCTCTTGCTCTTGTTGCGGTACCAAAAACAGATGAGGTTCCTGCACCTGCACCTGCTCCAAGCAAGAGTAAGAGCAAGAAGAAGTACCGATGGATAGTTAAATTATTGCTCAAATTTACAAACGATAAAACTTACAAGTGCGTAAATTAGCAACTGTTTGGCACCAATCACCATATCTGAAATTTAGCACCATTTTCAACCGATATAACTTATAAGTTATAAGCTAAGCAGATTGTAAATTAGCACCATCTTCAACCACCTGCTCTGCCTCTCCATTTTTTAACATTTCAATATGTTTGGAATTTTACAAACTTCCATATTTGATTTTTTTTTGAAAAAGATGGCTGATCGTTTATTAAAATAAAGGGAACCGCTCGATCAGGCTGCCGGTTACAGGACCAACCAGTAGCACAAACATAAAGAGAACAAAAACTAAAAGAAAGTCAAAACGACAACGCAACAACAAAAAGAAAAGCACAAGGGTTCTAGAAGAACAATAACGATAAAAAACTATCCATTCTCGTCTGAGGGAAAGCTCCGAATGAACAGAGCCAAAGTGTGTCTTGTACAGGCAGACGACTTTTAAGATAAATCAGAGTAGAAGATGATGGATTCTCCGAGTCCGCAAGAGAAAAACGATAAGCTAATTAGTTTGCCGAAGCCACCAACGGTTTGAAGAAACAGATTCTTCCATCTCAGGAAGAACTTCCTCAATCCACACCATTTGAGAAGGGAACGATCGACCTAGCTTGGCGAGGGAGTGGGCACGACAGACAAAATGAAAAGATAAGCTTTGGAAACCCATCTTTAATTGCATAACATTATGGACATGTCAGGTTTGGAAGAGGCCATCTTATTGATGACCGTTTGAGCATCGCCTTCAATAATGGCTCGACGGAATCTCAACTCACTGGTGAGTGATGCTCGTGCATGGGTCAGAAATAAGATAACTGTTGTTCGCATGCTCGTGCTTCTGTAACCTCTAGGTCAGAAATATAGTTATTGCAGTAAGTACTAGGTGCCATTAGGAGTCCCTCGGAATTCCTGATTATTATGCCTGAGACTGAAGTGTTAGATGAAGAGTCAAAACCTGTATCGAAGTTAGTTTTAACTGTATTAGACGGAGGAGCTTGCCGGTGTATGGGTCAGTTACGGGGTTGGGAGACCTGGGTGGATGAGCAACCATCAAGTTCCAAGATATAACCCTGTAAAAAATAAGCCACCTCAGCCGGTGTTTGAGAAAGGCTGTCATGGCGCTTTTTATTTCCGTAGAACTAGAGAGCCCATAAGATAACTGCATATAACTTGCATTGTGACTTAGGAAGAGACTCAAAAAGATTCGAAAGCCATAGTAACCATTGCTGTTCTGCAGGTATCACTGAGAGATCAAGATGAAGCATACCGAAGACTTGTTTGGAAAAACTGCAATCACAAGCGAGGTAAGAGATAGTTTCTGAATCATTTGCACATAATTTGTATAAGGGGGAAATATTCATCATTCGAGAGATCAAATTAGAAGCAGTAGGAAGATAGTTTTACATAAACGCCAACAAAAATTTTGAATTTTAGAAGGCAAAGGTAGGGACCAAATAGTATTATAAACTGTAGGAACAATGTCAGGAGCAGAAGCAACATTAATAAGATGGCGATACCCACTTTTGACTGAATACACACCTGACTTATCATATGTCTAGTAATATGAATCAGGTTGAGGTATAGAAGGCAGGGGTATAAAAAGAATCTTAGTAGTCTGCTCACTCGGAAACACAGATAGGACTATAGCTTCATTCCATGTATTTGAGCTGTTACTAATCAAACAAGAGACTTTGATATATCTTGTATTAATATGATCCGTTTGAATTCGACCGTGTAACGCCCGTGTTTTGGGGTTAGGAGTTAGTCGGGTTTGTAGTCCGAGTCATTAAAATTAAACAAAATCAACTCAACCTAAATTAAGATCTAATTGGGCTTTAGTAAAAAGATGAGGGACTAAAGGGGTAATTTGACCCAAAAGATTTTAAAAGCAAGACAGCTTTTGAAAAGTTGTCATCTTCTTTCCCCATACCCCCATTTCCAACGTGAAATACCCAAACTCCATCTTCAAACTCTCCCAAGTTCTAAGTTACTATTCCATTGATTTGCAACTCAATTTCAAGACCATTTTGAAAGGTAAAATCATATTCTCACTCTTCTCTTCATCCTTTATCTATCTATAGTTTTAGATTTTAAAAACTATGAGCTTTTGAAATGTTAGGGTTTTGACAAAGTTTGAGTTTCTATGAAGATTTCCTTTTTATTTCGAAATATGGAGTTGGGTTTTTGATTCTCCACATTAAAATACTTAACCTATGTTAAAATGGTTGGGTTTGGGTGAAAACCCGAAATGGGGTTTTGAGGCAATTTTAAAGGTGTCAAAAACTTGATTTTTGGTGGGTTTTAGGGTGGGATTGAAGGGCTGATGGTTTAGGTATGTTAGGAAGGTGATTTGGGGTCTTTTGGGTGTCATTTGGATGATTGAAAATGGAGTTTTCAGCTAGGTTTTAGGGGAGCTCGAAAATGGGTATTTTGGATTGGAATTCAGTTGAAGTTGGCTTGAGGTTATGAGATGAGATGATGATTGAGTTTTAGCATTGAATTGTGAAGTAATGAATGTGTTTTGTTTGGCTAGAAGTGAGAGGAAGCGTTGGAGAGGCATCGGGATCAAATCCGGGCTTGTAGGAGATTTGCTTTGGTTGCTAAGGAAGGGTGGTGAGTGATTTTAAACATGTTTTAAAGTTTGGTTCGAGTGTGTGTAGTGTGTGGGTGAAATGTGCTTGGTAGGCCATTTCTATTTAATTCAAGTTGTTAATTTAGCTATTGACTTCCATTGAATGCTATATGTATTGCCTATTCATGCTCTTGTGTTATGTGGTTGGTTTGTACATGTATGCCATGATGTGTATGTGTGATAAGCATGGGATGAGGTTGATGAATATGTGATGTGTAAATGAAAATTGGCACTAATTAATTTACCGGGTGTAAATGATCGATCATTAGGATTAGTGTGCACACAAATTGAGTCAAAACATACGTGGCCTTGATGGCGTTAAGTCATCAAGGAGGAGTACGGTGATGTAATATTCCACCGGAAGCTTTATTATATTCTATGGGATGATGAGTGGAATCCCATCCGTAGGGCATGTGGCGATGAGTGGAATCCCGCACATGCAAGGTTCGGTGATGAGTGTAATCCCACCGAGGTAATGTGATTGTTGAGGTTTAATCCGCACATCCGGGTAACTAATAGTGGCCAATTAAACTTGTTCATATGATTGTGATATATGATGTTGTTATATGATGTTGATATCGATGTTTGAGCTTAGTATGATGTAAGATGCCATATTATGCCACTTGAAAGGCTAGCTAGGTCTACTTGTGAAATTGTCTATGTATGTTAGATATGAGATTTAGGGAATACATGCTTGAACCCTACATTGTTGATGTTTTCGGTTTTAGAGCATCCTCACTAAGCTTATAGCTTACGCTCTCAATGTTCAACAATGCAGATCATTAGCGTGGTGTTAGCTCGGAGCAAGGTGAGGAGGGCTTCCAAGTTTTGTGGCTCAAGTACGGATCAAATTTTGTAGTAGTTTAGCAATGTGGCAAGGGTGTCTTGTATGAGCTTTGTATGACTCATTGATATGTTGATGCTTTGGATTAACAATGGTTGGTAAACCATGATATGCTATGATGAATGTTTGATTGTGGTGGCATGCCTTCTAGATGTTTAGGTTGCCTTGTTAGTGAGTGCAAACCTCCTATAAGTTGACTTGTGCCATTTTGTCCTTTTGAGCTTCATGTATGTCCATTCATGCTAAAATAGTGTCCTTGTATGAATGCCATGATTTGATGCCTTATTCCATGTTTGATTGCTTCCTTTGGCTCAAGTGTGATTGCTTGAATGTTTGTATGTGCATAGGAGTATCTAAAAATGCATCTAGAGTCGTGTTTGGGGTCGTTAAGTTTGGAATTGTGGAATTGCAGAGCAGGGCGTATCGATACGCCTAAGGGCCGTATCGATACGACCTTGCCTAAACGCCACGATTTTTGCCTGGCGTACCGATACCCTGGGGGTATCGATACCCTTCAAAGTTACTGGAATTTAGAGAATTGGGTAAGAGTAGGGCGTACCGATACGGGGTTCACGCGTATCGATACTGGTCTACTCCGTTGACTAAGAAGGGTTGACCGAGAAGGGCGTATCGATACGCTCAAGGGCTGTATCGATACGGTCTTCCTGGAGTTGACTCTTTGAGTTGACCTGGTCAGGGCGTATTGAAACTCCTAGTTAGGGTACCGATACGGTCTGCCTTGTAAGATTAAAAATGGACTAGTTATGTATGGTCGTGGTTCGAATGTGTTTCTCTTATGGATGTTTTCCGCTGTCGTGATCACATAGGATTTAATACACCTCTAGTCAAGATTAAAATGAAAAAAATAGGGTTGCTAACTGAGGGGGAACCTTAACGGGTTTCACTTCGGTTTTCCCCGTGTGGCCCACTCGGACCGGTCATCTGGCCAGACCGGGACGAGTGGGTTACATTTGTTAGTATCAGAGCCTGAGGTTACCGAGACCTCGAGCAGGTAAATGAGGTAAGCTTGTTATGTTGAATAATTGTGTTGTCCGATGTATGCTTGCCGTGAAATTTTTTATATTTGAATGTTCGTATGATGTTTGAAGCATGAGTTATTGCGTCTGGTGTATAGTGTGTGCCCATTGCTACTATTACTTAATTTAAAAAGATTTTTGGTAAAGGGAGTACTTGAGCACTATTGGACCCTTGCTTTGGCTAACGTAATCCCTATTTGTTTGTGTTGTAGTTATTACTTTGCTAGCTGTATCATGAGACCGCGTGGGAGGCCTAGGATGGTTCGTCCGGAACCACGGGCAGAGGCTCCAGGAGTTGAGCCAGTAGTTAGGGTTGAGGCTCAAGTGGGAGAGCTTGTGGTTGGAGTTGGAGCTCCTCCACCACCTCCACCACCACCACCTCCTCCACCAGGGCGGAGGTGAGGCCGGGGCCGAAGGAGAGGGACCTCAGGGTGGCCAAGGACCGGCCGGGATGGACTTAACTCCGTTGGTTCAAGCGATTGCCGGGGCATTTCAGGCTGCAGTAGGTGGAGGTCAGGCAGCAGCACACCATCAAGGTGAGGGCACTGGGTTGCCATTAGAGAGACTCCGTGGTTTAGGGGCTGAAGAATTCAGAGGTTCTACTCCGGAGCAATCCAAGTTATGGTTTGAGAAGACTGTCCGTATCCTCGCTCAGATGGGATGTACCGGTGAGCGCAAGTTGGGCTGTGTTGAGTCCTTGCTTCAGGGTGATTGTAACCCCCTAGACCCGCCTATGCGTTACAACGGATCCTAGGAAGTCACATTAGGGTCACAAGAGCGACCCACAGTGAAAAATACACATGAAAACATTTTTCTGTCTCGAAACACTTATTAAACTGTAAAATCAACTTCTGTTTAAAATACAATTTCCAGAAATCATTTAAACACATAACAAAAATTTCAGAAAGCATTTTTCAGACACTGACATGAAACAATATATGATATACATGCCCACTAACTATACCGTATCGTACTCTAGAGGCAACGCCGAGGGAACTCCAAACACTGATGTCAAACATTATACCATGATATATTCTTTTAACCTGCGATGGTAAAAACAACGTGAGCTTGGAAAAGCTCAGTAATACAGAACTACCAAAAGATGCTATAAGCTCATGCAGACATAGGGTAGGCATAACATTTTTATGATGTTCCAAGCAATACTTGTCTCCATTTATGTTTCGCTAATTTAGTGAAGCACTATTCCTGAGGACAACAAGGTTTGTTCTTTCTATGTTACTGAGTATTAAAAGAGAGCTTATTGTTCAGAGAATCAACATAGTGGCGGGTTGGAGAAGTTAAACCACGAAGCCTAGTGTGTTTTAATAAGTTACAAATCAAACATACATAAGTACTTAACATCATATCATATGAGCACATAACAGATTAAATGCAAATGTTCAATGTTCATACAAAAGTTTACAAGAACTACCCTCCAACCTTACACCAATATGCAGTCCCCCAGAATTGCATCCATAAGGACTTACCCTAGGCCCGATGGGCATATGTGTCACCAAAGGGGATGCCTTAGGTCCATAAGGACTTACCCTAGGCCCGATGGGCATAGATGCCACTCAAGGGGAGACCTTGAGTCCATAAGGACTTACCCTAGGCCCGATGGGCATAGGTGCCGCCTAAGGGGATGCCTTAGGTCCATAAGGATTTACCAGCTTGATCAGGGCTGTACCAACAGAGACTTCATATCATAACCCAACAGTATACCCCAGATAGTAATCAGTGTTCAGATTTCAGACATGGGTAACAGAATACATGTGACAGATATATTTTATTCAGAACATCAGAAACGGAAGAATTCCTGCTTTTGACAGATAAATGGGCATACCATTGAGCAGAGTAGACATTTTCATAATTCATCATGCAAACAGATTGTACCATCATAGGTCAAGATAACAGATCATAATATCAAGTTCATCAGACAATCAGGCAATACCATCGTAGATCAAGCAATCACATATCAAGTATGCATATTGTGCATACATACATCAAGTAGGCAGAGAATAAAATCATATATCCGGTTCCTCATTTCATCTCAGTTTTCAACATAGTGATGCAATCTCAATAACAATTGAAATGTTTATCAAACATAGCATTGTTCATGATTAAGTCATACAATTCATTCAACATAATATATCACACATGGAACACACTAGGTGGTACAGATCATTTCTTGGAGTTACTTGGCATTTACGGAAAAGGACATATTGAACTTTTGACAACTTGAACGGATTTATGAAACATGGCCTCTATTAGAAGGGGTTCATACTAACGGTTTAACCCAGATTTTCAGGATGTGATACATCAAGATCTTTGAAAGTTTAGACGCATCATGAGTTTATTTAGTCATTTAAGCCTACAAGGGCATTATGGTCATTTTATCAAATATGGACATTTTGGTAATTTATACCAACAAATCATAAACAGTTGCTCAGAAAATTCTATTTGCTTATTAGGCTTCCAATCAGGCATTCAGAGATTTATATGTCAAGGTCTGTCACGATATCAGATGCATTCAGGGCTATCTTAATTGCTTTGGCCAACGATGGCATTTTAGTCTTTTAATTATCAGGGGTGATTTTTTTGTAATTTAGCCCAGTGGTGATTTACAATATTTAGTATATATTTGAACGGTTGCTTTCATAATTACCATAGGAATTGCCGCAGAGTAACCAAACTTATATTTTGTGCGGAAAACTTCCAACTTTATATTAATATCAAGAGTGATTATCATACATGAGTGTGCTTACTAACACTTAGGGGCACTTTAGCCCTTAAAGTCTTATTAGCAATCCAGAATTTTGGTTATTTTAGACTGAGATAAATCTACCATTTCTTTCTGAATTACCATTTGGTACCTCCATCATTCACGTACTCAAACGAGATTAAGTCGTCCTAAACTCTCCGGCCCTTTACAAACGATTCATTTATTACAGAAATTGAGAGTATAACGTCATTCAAATTAATCAGACATTTTGGTGCTCGAGGACATTACCATCTTTTTGGTCATTACGATCATTCTCATTTAATTCACGCATTATTGTCATAAGGATCGACTTAGGATTGCAACAATGTTTATCAAAAGATTCACCTTCCTGCGTTATACAGAGTTTAGGGGAAAATCCAAGTTTTATAACACATATATTGTATAATGATGTCAGAGACTTTCCAATAAAACCTACCTCTTAGGTAGAGTAAAATACACAATCGGGTCGAATGCAGGTTTCAGGTCATTTTATTTACCAGAGGGGGTAGTTTAGTCATTTTTATAACCTAAGGGCATTTTTCGTAATTTCATATCCAACATCTCATACTCCGCATTCTAAACATTGGTTCTTAGACACCATTGATAGAGTTTCAGATTTAATTGTATTATTTTAATACCATTAAAATTTTCGATACTTCTGGTCTATTAATATTCTTATTCGAATATCTTGGTTTTAATAATTTCCACTTATTTTTCGTATCTGAATCGACTTAAGCGGAGTTTACAATACACTTCATCATAAGTATGCATGCGTTAACCGGATATCGACATGTACATAAAGCATACAAGGGGTAGTAACGTATTACCTTAAATCCTTGCTATATCGGTCGACCCTCGAACAGTATTCGAACACTCTTAAACCCGAATTTGACGTCCCTCAACCATTCGTCTTCAAAGAATTGTGAGTACCTTCAATCACACAATATTCCTTAGTCAGCCCTCATTTACATTGCTCTTATACTGAATATTTAACTCACGTATTCTCGGGTTCAAAGTAAGATTCGGAGGCTTTCGGATCAGAATTTTGCAAAACGGGCTTCAAAAACGGACGTAGGACGTCGAAAAACATAAAATAGGAGTTTTCCAAAAATTTGACTTTTTGGTCAACGGTCGAAGTCAATGCTAACATCAGCAGGTCAACGCTGACGTCAGCAGTCAACAGGGGTCAACTGAGTTGACTCGGCGGGTTAACTCACTGAGTTGACTCGGCTGACTCATTGAGCTGACTCGGACTGAGTTGACTCGGTAGACGGGTTGACTCGGACCGGGTTAACGAGTCGGACAGGCGGGTCGGGTCAACGGATCGGACAGGCGGGTCGGGTCAGCGGGTCGGGACGATTAGGGTCAGGGTCATAGGCTGACCGGTTTAACTGGTCCAGCCGGTTCTGGCCGGTTCACTCACCCCAAAAATTCCGATCATCGGACGGCCGTCAGAATCTTCGTCGGAGACGTCGAATCACCGTGATTCTGTCAGAAATACATAGATCGTTAGGCCAAGATTTCAACCCACAAGTTACCAACATGAAACAATCCAGAATCGAGCCGGAATTTACCTTAAATGGTGCGATTACGCCGGAAAATCACAAAGCTCCAACGGGGCTTCTCCCGGCATCGGAACCGCAAACGGTCAGAGGGCTTTTGCTCCTCGCGGTGCGAGGAGCCCAGATCTGGTGGTTGTGCGACCAAGGGACGCTGGAGGTAATTGGAAAACGCATAAAACAGATGGTGCTTTTGGCTTCTCCGGCGAAGCTGCTACCGGTGTCGAACGGACGATCTACCGGTTGGGTTTTGGTCTCCACATCATGTCGAGCATGTTGGCGAGATCAACGCGATGATCAGACACCAGGAGCGGCCGGAATCGAAGCTGGAAACTCAAGGTTTACGACAAAGCTTCGAACAAGCTTCTGTCGTCGGTGGTGGCTCAGTTACGCACGTGTCAGGCGGCTGGTGGTTCGGAGTCGGACGACGTACATGATGGTGGTGGCGGTGTACGCCACCGGCAAGCGGTGAGGAAGATCAGGCGGTGGCCAGATTTGGGAGTCCCAAATTGGGACGATGGGAGGTTGAGAGTCGAATCCTTTGAAAACTACATTAATTGAGTCATATTGGGTAGTTGGGTTTTATCAGATTATCATTTAATCTTAAAATATTATATCGGGTACGATTTAAAATTAATTTGAGCATTTTAGAACTAGAAGAACCTTAGCCTAGCTGGTTACAGCTTGGGCTCACCAAGCAAGGGTCGCAGGTTCAACACACACTGGCCACACTTCTCCCTATTATTTCATTCATTCATTCATTTCTTTTTTTTACTTAATATTTTAGTGGTGTTACAGTGATGCCTACACCTGGTGGGTCACCGTTACTTCGGGTATGGATGAGGTCGAAATTACCTGGGAGTTCTTTGAGACAGTATTCCGTAAGAAGTATCTGGGTCCGCGATACCTCGATGAGAGGAAGAGAGAGTTCATGGCTTTGCTTCAGGGGAGTATGTCCGTGACAGACTATGAGATTCGATTTGTCAGATTGAGTCAGTATGCACCTGAGCTTGTTCCTACTGAGGTGGAACGTTGTAACCGTTTTCGTTATGGACTAAATGAAGAGATCAAGACGTATACTCTAGCTTCAGACTACACTGATTTTGATGTCTTGGTCTCGAGGGCCAAGGACTTGGAGCACAGTTTGAGTTTGACCAGGCGGTCTCGTGGATCTAGTTCGGGTAAGAGATCCAGTAACTTTGATAGAGGTGATGCCAAGAGGCATCGGGACAACAGGCCTCACTATGATCATAGGCGTGGTGGCGGTAACCACGGTAGGGGCCATCAGGGCCAGAGAGCTGGTGGGAAGTTGCCCACATGTGCTACTTGCGGGAGGAACCACACCGGTGAGTGTTGGGGAAATTTTCATTCGTGCTGGAGTTGTGGGGCTAGGGACCACATTAGGCGTGACTATCCACATCAGGTGGGACATGCACCAGTTCAGGCTCCTGCTAGATCCAATGACTATCAGAGAGGCCGCGGGCGCGGTAGAGGTAATTTCCAGCCAAGGAATGATGGCCAGAGAAATGTAGCACATGTAGTTGCAGTGCAGCCGGAGGGTAGAGGACAGGCCAGGGTTTACGCTCAGCGCGGGGATCAGCATGACACACGTGTGATCGCAGGTACCTTCTCGATACAGTCTTTGGGTTTGCTTTCTTTGATTGACTCTGGGTACACACATTCCTACATATTGAGTGAGCATGCACAGTCTTTGAATTTGCCTTGTGAAATGTTAGAGGTAGGAGTTAGTGTTACTAGTTCCTTTGGGGACACGGTAGTGGTTAGAAAAATGTACAGAAGGTGTCCGTTGATGGTTCAGGGACATGTGTTCCCAGTGGATATGATGAAGCTTCCTTTCTATGGTTTTGATGTGATTCTGGGTATGGACTGACTTACCGAGCATAGGGCTAGGATAGACTTTGAAACTAAGAGGATTTCTTTAAAGCTCTCAGATGATTATGAGATCGTAGTAGTGGGTGAGAACGTGAAGTTCTTGTCCAATGTGGTTTCAGTTTTAGAAGCTAAGAGGTTAGTTGAGTTAGGGTGTGAAGCATACCTAGCGTATGTGATGAACCCTAACATGAGTGAGGTTAGACCTCAGGACATCCGGACAGTGTGTGACTTTCCTAGTGTGTTTCCGGAAGAATTGCCGGGTTACAACCGGATAGAGAGGTATAATTCTCTATTGAGACTTATTTTGATTCGGCACCTGTTTCGATTGCTCCGTATCGCATGGCACCGAAAGAATTGAAAGAGTTGAAGACACAGTTGCAAGAATTGACAGATAGAGGTTTCATTCGACCTAGTTCTTCACCGTGGGGTGCGCCAGTTTTGTTTGTAAAGAAGAAACATGGTAGCATGAGAATGTGTATAGATTACAAACAGTTAAATCAGTTGACAGTGAAGAATAAATATTTGTTGCCTAGAATCGATGACTTGTTTGATCAGTTGAGAGGAGCTTCAGTCTTTTCGAGGATTGACTTGAGATCGGGTTACTACCAGCTAAAGGTAAGAGAGGTTCATGTACCGAAAACGGCCTTTAGGACTAGGTATGGTCACTATGAGTTCTTAGTTATGCCATTTGGGTTGACTAATGCACCTGATGCTTTCATGGATATGATGAATAGGATTTTCCATCAGTATCTAGATCAGTTTGTAGTTGTGTTTATAGATGACATTTTGGTGTACTCGCGAACTGAAGAAGACCATGACCGACACTTGAGACTAGTTTTGAAGACTTTGCTAGATCATCAGTTGTATGCGAAGTTGAGTAAGTGTGAATTCTGTATTCGAGAGGTAGTCTTCTTAGGACATGTAGTGTCAGCCGATGGGATTAGAGTTGATCCGAAGAAGATTGAGGCCATTGTTGAATGGAAGCAACCGAAGTCTGTAACAGAGGTACGTAGCTTCCTAGGCTTAGACGGATACTATAGAAGATTTGTAGAAGGTTTCTCTAAGTTAGCCGCTCCATTGACACAGTTGCTTCAGAAGAGTGTTCAGTTTGAGTGGACAGATGAAAGACAGAGAGCCTTTGAGAAATTGAAAGAAGCTTTGACCTAAGCACCGATCTTGATTCAGCCAGAGTCCGGGAAGGACTATGTAGTTTACAGTGATGCATCTTATGTAGGGCTAGGGTGTGTTCTTATGCAAGACAAGAGGGTAGTAGCTTACGCCTCAAGACAGTTGAAGACCCACGAGCGCAACTATCCGACCCATGACATAGAGTTAGCTGCAGTTGTGTTTGCTCTGAAGATTTGGAGGCACTATTTGTACGGTGAGAAATGCACAGTGTACACAGATCACAAGAGTTTGAAATACATTATGACTCAACGAGATTTGAATCTCAGACAGCGTAGGTGGTTAGAGTTGTTAAAGGACTATGATCTTATCATTGAGTACCATCCGGGTAAGGCCAATGTAGTGGCCGATGCATTGAGTAGGAAGATGGCCGTGGACTTGACAGCCATGTTTGCTAGATTGAGTTTGTCCGGAGATGGTGGCTTGGTAGCCAAGCTTCAGGTTAGACCTACTCTAGGTCAGTTGATTAGAGAGAAACAACTCTTAGATGGATCTTTGGCACCTCACGTGCAAGATATAGCCGAAGGTAGATCTTCAGATTACAGTTTCAGTACTGATAGGGTTTTGTGTTTCAAGGATAGAATAGTTGTGCTAGAGGACAGTGACTTGAGACGTACGATCTTGACTGAAGCCCACTGTAGTCCGTTTGCTATGCATCCTGGAAGTAGGAAGATGTATCGTGACTGGAAGAATGAATACTTTTGGGTTGGCTTGAAGAGAGATGTAGCCGACTTTGTGAGTAAATGCTTAGTGTGTCAGAGAGTGAAGGCGGAACATCAGGTTCCCTCAGGTTTGTTACAGCCGTTGAGAATTCCAGAATGGAAATGGGAAAACATCACCATGGATTTTGTTTCGGGTTTGCCTTTGACTCCTACGAAGAAGAACTCAGTTTGGATGATAGTAGATCGCTTTACGAAGTGTGCTCACTTCTTGGAAGTCAATACTACTTACACTCATGATAGATTGGCCGATTTGTACATTGGTGAGATTGTTAGACTGCATGGTGTGCCGAAGTCTATTGTGTTAGATAGAGATCCGCGATTTACGTCTAGATTTTGGGAGTGTCTGCATACAGCTTTGGGTACCCGTTTGAACTTTAGCATGTCTTATCATCCACAGTCAGATGGTCAGTCAGAGAGGGTTATTCAGATCTTAGAGGATATGTTGCGTTGTTGCATCATTGACTTTCAGGGTACGTGGGAGAAACACTTGCCTCTAGTAGAGTTTGCGTACAATAATAGCTTCCAATCGAGTATTCAGACGGCCCCGTATGAGACCTTGTATGGCCGAAAGTGTAGAACTCCAGTTTGTTGGGCCGAAATGGGACAGAAGTTGCTACCTATGCCGGATTTGCTCAAGGGGAAAACTGACAAGGTAAAATTGATTTGTGATCGGTTGAAAGCTGCTTCGGATAGGCAGAAGTCCTATGCCGATTTGAAGAGGAAGGAAGTTGAGTTCTCAGTGGGTGAGAAGGTATTCTTGAAGGTGTCTCCGTGGAAGAAACTGATGAGGTTTGGCCGAAAAGGGAAGTTGAGTCCGAGGTATATAGGACCGTATGAGATTGTGAAGAGGGTTGGTCCTGTTGCATATCAGTTACGATTGCCATCCGAGCTAGAGAAGATACACGATGTATTCCATGTCTCGATGCTCCGTAGGTATAGATCCGATCCATCACATGTTATGCCCGTAGAGGAGATTGAACTGAATCCAGATTTGACTTATGAGGAAGAACCGGTTGAGATTTTAGCTTCTGACAGTAAAGTGTTGCGAGGTAGATCGATTGAGTTAGTAAAGGTGCGGTGGCAACGTCGAGGTGTGGACGAGGCCACTTGGGAGAGGAAGGAGGATATGGAAAAGCAGTTTCCGTATCTCTTTCAGTCAGGAAATTTCGGGGACGAAATTCCATAAGTGGGAGAGAGTTGTAACGCCCGTGTTTTGTGGTTAGGAGTTAGTCGGGTTTGTAGTCCAAGTCATTAAAATTAAACAAAATCAACTCAACCTAAATTAAGATCTAATTGGGCTTTAGTAAAAAGATGAGGGACTAAAGGGGTAATTTGACCCAAAAGATTTTAAAAGCAAGACAACTTTTGAAAAGTTGTCATCTTCTCTCCCCATACCCCCCATTTCCAACGTGAAATACCCAAACTCCATCTTCAAACTCTCCCAAGTTCTAAGTTACTATTCCATTGATTTGCAACTCAATTTTAAGACCATTTTGAAAGGTAAAATCATATTCTCACTCTCCTCTTCATCCTTTATCTATCTATAGTTTTAGATTTTAAAAACTATGAGCTTTTGAAATGTTAGGGTTTTGACAAAGTTTGAGTTTTTATGAAGATTTCCTTTTTATTTCGAAATATGAAGTTGGGTTTTTGATTCTCCACATTAAAATACTTAACATATGTTAAAATGGTTGGGTTTGGGTGAAAACCCGAAATGAGGTTTTGAGGCAATTTTAAAGGTGTCAAAAACTTGATTTTTGGTGGGTTTTAGGGTGGGATTGAAGGGTTGATGGTTTAGGTATGTTAGGAAGGTGATTTTGGGTCTTTTGGGTGTCATTTGGATGATTGAAAATGGAGTTTTCAGCTAGGTTTTAGGGGAGCTCGAAAATGGGTATTTTGGATTGGAATTCGGTTGAAGTTGGCTTGAGGTTATAAGATGAGATGATGATTGAGTTTTAGCATTGAATTGTGAAGTAATGAATGTGTTTTGTTTGGGTAGAAGCGAGAGGAAGCGTTGGAGAGGCATCGGGATCGAATCCGGGCTTGTAGGAGATTTGCTTTGGTTGCTAAGGAAGGGTGGTGAGTGATTTTAAACATGTTTTAAAGTTTGGTTCGAGTGTGTGTAGTGTGTGGGTGAAATGTGCTTGGTAGGCCATTTCTATTTAATTCAAGTTGTTAATTTAGCTATTGACTTCCATTGAATGCTATATGTATTGCCTGTTCATGCTTATACCTGGCAAACTTGACCCGAGAACCGAAACCCGAACCGAATTACCCGAACCCAGACCCGAACCGAAACCGAAAATCAACCCGAAATTTGATCCGAAATTTGATCCGAAACCCGAAATAAACCGAACCGAAACTGAACCGAATTTAGTTGAACCGAATGGACCCGAACCAAATAAACCCGAACCGAATGGACCCGAACCGAATAGACCCGAACCGAATAGACCCGATTAATAGAAATAAAGAAAGATAAAATATGAAAAGACGCACAAATCACTAAAATGTCAAATATATTGACTTTATAAAGTCATATATAGGGTGTAAAAATCTAACTAACCTAAAAATTTGATTAAAAACGATTGATCTCTCATTGAACCGAAAATAACCGAACCGAAATCAACCGAACTGAAATTAACCGAACCGAAAATAACCGACCCGAAATGAACCGAAACACAATAGACCCGAACTAAAACCGAACCGAAACCGAACCGAAACCGAATCTGAACAGAAAATATCAGACCCGAAATAACCGAAACCGAAATAATCCGAACCGAACCCGAACCGATTGACCCGTTTGCCACCTCTATTCATGCTCTTGTGTTATGTGGTTGATTTGTACATGTATTTCATGATGTGTATGTGTGATAAGCATGAGATGAGGTTGATGGATATGTGATGTGCAAATGAAAATTGGCACTAATTAATTTACCGGGTGTAAATGATCGATCATTAGGATTAGTGTGCACACAAATTGAGTCAAAACGTACGTGGCCTTGATGGCGTTAAGTCATCAAGGAGGAGTACGGTGATGTAATATTCCACTGGAAGCTTTATTATATTCTACGAGATGATGAGTGGAATCCCATCCGTAGGGCATGTGGCGATAAGTGGAATCCCGCACATGCAAGGTCCGGTGATGAGTGTAATCCCACCGAGGTAATGTGATTGTTGAGGTTTAATCCGCACATCCGGGTAACTAATAGTGGCCAATTAAACTTGTTCATATGATTGTGATATATGATGTTGTTATATGATGTTGATATCGATGTTTGAGCTTAGTATGATGTAAGATGCCATATTATGCCACTTGAAAGACTAGCTAGGTCTACTTGTGAAATTGTCTATGTATGTTAGATATGAGATTTAGGGAATACATGCTTGAACCCTGCATTGGTGATGTTTTCGGTTTTAGAGCATCCTCACTAAGCTTATAGCTTACGCTCTCAATGTTCAACAATGCAGATCATTAGCATGGTGTTAGCTCGGAGCAAGGCGAGGAGGGCTTCCAAGTTTTGTGGCTCAAGTACGGATCAAATTTTGTAGTAGTTTAGCAATGTGGCAAGGGTGTCTTGTATGAGCTTTGTATGACTCATTAATATGTTGATGCTTTGGATTAACTATGGTTGGTAAAGCATGATATGCTATGATGAATGTTTGAGTGTGGTGGCATGCCTTCTAGATGTTTAGGTTGCCTTGTTAGTGAGTGCAAACCTCCTATAAGTTGACTTGTGCCATTTTGTCCTTTTGAGCTTCATGTATGTCCATTCATGCTAAAATAGTGTCCTTGTATGAATGCCATGATTTGATGCCTTATTCCATGTTTGATTGCTTCCTTTGGCTCAAGTGTGATTGCTTGAATGTTTGTATGTGCATAGGAGTATCTAAAAATGCATCTAGAGTCGTGTTTGGGGTCGTTAAGTTTGGAATTGTGGAATTGCAGAGCAGGGCGTATCGATACGCCTAAGGGCCGTATCGATACGGCCTTGCCTAAACGCCACGATTTTTGCCTGGCGTACCGATACCCTAGGGGTATCGATACCCTCCAAAGTTACTGGAATTTGGAGAATTGGGTAAGAGTAGAGCGTACCGATACGGGGTTCACGCGTATCGATACTGGTCTACTCCGTTGACCAAGAAGGGTTGGCCGAGAAGGGAGTATCGATACGCTCAAGGGCTGTATCGATATCGTCTTCCCGAGGTTGACTCTTTGGGTTGACCTGGTCAGGGCGTATCGATACTCCTAGTTAGGGTACCGATACGGTCTGCCCTGTAAGATTAAAAATGGACTAGTTATGTATGGTCGTGGTTCGAATGTGTTTCTCTTATGGATGTTTTCCGCTGTCGTGATCACATAGGATTTAATACACCTCTAGTCAAGATTAAAATGAAAAAAAATAGGGTTGCTAACCGAGGGGGAACCTTAACGGGTTTCACTTTGGTTTTCCCCGTGTGGCCCACTCGGACCGGTTATCCGGCCAGACCGGGACGAAGGGGTTACAGACCGTTTGCAGTGTGAGGTAGCCAAGAATCATTCCAGATGTTGATGGATAAGCCATTACTGACCTTCCAACTAACACCTTACTCTAGTAGGCCACAAGTGCACTAGATGTTGCGTCAGGTATATGATGGGTAAGATCCTAAGTCAGCATCCATAAACGATGAATGAGGATAGTAGCACCCTTTCAATACTCTACTCAGTAGACATGTAGGATTAGAGATAAGGCGCCAACCTTACTTGGCTAAGATAACGATATTAAATTTGGCTATATCTCGATAACCCATTCCGCCCATTGACTTGGGAGAACAAAGATCTTGCCAACGTGACCAATGAATCCCTTTCCCTGAACTGTTACTACGCCACCAGAATTTGTAAAGATGCCTTCTAAATCCCGACACAAGGAAAGGGGAAATAAGAAGCATTGCATTGCGTAGACATGGACAACTTGTAACATTGATTTAATAAAAACATCTTTGCTCCCCATAGATAAAAATCTTGAACACCAACCCCCAACATAACGATCTGCCTTATCACGCAGACCTGCGAAAGCCTCCTTCCCGTGTCTTCCCACCATAGTCGGTAAACATAGGTATTTTTCGGGGTTGGTCAAAATTCAAACACCAAAGAAATCCCCGATCGTGTCACACAGATGTGAAGAGACATTAGCCCCAAAGTTGATACGCTGACCGGAAGATGTCTCATAAATAGACAATAAGGACTTGAGAGTGTGGGCACTAGCAGCAGTGGCTTCACCAAACAAGATACATTCATCCACAAAAAATTAATGGGTGAGATGGACTCCATGCCTGCCCACTTTACAACCTGTGAGAGCACTAGAGGATCTTGCTGCGTTTAGAAGAGACGAGAGACCCTCCGCGCAGAACAAGAACAAATACTAGCTTAAAGGGTCGCCTTGACGTAATCCTCTGGAATGGCTAAAAGGAGAACCCGGGATACCATTGAAAACAATCAAGTAGGAGACTATTGTGACACATGGCATGATAAGGGATACCCACCGCTGATCGAAACCCATTGAGAGCATCACATCTCTTAAGTAAGGCCATTCCACTCGATCGTACGCCTTACTCATGTCGAGTTTTAAGGCAAAATATCCCTTGCACCCATACTTTTTAGTCTTTAGAGAGTGCAACACTTCATAAGCAATGAAGACATTATCGATAATGTTCCTTCTTGGAATAAAAGCTCCCCGAGTCTCATCTATACAGAAATCCAGAACCCTACAAAGACGATTAACTAACATTTTTGCCATGATTTTATAAATGACATTACATAGGCTAATGAGCCTAAATTGGCTCAAGGAGGTTGGAGAGTCCACTTTAGGTATGAGCACAATATTAGCCCGATTAACCAGTGATAAATCAATGCGGTCATTCAAAATCGAAAGACAAAAAGAAGAGACCTCAGCTCCAACTATATGCCAGTATTTTTGAAAAAAATAACGCCTTAAAGCCATCAATACATGAGGCCTTAAGAGGCATCATACTAAAGATTGCCGTGAAGACTTCAGAACTGGTAAAACGCGCCAAAAGATTGTGATTCATCTCCGCTGTGATAGATGGTTGAATAGAAGAGAGAATCGGGTCACTACTACCCGTATTAGACGCATAAAATAGATCTTAGAAAAAACCAGTCGCGTGTACAGCCATTAAACTCTCATATGTTAGCCATGTACCATTACCATCAAGTAACGTAGACATTGAATTCTTCTTCTTGCGAAATGAGGCCCATTTATGGAAGAAGGTCGTGCTGTGATCATCATGCTTTAACCAATTAACCTGTGTGCGTTGCTCACAGTACAACTCTTCCTTATCGGCTTCCAGATTAAGCGCCAGCTTTACTTCTAATAGCTCAGCAAGGGTCTCATCATCAGGGTCTGAATCTGCGAGCTGGGATAATTTTTCCTTAAGAACTTTGGTTTGCATCTTTCACAGCTTGTTCCTTTCACGACCCCAAGCGTACAAAGCTTCACCAAGCAATTGTAACTTAGCTGGCAAATTAGAGACAATGGACACCCAGAAAGCCTGAATAAAATCCTCACACTCCTGCTCCAAAACCCAGTCGGCATTGAACCGAAATATAGGTGGAGACATGCCGATTTCTGAATCGGAAGAAGTGGCGACAAGAATCAGGCATTGATCAGAGATAGTATGTGATAGATGGGTCAAGGAAAAATTAGGGAATAAATCCCACCAGGCAGGATTAGCAACTCCCCTATCAAGACGTTGGCGAATATTAGTCGTCGGAAGGCAGCCCTTCTCCCAAGTATACCAACAACTCGTGTAGCCAAGGTCGGACAAATCACAATCTAGCAAAGTCGAAAAAAAAGCTTCCATTTGACGTTACGACTTAACCCACCCTCATTGTTTCTCGGAAGCCAAAGTAATTTCATTAAAATCACCGAGTGTTAACCATGGAAGGCTATGGTCAGATCCCAAGGTGCGAAGCAAGTTCCACGTGTGAGAGCGCTAGCTTTCAACAGGGTTCCCATAAAAACCGGTAAGAGGTAGCCGAATGTCCAACCGAACACGTACTCTCATAATCCTTTTGTATCCCAAAGAAATGGTAGCCGAGTCGTAATCAATGTAGGAGCCAATGAAATTCCCAAGAGATTTTGCCATTTTCTCTGAGATGAATCCGCGAGGGACTTCATGAATCAACACCAGTAATTCAGATGTGTCAAAGGGACAAGCAAAGGGTCCTCACCTTGTTGTAGACGATGTAAAATCAGTAGATGGGAATTAAAATTCCATGGACCCCTTTTTTCCAATCGATCCGCATCAACCTGATTGAAGAGCCAAAATAAAAACCTATTTTCACCTATGTCAGAGATCGCAATGCCGCCAACAGGATGTCATATGTTAGCCAAAGTTGCACACATGGATTGAAAATGGATTACACTGGATGTAAAAAATTGGCTAACAAAACAGAATTGGGTATCAAAATCGGATCCAGAATCCTTAACATCAACATCATGAAGCACATCGTCCTCTTCCGTATCAATTGCCAAACGTGCCAGTTCATCGTCAACATTAGCCATGGTGGAAGGAAAGGAGATCTTGGAGATTCAAGAGAGACAAAAAAAATAAAAGGTGAAGATACGTGCCACAAGAACAGAGAAAAATAATATAACTATTTAACGCTTGTCATCTGAAATTTTAAACTAGCTACGCAAGCGTAAGCTAGCAACTGTTGTTTAAATTTATGCTAATGAACCTTAGAATTTAGAATCTTATTACGGCTCAAAATGAAGAATTGATCTTATTTTAGTGCGTTTGAGTGGCGTACCGCTGATAAGGCTGAATCTTGAGCAATTAGTTTAAAAAATTACCAATGGATCTGGAGCCTTTTAAACACTAGAAAAAAATTCTGATGTCAAATAATTAGATATAAAAGAACACAAAATTGGTGAATCACATCATATATGCACTAACACGATGAAGGTACCTGCAATACTAATTATATTTACAGTTTTAAGACTATAATTTTTTGTAAATGGATAAAAAAATTGTAGAGTGAAACATAGACTATCGAGAGCGTGCAGAAGATAATAAGAGCATTGGCTTTGGGATGGACAACCATTGCTTTGATCTTCTAAGGAGGAAGAGATTTGAATCTGATGCCGCCATCGGTAAAAAAATAATTTTTTAAAAGTTTAAGGGTTAACTTAGAAATTATTCATTTTTAGCGTGTCACGTCATCAAACTAACAGGGGTTAATAGAGGCTAATGGTTGGGTCACCAAAACGGTAACGATCGAAAACATAAGTGGCAAGAATAATCTTTTTTCAAATTAGGTGACCAAAATAGAACACACCCTAAACATAAGGGACCTTCAGTGAAGTTTATCCATTAAAAAATGTTTGTTGTATACATGATATACTAACTTCTGAATAAAGTACAATTACATTCAGAATTAATCTTTTATTTTCCCTTCTAAGCATTTAGTTTAACTCATTTTAGAACTTGTGGAATGGTCTCAGTGGTAAAGGATGTTATATTTCATCAATGTAATTCAGGTTCGAGCATTATGTGTGTACGGTGTGTGTTTTATTAAAAGGCTGAGAAAATTAAACATATATTATTTTGTAATCACACTAACATATTCAAAATAAAATTAACTCATTTTAAGATCTCTTTTTCGAGAACTCTATGTGATCGCTCACGTTACACCCGTTGAAAATCATCATGAAATGCTTTATATTCCAGGTTTTACTCCAAAGTTTAAATTATAAATCAACTTATTCTTTAGATATATATTCTTATTTTAATATTTCTTATCAAATATAGTTCCAATGAAAGTCACAACCCAATAGTCCTACGCTAGTCATCACTAAAATAAAAGGTGATATGGTAAAAAGCTTAAAAGTATTGGGACCTAATTAGTGGCAATATTAGACCTAAATAGTGAGCGATCATTTTTTTTCCATCCACCTGGTTTCACCTTGGGGAAATTTAAAGAATTTTAAAAGACTTGAAATGGTATAAATAGGGCCATTCATAATTCATACCAAATTTCTAATCAACTTCATCTCCTTGTTGGATTCTAGAAATGGGAGAGTTTATATGGTTGCGTCAAATCCCCAGTCTCCTCTTACTACTGTTTTTGCTGTCTGAGTTTGTCTTCCTCTTCTCTTGATTCAGCTCCCTTATGTCTATCAGACGATAAATCAGCCTTGCTCCAATTCAGGAGCGCCGTGACTTATTATCCAAAAACAAAGTGGTGGAATGAAAGCACAAACTGTTGCACTTGTGATAAGGCCACTGGTCAGGTGATCGGTTGCTCTAGGCTTGTTGGTTCTCTTTCTCCGAACACCAGCCTTTTCCGCCTTCAAGGACTCCAACGACTCAACCTTGCTTACAACAATTTCAGTGCTTCTACAATTCCTTCTGGATTTAGTCAGCTAGTAAGCTTGACACATCTTAATCTTTCTGCTTCTTCCTTCTCCGGTTTAGTTCCATCAGACACTTGTTTGCTGTCAAAACTGGTTTCACTTGATCTTTCTGCAAATGATTTGAAATTTGATAGCCACAGTTTTAGCATGCTTATACGCAACTTATCTAAACTCGAGAATCTTTTCCTTGGCTTTATAAACATGTCTGATGTTGTGCCTTCATCCTTCATAAACATGTCTTCGTCTCGAGTATTGTGGTTTACAGGGGGAATTCCCTAGTGAAATATTCCAGCTTCGGAACCTGGAGTATCTTGATCTGAGCTCCAACTCTTTGACAGGTCCAATTGGAGTAGTTCCCTCAGGTACTTTAGCCTTTACAGTAATCATTTTAGAGGGTCAATACCTGCATCACCTCTCTGTATTTATCTTCTAATGAATTCCAAGGTCAACTCCCCTCAACAACTTACTGATCTCGAGTTATCAGACAACAGACTAGAAGGTCTCCTCCCTAGTCATGTCACAGGGATTCAGAGTCTACAAAGTTTGGGTTTAGGTAATAACTTAATAAGTGGTGCAGTTCCATCCTGGCTTTTTACTTTGCCATCTTTACAATTCTTAGACCTCAGTTATAACAAGCTCACCGGTCCAGTCAATGAGATTCAAAAGCCTAATTCGGTTCAAACGGTTTATCTGGAATGTAATGGCATCCATGGTGAACTACCAAGTTCATTCTTTCATCTTGCAAATCTCACCAAACTTGATCTGTCATCAAATAATCTTAGTGGTGTCATCAAGTCGGATATGCTTTCAAAGTTAGAGAATCTCGAAACACTCCATCTTTCGTCAAATAACTTCAGTGGTGTCATCGAGTTCGATGTGCTTTCGAAGCTGAAGAATCTTAAAGAACTTCATCTTTTAAATAACAAGTTGCTATCATCGAGTGGTGTTAACTCTACTTTTCAAGAGCTCGAAACACTACACTTCTCTTCTTGCAATGTGAGACAGTTTCCACATTTCTTACGATCAACCGAAAGGTTGATGTTTCTTGATCTTTCTAATAACGCAATTGATGGATCAATTCTCAAGTGGGAATTAGAAGGCCCAACAATTGTATAATCTAAATCTTTCCCACAACTTGTTGACTGGTTTAGAGCAATTTCCAGGGAAGAATCTTGAAATCCTTATCTTCGTTTCAAAAAACTCCAAGGCCCCCTTCCAGCTCCACCACCACCTTACTTGCGGAAATTCTTGGTTTCAAGTAACAATTTCACAGGAGAAATCCCTCCTTCAATTTGTAATTTGACTTCACTTATATTCTTGATTTCTCAATAAATTCTTTGGGAGGTGACACGCGCCGTGACGTGTCAAAAATAATTTCCTTCTTCCAAATAAATAAATAAATAAAGGAATTAAATTAAGTATAGATAGGGAAGTAGGAGTCGAACCCACAAGGACTTGGACTTTCCTTGTTGCGCCTTTGACGTTTCTGAACCAAGAGATGATGGAATTGAATTTGTGTGATTGAGTGGGAAATTGCAATGAAATAATTTAAGAGAGCAAGAATATTGGTTTAAAGATTTAAAACTAACACTAGAGATATTCAGCCTTGGCTAAGCTTTGACTTGTTCTACTCGGTTCATTGGTATAGATTTTAATTTCGAAAAACTTGTTGGCGAAATTACTTCAAGGTCAATCCTTGAATTTTCTTTGTAAACTGAATCTCCAAAATCAATTTTTGGTTTCAGTTTTGATAATTTGTCCAAACCAACTCAATGTTTGAGAAAACAAATTCTTTAAGCTCGTAACCAACTCGAAAGGCTATTTCTATAAAAACGATTCGACCTCAATTTCCCTTAGTAATCTATTTACTAAGTGTGTTCCCTGGAAGTCGGATTTGTTTCAATAACCGATCCTCCCTCCCACTTGATAGATCAAAACAATTGTTTTTCTCCAAAGTCAATCTTTGGGTTTAAAAATCATTTTGATTTAGAAAATAAAGTATGAAGAAATCGAGAAAAGCTTCCGAAATGTTTGAAGCATAAATTCAAACCTCGCCTTAAGAACACGTCATTGCATAAGTCTTCGGCTTAAGAAGATCTAGCCGAGTATGATTATCAAATTAATCATGCTCGACATTTAAGAAATAATCAATAGAAGAAAAATAAGAAAAGAACTTAAGGAAAAAACTAAGAAGAGAAGAATTTCCAAGAGAAAGATGAAATAATATTCAATTGATGATTGATTGATGACAAGTCTTACTCCAGAGGGGGTATTTATAGTGTTTCAAATAACCTAGGTAAACCTAAAATGATAATTAAAAATTAAACAAAATAATTATCCAAAGTTTAAAATTTAAAATTTAAAAATTCGGAGATAGGCTATATGGTAAGCGGCCTGATAAGCTATCATTGCTGTTGACGCCAGCTTCTAGAAGACGCTAACGTGGCGCCCAGTCAGCATTCATGCCCTGATTCATGTCCATGAATCCGCCCATGACTCCAGTATTTTCTGCAGCATTCCAGCTCATTTCCAGCATCACGTCCCCTGCATGAAAACATCATAAAACAGCCCAGTTAAGTCCCTCGAACTTATATTTAATCAAAATAAGGACCAAAAACACAACCAAAATAAATACTCATCAAATTCCCCCTCACTTATCCGATGCTTGTCCTCAAGTATCTAAAAATTAAACAATCTAAGCTCAAGTTGTCATCCTTAATTTCACGAAATCTCAAAGTTTCCGGTATGATTAAGTATCTAAACATGAAAGAAAATAAGGAGCAAATAGATAAATGGCAAGATTTAGAAATTTAAGCAAAAACGGCATTTCAATACCCTACTAACATCAATGCAAACCAAGTACTCTCACAAGAAATCGCTCATGTCACTCAAAGTGTTTAAGGGTAGAGAAAATCACTCGAGCCAAAACTAATTAGAGCATTACCATAGGCTTGTGGTTAAATCTAATCTCCACTACTAAGCATGAATGTGATGCAAAAATCAAGAGGTCTTAAAAAGGGTTGTAACGGGGCTAAGGTTCGGGTAGGATAAAGGCTGAAAAATAGGGTTTAAAATTCAAGACAAAAATCATCACAAAAATTTATTAGAAACTGTTTTTTTCTTTCTTTTTTCTTTTTTTTCATTCGAATCAAAATTGTTCTGCAGTATATTTTTTGAACTGCACTGCTATTTTTTGCTCTTTTTTACTACAGATTCGAATAATTTTTTGCACAGTTTTTTTCTGCACTGCATATTCGAAACAGTTTCTGCACAATCTCTTTTTCTTGCACAGTGTTTTCTGCTCTACTGGACTGCATGATTCGAATCTTTTTTTTTAAGACAATTTTGTCTTGAAAAAGGGACAAAAATAATGGAAATATTAAGAAAAACGGGTTAGGCTAAAATATGGTGAATCTCAAGAAAAAGGCCAAGGCTCAAAATTGTTTCACTAAGGGAAATTAATCAAAGGGTAGGCAATTTGTTTGGGAAGAGAAAGTGTTAAAATCTAGTGCCTCAATCATATTTAAGCATCAAATTCAAATAATGTAATCTTAAAAAAATATTTATTTTGGTTTAAAATTTTGATGAGGTGATTGGGCGGGTGGGGGATAAAGGGATAATGTGATTTTTTAATTTGTTTCCTAGTTCCCAAACAGATTCGAATCAAGGATAATGTGATAGAATTTGAGTTCTAAAAATTTAAAATGGGCCCACAAAATCTAGCTGATAATGATATCTTCTCATGCCTTTTATTCGATCAACCTATATTATCTGTGAATAAAATAAATTAAAGATTAGATAATATAAAATAAAATTAAATTAAATTAATGGAAAAAAGAATAATTTCAAAATTGAAAAAAATCAAGAAATAAATAAAATGGGTTGCCTCCCATTCAACGCTTGTTTATCGTCGTTAGCTTGACGACCTCATTCAAGTGACATGTTCGATTAAACGAATTTCCTCGACTAGACCAACCTGAGCATTGTCATAGTACAGTTTAAGTCGTTGACCGTTAACTTTAAATGGCTCTCCGGAATTACTTTTAATTTCTACTGCACCATGTGGAAAAATATTAGTCACTGTATACGGTTCAAGCCACTTTGATCGTAATTTCCCTGCAAAAAGTTTTAATTTAGAGTTAAATAATAAAACATTTTGACCAATATAAAATTATTTAAATGCAATATTATGATCGTGAAAATCTTTATTTTTTTTCCTTAAAAATTTTCGAACTATCGTAGGTATTTTTTTTTTTGAATTTCTTCTAACTCCTGGATATCGAGTTTACGCGTTTCGCCAACTAGATCCATTTCCATGTTGCATTTTTGGACTGCCCAACGCGCACGGTGTTCCAACTCAACCGGTAAATGATACGACTTACCAAAAACAAGTCGATAAGGAGACATCCCAATAGGACCCTTATACGTTGTCCGATATGCCCATAATGTGTCGTTTAGCTTAACGCTCCAATCCTTCCAATCGGGTTTCACGATCTTTTCAAGAATGATCTTTATTTCACGGTTTGATACCTCCGCCTGACCATTTGTTTGCGGATGGTACGACGTCGCGATGCGTTGGGTGACGCCAAATTTTTTCATTAGCGCGTCGATGACCCGATTGATAAAATGTTTCCCTCTGTCGCATATCAACGCTCTTGGTGTGCCAAACCTGGAAAAAATACAATCTAAGTTACATTTCAACTAAATGTAACTTAGGTTGTTAAGTTATTAAGGTTGTTAAGTAATTATGAATGTGAAGTCATTGTGATGTTGTTTACGTTGTTAACTAATTGTAGTATGATGGGCAGCTAGTTCAAAGTAAATAATATTACTTTCTTATTGTACTCCCCAAACTCTACACAACAATTAAAAAGGGTTTCTTAGAATGTATGTCTATACTACTAGAAGCTAGAAACCAAAATATTAACTGACCTTGCATTAACCGGCAAACTTTTAATCTATTAATGAAATGTTAAATATACGGAGTTTGCTTCAAGAATCTTTGTGGACGTCGCTATCTGCACAACGTGAGGTCTAATGGCATATCATTTCTAAGGATTGCCACATTAAGAATATCTGCAAAATCTCTGCCAACCTCGCGGTTGGCAATGCGCAAGGTTTGCCCTATTAAAAGGGAGCAAACCCATCCGCGACCTCGCTACCTAAACCCAACTCTCCCTCTCTAAAATTATTATTATGGTAACAAATTGCAGCTACTAATGTTCAAAACTAACAACAAATTGCAATATTAGGGAAATCGTGGTCTTTTACAAATGTACACAATGCCCTCTTTGATCCGGATGAAGAATGCAGATATGAATTTTTTCTCTTATGATCAGGATGAAGAGAGCATGTTTAGGGGCTCGAGGCCTGTGACAAACTGAGCAAGCACTGGGACCTCGCTATGGCACCATTTGTCTACAGCAACCACACATGTATAAGGATGAGACGAAGAGAGCATATCAAGTTGAGGAATTAAATAATCGCTCAGGCCCTAATATCAATTAATATGGTATACTATGGCACCATTTGTGTAAATCAAAAACACATGTTAATTAGCCAACGACTCCAAACTCTTGTTTGAAAATTATTGTTTTTACCGTGTAATTACAAGAACTTAACGACTCAAAATTGTAGCTTCTCCAATCAGCATTTAATTGCAATTCTTTATAATTACAATTATATGTCGTAGATACTGCACCTCTAAGCTGAGGTATTACGCGAATACTGCAATTGACTACTCTGGTAACGCTCGTACATTGTTATTCATGCACAAAACAAGATTTAGAACCATTTTCATCACGATTTTTATATCATTTCCAATTTTTCATATTCTGTAAATATATATATTTAGACCGCGCATTCCCCTAAACGCGAGTGCCTACATATATTGAATTTTCTAATTTTTGCTTACAATCACATTTTGCTTTAATAATTTTTTTTCATGAAAACCTTTGTTACATTCTCAATTATTATAGGAAATCGCTTAGAATACATGCACTAGGCTAATTAACTTTTAAGCAACTAAATATTTCCTAAGCACCCTACAAAAGAAAGTTGCTTCACGATCCCAGAAACTAGAATCACAACAATGGCTCAAGTCAATGCTTGTTTCCCAACCTTTGCCTTCTGAAAAATTCGAACACATTGAGTTCTTCCTAATTTCAGGATCACAACTTCAATTGACTTGTTTCAGCTTGGTCAATGCAAAATTCACCAACATATTACTAAAAATTCTCTCGATTTTAGAACGACAATTAGCAATGGTTTTTGTACCTCGTTTACTAGAATTCACAAGGTTGAGAGATGACACGATTTGAAGCCCTTGTTTCCTTATATCACCTCCCAAAAAAATCAAGATGACTCCATAGGCGTATATAGCTTCGACGTGACCTTCTTCGGTCGCTTTCTTTAAACAACGAATATCAAATTCCAATTTCCTCTGACTGAACAAATTGACCATTCTTTTCCTATATAATGCTTTAGCGTTCTTGGCAGCTACACATCTTTTTTGAAAAATTCTCTCCCTTGGACACCATGGGATGAAGTTAAATTTCTCCATAGATACATTCTTGAATATTCTATCGTCGTTTGATGCACTATGAAAAGCCTTGCAACATAATTAGCCATTGACAAAATAGGTGATGGAATTGGACAAAGCATGCATGAGAATTTTCGCTAATAAATCTTTCGAAAGAGCTGTTACACTGATGTTGGTTATGTTTTTCTTTCACATCACGAGGGATCTTGTCGTACAATGTATACGTATATTTGGTGTTAAACGGTAGAAGAAAATTTGACATGATAAAAGTTCATGGGATGGGCCTATTTATAAGAGCCCTCGTACCTCATACCAATCGACTTTTTTGAACCTCGTGTTCTTCAGATAGCGAGGTCCAATAAATGTCGGTGACGATCCATTGAATAACTGCGACGATTCGTCGAAAAATCGCAACAGTTTGACTTCACTATATGTAGAGCGCGAGGTCTTCGTGGTGATTAGCACGATAAATTAATGTAGCTCTTCAATTTCTCGGATACCTCACATTGTCTATAACGCGAGGTCACTCCCAGTAATTTAAAATTATAGGATATGAAAAGGCGGCCCACGTTGGACAAAACTCGCTTTTTGTATCACGCGAGGTCTATAATCGCATTGTGCAAAACGTGAGGACGCCTTACGTGGCAGATTTGGGGGTCATTTTTTTACATAACTTTGACAGGGGTCATTTTCGTAAATAAGTATTTAAAAGGGGTTTTTGGTGTAAAATTGCCGATAATATAATTTTTTATTTAATATAAATATTTTATTTATTAGTTAAATATATTAACATATTATTATATGTATATTAATATTATTTATAATATATTAATATTATTTATATAGAGTAATATTATTTATACTATAAAATAAATTGAATTAATCTTCATTTTAGTTTGGAATATATATTATTTGTGCCGGAAACAAAACAAAAATGTTAAGTTGGCCTAGTGGTTAGAAGGTTGACTTTAATTCTAAAGGTTCTAAGTTTAAATGTAATTAAGTGCATAATTTTTTCATATTTTCCTCCAACAAAATGACATCGTTTTAGGCCATTTAGTGTCAAAATAGCATCACCAAAACGACGTCGTTTTGGTCTAACATCCAAGTCATCACACTGTGTGCCATGTCATCATCCCGTTAAGGAGTTAACGGCGTCGTGGTATTAACGAGTCGAAAAATAAAGTTTGGTGGTAAAAATGGGTCATCCCCAATAGTTTGATGGTACTTGGCGTAGTTTACCCAAAATTAAATTCTAAGCACTAACCCTAAATTATAAATCTCAAATCCTAAAAAATACACTATATCTCTAATTCTATAAACCATAACCCTAAACTCTCACATTGAATTTTAACCCTAGACTCTAAACTTAATTTTTTAGGTGTGGGGCATAGAAAATAGCACCGAAAAAAATAAAAAGATTTCTATTCGTTTATATTAATATGTTTCATTTCATGTTCACACACACAAAAAAAAATCATTTTAATATATCAATGAATTATTTTCTTTTCCAATCATGGACCAAGAAATATTATAAATAGCAATGCAAGATCATTTGTATACATTATCTCTCGAGCTTTAAAGCCATCATCCAAAGCCCACTTTCAAGTTCATCTTCCTACAACTTGGCCTCCGTTCATCGTTTGTTTCTTAGCGGCTAGGCATGGGAAACTTTCTCTGGTTGCTTCAATCCCATCATCTCGTCTTACAACTATTGTTGGTGTTCGGAGTCGTTTGTTCTCTGAGTTCTTCTTCTTCTTCTTCTTCTTCTTCTTCTTCTTCTTCTTCTTCTTCTTCTTCTTCTTCTTCTTCTTCTTCTTCTTCTTCTTCTTCTTCTTCTTCTTCTTCTTCTTCTTCTTCTTCTTCTTCTTCTTCTTCTCATAATCCAACTCCCTTATGTCTATCAGACGACTAATCAGCTTTGCTCCAATTCAAGAGCACCGTGTCCATTGATGATTCCACTTGGTATCCGAGAGTAAAGTGGTGGAATGAAAGCACAAACTGCTGCACATGGGAGGGAGTCACATGTGATACGTCAACTGCTCAGGTGATCGGCCTCGAACTTAGTTTCGCCAAGCTTGTTGGCACTCTTCCTGCAGCCCTTGGAAATCTTACAAAAATTACCTCTGCATTGGAAGGACAAATTCCAGATGTCTTCGGGAAGCTTAACAAACTTACTACTTTGGATTTCTCAAATTGTAATTTTAGTGGTCAACTCCCCCCATCGTTGTTCAACCTCACACAACTTACTTATTTAAGCTTATCATCCAATATGCTGGAAGGTCCCCTCCCAGCACATGTAAGAGTAACAGGGGATTTTCATGCAGATAACAACTTGCTAACTGGAGGGATTCCGTCTTGGCTTTTCACTCTGCCATCTTTAGAGTATTTAGACCTGAGCTATAACATTCTCAGCGGTCCAATCGATGAGAATTGAGATCCAAAAGCCTACTTGTGTTCAACGGGTTTATTTGGCTCATAATGACATACATGGTGAAATACCAACTTCTTTCTTCGGTCTTGTAAAGCTTATCCATCTTGATCTTTCATCAAACAACTTGAGTTGGGTGATTAAGTCAGATATGCTTTCCAAGCTACAGAAGGTGGTACTTTGAAGACTCTAGCTCTTAACGACAACCAATTAGAAGGGTTATTGCCACGATCCTTGGTTAATTGTACTTCTTTGAGATTTTTAAACGTAGCCAACAACTCCTTATATGGTCGCCTTGACGCTGCGCTTGCAAGTAATTGATCTCTCTCTAAATGACTTCACCATGGCCCCTTGCCAACAAAATTTAAGAGCTGTGACAGTTGTAGTTTATCAAAAAGAAAATTGCAGTTATAGTCGCTGTTGCAGAGACTACACTACAGAGATGACAACTATGGAAATTTTATCAAAGTAACCATGAAAAGGTTGGAGATGGAGCTCGATCTGGAGAAATCATTAACTGGTTTCACACTCATCGATTTGATGGTCAAATCCCAAAGGTACTTGGCGAACTTGCTCAACCTCTCGCACAACAGTCTTACTGGCCCCCTTCCAACATCAATGGGAAATATGGCAGCGCTTGAATCATTAGATCTCTCATTAAACAAGCTTCAAGGGAGAATTCCTTCCGAGTTGGTGAAACTAACATTTCTTGCAGTGTTAGACTTGTCGCACAATAACTTGGTGGGAAGCATTCCGGTTGGGAATCAATTTAATACTTTTGAGATTGATTCATATAGTGGAAACTTGGGATTATGTGGCTTCCCCTTGACGAAGCAATGCGGCACTCCCAACTAGAGGTGGCAATGGGGTTGTTCGATCGGTTCGGGTCGTTTCGGGTTTATCTAAAATCGATTTAGAATCGGTTCGGGTTGGTTCGGTTCGAGTTCGGGTCTAATTCGGGTTTGTGATGAGTCGGATCCGGTTCGGGTATTGGATCGGGTCACAATCGGATCGGTTGTTTTCGGGTCGGGTCAATATCAGATCGGTCGCTTTCGGTTCGGGTCAAAATAAGGTCGTTCGGGTCGCTTTCGGTTTGGGTCGATTTTGGGTCAGTTCAACATTTGAATTTTTAGGTCAATTCGATTTGAGTTGGGTTTAGGGTTTGAGGTTTAGTATTTATAGTTTAGTTTAGAGTTATTGGTGTATGAGATTAATTCTGATTCAACTTGTTAATCTATGCATTTAAATTTGATTAAATATTTAAATCAAAGTTTCATGTATCCATATCAAAATTTTGTGTATAATTATATTAAATCAAAGTTTATTATATGTAATAATAATAATAATAATAATAATAATAATAATAACAATGTTTGAAATGAACTAATTTATTAAACTTAGGATCTAATTGAGCTAACTAAAATCTAGAAGCATAAATCACAGACATAATTAAAATAATTCTAAAATTAAATGTGAAATTTCAATTAAATTAATCTAAATTGAAACTCAATTAAATTAAAAAGAAAGAAAGAGAAAGGCAATTGGTAAAAATAGAGAGGGAAAAGACAAAATTTTGGAAGGAAATAAGTCACTAATTTTTTAAGCTAGATTGAAAAAAAAGACAACTGGTAAAAATAGAGAGGGAAAAGACAAAATTTTAGAGGGAAATAAGTCACCAATTGTTTAAGCTATAGATTAATTACTTTTTAGGTCATGTTGCATTTAAAATGTTACATTTTAGTATTAATATTCAATTTTAAGTTTTAGTTTAATTTAATTTAGTCACAAGTATCCCCACGGTTTAGACTTCGGATATAGAAATTCCCTCCCCATAGTGATATTTAGTCTCTAAAAATTTACTAATCTTTGTAATTTAGTCTATTAATTTAATATAATTATATTTTTGTTCATTTTAATTTCTAAGATTTAATTTTTAGCCAAAATTGACCCCTATTTATTTATATGGTATAATTATGAAATTGGTCATTAGGCTCTCAAATTTCTCCACTTCCAAATTGTCAATTTAGTCCACAATTTCAATTTTATGCTATATTTTATGGTGAAATTATAAAATTGGTCACCAAGCTCTCAAATTTCTCTACTTTCAAATTGTCAAGATGGTCTCTGATTCTAATTTTAGCTATATTTTATGGTAAGATTGTAAAAATTGTCTCTAATTTCAATTTATGGTTTAGGCCTTAGTGTTAATGGTTTAGGGTTATTGATTTTAGATTAATTTCTATGGCTTAAAGGTTAACAATTTAGGTTTTTAGGGCTTAGTGTTAATGATTTAGGGTTTATGGTTTAGTTTAAGGTTTTTGGTTCATGAGATTAATTTCTATGGCTTAAGATTAAATATTGAGAGAGAAAATATTACATTAAAATTCTAAATTTAAAAATTAACAGGGACAAAAGTTTTATTTAATTACTATTTAAACGTAAAAATGACATAAAATGTTATCATACCACAACTTTGACAAGAGCAACGGTCTCTTCCATGGTATAGTACAAAAAGATAATAAAACATACTTTATTTTATAATTTATTATATTGTTAAAAATAGATAATATTAAAAATAAATTATTCATTTATTTTACCTTAATTTTCGGGTTGAAATCGGGTCGATATTCGGTTCAGTTTTTGGTTCGGGTAGCATTCGGGTCGGGTAGCATTCGGTTCGGGTCAAATCGGTTCGGGTCCATTTCGGTTCAACAAAAAATTTCGGTTCGGTTCGTTTATTTCGGGTTTCGGGGTCAACTTCGAATCATCATGTTCGGGTCAAAATCGAGTCTCAGTTCGGATAATTTTGTTCGGGTCTCGGGTCAAATTTTCCAAGTCTACTCCCAACTCACCTGCACCGAAGCTCAAGGAAGACGATGACTTTGCAATACCCTTCATTTGGAAGCTTGTAATGATGGGCTATGGCTGTGGAGTGGTGTTGGGATTGAGTACGGGATACATTGTATTCACGATTGGAAGATCATGGTGGTTCGTTAGAATGGTTGGGAGAGATTGGCAGAGGAATTTTACAAGATGGATCCGCAGGAACATGCACTGAATCCAAATTTCAAAGGTGCGTTTTAACTAGTTCCTCAATGATTTTGCAGTCTAGAGACTAGGCTTATGTTTTTCCCCTTCTATTTTGCCACATATAGTTGTACGTGAATTCTGAAGGAAGATGCATCCTTGCTACTATACGATTTGAGTGGAAATAACAAGTTTTCTGGGTTCATTTTCAATGCCAATGGTCTGAAGATGGGATTCACGGCGTTCTTGGAGTATGGCTTGCTTTGCTTTCCGTTCAATTTGGGCATATCAGTGTCTGCATTTGTAAATTACTCCATCCGTCCCACTCTTTAAGTCATATGTCGACTTTTTACCGAGTTTTAGGAAGAAAAAATTTATATAAATGTGTGGAGTAAAATAATTTGAATGACAAGTTTGTCCTTAAAAAGTTAACTTCTATTTTTGTTGGAAAACTAAAAGGATATAAAAGTAGACATGTCTTATAAAAGTTATTGAGCTTTTAAAGTGACATTTTGAATGAGACAATTTTAAAACACAATTGTGACACCTTTACTAGGAGAGAGTACAATTATGGACTTTTTGTTATGTTTGCGAGACTGCATGTACTGTTTAATTTTCTAGGCATTTTTTCTTTCCCTCCTTTGTTGTTGCAAACTCTATGAATTTTGGTGTATGTTTTTCGATTTTCTTGAGTTTAAAAAACTATCTTTCATATTCAAAGTGTTACGAACCTTAGAATCACATGAATTGAATCAAAGAAATGAAACAAAGCTAAACTGAAAACCTAAGGTTTAGCAGAATTGAGAATCTGGAAACAGAAAGAGAGAAAGGGAAAGTGAAAACGTAAAAGAGGAATAGAGGATTTTTTTCATTTAGAGAATAGTCAATCAGCTTATCCGTATTACAAATGAGTTGGGCCTTTTGTAGTGATAACTCATATCCCAACTGTGTAACAGACTCATAACAGATTACAACTGACCCAATATATAACTAATTATATTTACAACTTCATAATATGATTACTCTACCATTCTCTTTGCTTTCTCCTTCTCTTGAATTTCTCTTCTATACAAGACTCCTAGCCTGCTCCACATAGCACCAAACAACGAAGGAGGAATTGCCTTGGTAAGGACATCAGTAATTTGCTCAAAGGAAGGGAGATGATTAACAACTAAGCTTCCAGCAAGAACTTTTTCTCTGACAAAATGTAAGTCTATCTCAACATGTTTAATGCGCGCATGATGAGTTGGATTGGCAGACAGAGAGACAGTAGAAGAATTATCACACGAAACAACTGGTTTTCCAATACATTAAACACCAATTTCATGCAACAATTGTTACCCAAATAAGTTCAGAAACAGAATTTGCCACATTCATGTATTCTGCTTCGGATGAGGAACAAGAGACAACAACTTGCTTCTTTGAGCACCAAGCAACAAGATTAGAACCAAGGAATATACAGTAGCCAGTGGTTGAACGCCTATCATCAAGAGATGAGGCCCAATCGGCATCTGCATAACAGAAAAGTTGAAGCTCTTGGGTAGGTTGAAAAAACAGCCCATAGTCAATTCTTCCACTTAAGTATCTCAAGGTGCGCTTCACAATTTTCTAGTGAACAACCAAGGGATTATTCATGTGTTGACTTACCCTATTCACTACAAAAGCAATATCAGGCCTGGTTAAGCAAACATGCTGCAAGCCACCAATGATGCTACGATAAAAATAGCATATGCAAACATCTTATCATTGGTCACACATGCTTTTGTAGTAACTGTCATGGGTGTAGGAGTGGCCGTGCATCCAAGCATGTCAGCTTTGTTAAGTAAATCAGTAATGTACTTTATCTGAATAAGCATCATTCCTCCAGCACACTGCAAAATTTCCATACCCAGAAAACATCCAGGCTCACCCATATCCTTGAGAGAAAAGGTCGTATTGAGCTTGTGCACCACTTCATCAACCTCAGAGAGCTTGTTGCCTGTAATGATAATGTCGTCGATATATACCATTAACAGTAATGAAGAGTTATGATCATTCTTGATATACAAGGAAGAATCAGATTTGGAAGAGACAAAGCCCAAATCTGCAACAAGGAAGTGTTTCAATGTGTCAAACTAAGCTCGAGGGGCTTGTTTAAGGCCATACAAGGCTTTCTTCAGTCTACAGACTAACTTCTCTCCATTTGGACTAGTATGAACGAACCCTGGTGGCTGTGACATATAGATTTCCTCAGTCAGATGACCATTGAGGAATGCATTATTGATGTCAAGTTGTCGAACATGCCAATTTTGAAGAACAAAGGTAGCCAACACTATTTTTATTGTGGATGCTTTAACAACAGGACTATAGGTTTTCTTAAAATCACACCCTATGTGCTGAGAAAAACCCTTAGCAACTAGTCTTGCTTTAAGCCTATCAACCGACCCATCATGCTTCCTCTTGATTCGAAACAACCACTTGCATCCAACTGGCTTCCTATCAGATGGTAAGGGTTGCAAATCCCACGTACCATTTTGCAAGAGAGCATTATATTCAACATACACAGCCTCTCTCCAACCAGGATGAGACAAATCCTTGAAAACATCATCAGGTTCAGTGCTCTCAATTTGGGTGTAAAACACCTTATGTTTGAAGACACCTGCCTTACTCCTTGTAACCATGGGATGAGTATTTTGAACATTAGATGTATGGGCAACAGTGATGGATGGAAGAGAAGTGGAAGAAGATGGTAATGATGATGGGATGGTGGATACAGAATTGGTGAGGTGGTAGGTGAGGTGGGAGATGGAAGAGAAGTGGATGAAGGAACTGATAAAGATGGTAATGATGGTGGGGATGGTGGGGACAGAGCTGGTGAAACATGTAACATGGATGAAGATGGAGAATGTGTAGGAGATAAATGTCCTGTAGGACTAGGACTGAGGCTAATACTATTATTATTAGTATTACTATTACTGGGATCATTATGATCAGTAACTCTAATAGTATGATTAGTATTATTAGTATTATAAGTATTATTAGTATTATTAGAATTTGGATTATGGATGGGAGAGATAGTGATATTATTAGGACTGGGATTGTTACTAGTATTATGAACAATAAGAGTATCATGGATATTTGACTGAGTAGTAGAAGAGGGAGAAGAAGTAATAGAATTATGAATAGCAGAAGCAGTAAGAGGAATAGAAGAAGTATTATTCAAAGTATGAGAAAGCATATTAGTATTATTATTCTGAAAAGTAGTAACAGCAGTAACACAAGGAGAAGTAGAAGGGAAATTATATACAGAAACACTTCTAGCATTATTATTAATATTTTATAAGTTGTTCTAATTCTTTTTTTATCAACACGAATGCAACAGTCAAATTCTCTTAAATTTCAGGTTACTGGAAGAACCTCAAGAATATGAACATGTAACACTCCAAGCTTTATACCAATCTCTTCCACAATTTGCTCCAAGTCCTATTGACTCATTCCGGAACATGTAACAACCTAGCCAGTCCTATCCCGCCATCATTCTGGAATTTTACAGCACTCGAATCATTGGATCTCTAGTTTAACAAGTTGAGTGGAAAAATCCCTTCCCAACTGTCGAATTTGACATTTCTTGAAGTGTTGAGGTTTCAGTACAACAATCTTGTCGGGCAGTGGCGGAACTTGGTGGTAGAGTTTGAGGGGGCCAACCTAAAATTTTAAAAAATACAAGTTTAAATTAAAATTTTCAAAAATTTTGAAGAGATCAATTTACATTTTTTTTCAAAAATTTTGGGGTTTAACTAAAATTTTTAAAATTTTGAGAGCCTTGATGAGAACTTTTAAAAATTATGAGAGGGATTTAATTAAAAAAGTTCAAAAACTTTGAAGTTTAATCTGAATTTTTAAAAATTTTGTGGGGCTAAATTAAATTTTTTAAAAATCCTAAGGGTTTAAATTATAATTTTTTAAATTTTTAGGGGGCCATGGCACCCACATTTCCCCATTGTCTTCCGCCACTGTTGTCGGGTACATTCCCCGACAAGCAACTTGAAACATTTGAGAAGGATTCTTATATAGAGAACTTGGGTTTGTGTGGATTCCCATTGTCAAAGGAATGTAACAATGATGAGAGACCGTAAGCAGCGCAAGATGAAGAAGGTAATGGGAGTGGAATAGCCTTTATTCGGAAAGTTACAATGCTGGATATTGACGAATCATAATAAGTTCAATGTGGCCTCTGCATTAAAATACCTTCATCATGTCTACACGACATTTATAATCCACAGCGATTTAATTTTCTAATCATGGTGGTTGGTGTATCAATCGCACTAATCTCCTATGTCTATCGTTTAGGCTTTGTTTGGTAGAGAAAAATAGAAAAGAAAAGAGTAAACTACATAAATGACCATCATACTATTGAAAAAGTCGCGACTTGACTACCTTATTTTTTTCGAAGTAATTAAACCATCATACTATTAAATTGGGTGCAATGTGACCAGCAGCCGTTAGAGGTTAACGGTAGGGTGACGTGACAGTTAAAAAATTAAGGGTATAATTACACATTTGGTCCTTACTATTTACATATTCTTTCAATTTAGTCCTAATTTTAAACTAATAAAATAAATTAATTAGGTGGTGACACGTATCAACACCTTATTGGAGGAATTTAATTATTTATATTTGATTAATAAATTATTTTCCTCCTCCAATCAGGTGGTGACACGTGTCACCACCTATTTAGAGGAGAAAAATAAAATCCCCAAACCTGCTCTAGGTAGGAAACAAACCTGGGTGAAACAATGATTAATGCAGCACCTTAACCACTACACCAAACACATGTTTGTGCTATAAATCACCAATTGTATTATTATGTCTTATTGTTTGTTACCATACTCTACTGCACTACTACCATTTTCTAAAACCACTAGCCATTAGAAACCGTAAAACTGCTACTCACCTCACCTTTTTTGAACCAATGTTGTGCATGGACCAGACTTCTCTATCAGTTTATCGAACACAAATCCCTACTACTACCATTTTCTAAAACCACTAGCCATTAGAAACCGTAAAACTGCTACTCACCTCACCTTTTTTGAACCAATGTTGTGCATGGACCAGACTTCTTCGCACTACCTCCTTCTATCAGTTTATCGAACACAAATCCCTACTTAATTGGAACTAGCAAACCGTTATTGTAGTTAGGAAAGATGAGTTTGATGTAGAAAAGAAAACATGAGAAGACTAAAGCAGTACAAAAGTGATGAGGAAGAAGATGAGTTTGAATGGTAACAAATAATAAGACATAGAATACAATTGGTGATTTATAGCATAAACATGTGCTTGGTGTAGTGGTTAAGGCGTTGTCTTTATCCGTATTGACACGTGTCACCACCTATTTAGAGGAGAAAAAACAAATACTTCAAACCTACACTAGGTAAGATTTGAACCTGGGTAAAGCGTGGGATAAATAGTGGCTTAGCCACTACACCAAGCACAATCTTAAACTTTATATCACTAAATAAGATATATATGCCTTATTTTTTCTATTTATTTTTTATTTAATATATATAATCACTACAACAATATAGGTTTTTAGTGACAAATTGATAGTGACTAGGAATAATTTTGTCACAAATATTAACTTTTTGTGACAATTTTTGTGTGCGACACTATCAGCATAAGTAATTGTGACATATTTTTATTTGGTCACTGTAACAGTCGTAATTATGATGATTACATTTTTCACAAATGAATTATCATTATAAGTATACAATTGTGACACAAAGTTCATTGTCACTAAAACTTTGACACGTGATAGTGACGATATGTAAAGTGATCTCTATTATTTGATATTTGTTGTTACAATGAAATTATTTGTCACTTAAAGTTTCACATTTTGTTGTGATAAATTTTGTCACCAATAAAAAAAATAAAAGTAATGACAAATTAGACATTGTCACAATGATAAATTTATTTTTATAATTATAAAAATTAAAGTTAGCATAAACTAGTTTGTCAAAAGGTAAAATGTTTCTATAGTCTATACTATGTGTAAATTGTTGTTTTAGTCAATCTATTTTAAAATTTTAATCCTAATCCTAACGGGACACCGGCAATATGACTAAATTACAGGGACTAAAAATGATCAAATTAAAGAATAAAAATTAAATAAGCAACTTATGTATAACAAATTAGCTAAAAAGAAAATTTTACTTAACATATTTAAATACTACAATTTATGTCATGATCGAAAATTCAAAATTTAAAAAGTATAGAAATTTAAAGTGACCAAGTTAGAGTACAAAGACTATTATGTGATTTTAGCATAATATATGATAGAATTTTATTGAAAATTTTAAAAGATATATTCTATTTTGATTAGTTTTTTCTTAAAAAAAATCTAAATAGCTTCTTCAACATGCGTACTTCATATAAGAAACCATAGAAAATTTAGTTAAGTTATTATTATAATAATTAGTGTTATAATTAATAAATATTTTTAAAATAAATAAAATTAATTTTAATTAAACCTAAATATTATTTTTTCTTTCAAAATAATATTTTTAAAATAAATAAAATTAATTTTAATTAAACTAAAAATATAATTAATTTTTTATTATTGACTGTGACGACAAATTTTAGACACTATTTAAATATGTATTTGTGATAGAATGTTTGTCACTAGTAAGAATAACATTAGTGTCTAAATTTTAGTCATTATTAATAATCATTTGTGTCAAATAGTGTGGTCATAAAAAATATAACTATTGTGACGAAATACATGAAAGTTGTCACTAATATAATAGTGACGGAGTTATTAGTGACGACTGGTGACGACTTAGAAAAATAGTCACTATAAATTTCAGTGACTAAATTTTACACTTTTTGTGACTATTTTCAATGTCACTAAAAATGCATTTTCTTGTAGTGAATAATCGAATTAATTTCACATATATAATCTTAAATCCCAAACTCTAACCCTAAATGCTAAATACTAACCCTAAATGGGGCAAACTACATTTTACCACTATATTATAGATTAAAATTATATCAAATTATATTCGAATATATAAAATTAAAATTATATTAAATTTTATATACCAAATATATAATTTAAAATATAAAAAATCATATAGAATATAATTTAAAATTTATAAAAAATTATATCGAATATAATTTTAATTTTTTTATTTTAAATTGTGCACTAACTATAAATTATATCGAATATATTTTTTGATTTTAAATAGAATATAAAAAATTATATCGAATATAATTTAAAATATAAAAAATATAAAAAAAATATATCAAATATATATTTTTATTTTAAATCAAATATAAAGAAATTATAGCGAATATAATTTATAGTTAGTGCACGATTTAAAATTAAATTATATTCGAATATATTCAATATAGTTTAATATATAGAATTTGATAGAATTTGAGTATAATTTTAATTTTATATATTCGAATATAATTTTAAATTTATATTTGATATAATTTTTATATTTTAAATTATATATTTGAATATATTTGATATATAAAACTTGAATATAATTTTAATTTTACATATTCGAATATAATTTGATATAATTTTAATCTATAGTATAGTGATAAAAAATGTAGTTTGCCATCTTTAGGGTTAGTGTTTAGTGTTTAGGGTTAGAGTTTGAGGTTTAAGATTCTATATGTGAAATTAATTCGATTATCATATATATTAAATAAAAAATAAATGAAAACAATAAGGCATATATATCTGATTTAGTGATATAAATTACAAGATTGTGCTTGGTGTAGCGGCTAAGCCACTACCTTTACCCACGCTTCACCCAGGTTTGAATCTTACCCAATGCAAGTTTGGAGAATTTGTTTTTTCTCCTCTAAATAGCTGGTGACACGTGTGACCACCTGATTGGAGGAGAAAAATAAATTTATTATATCAAATATAAATAATTAAAGCCCTCCAATACGGTGTTGACACGTGTCACCATCTAATTAAATAACTAATTTATTTTATTAATTTAAAATTAGGATTAAATTGAAATAATGCGTAAATAGTAGGGACCAAATATGTAATTATACCTATTTTTTAATAGTTCAGTGGTTTAATTGCTACAATTAGAAGTATAGTGGTCAAATCGAATCTTAAATGATAGTATGATGGTCTTTTAAGTAGTTTACCCAAAATTAAAAGGAAAAAAATAGGAAGGGTAGTTTTCCTTGCTCTTATACAAATAATTTTGTCCTAATATTGGCTGTAAAGGAGGAAATAAAAGTGAAAAATAGGGCTGTAAACGAACCGAACGAACACGAACGAGGGTGTGTTCTTGTTCGTTCGTTTAACTTTAACCGAACAAATGAACGAACATAAACGAACACAAAATTTCTTGTTCGTGTTCGTTCATTAAGGAATGTAGCTTGTTCGTGTTCGTTCATGTTCGTTCTTTTAAATGGTAAACGAACATAAATGAACATAAACGAACACAAACGAACATAAACGAACACAAACGAACATATATAATTTGTTAAATATTTAATATTTTTGGTTAGTTCGATTAATTCAATTAATTAACCGATTTTAAACCGAATTAATTGATAATTGAAATTTGAAAAAGCTCTTAATAATTAGTCGAAACCTAAAATGATCTAATAGATTAACCAATTTTGTTTTGGTTCGGTCGGTTAGTTCGGTTTAACCGAATAATGAACACCCCTAGACATATGTGAATAAATTTAAATGAACATAAACGAACATAAATGAACGAACATAAACGAACGAACATAAATGAACGAACATAAACGAACGAATTATCGAACGTTCACGAACATAAATGAACGAACAAGCCTTTTGTTCGTGTTCGTTCATTTAATTAGACGAACAAAAAATTTTGTTCATGTTTGTTCGTTTAATAAATAAAAGAACATAAACGAACTTCCCGCCGAACGGTTCACGAACGGTTCGCTGAACGTTCGGTTCATTTACAGCCCTAGTGAAAAATATCCACTTTAATAATAAAATTATCAAATTATATTTAAAATATTCTAATTTTATTTTAACCTTATTTATAATTATTTTTTATGATTTCATACAATATATTTAAAAGATATTAGTACAACATTTACCGTCTCTCTTTAATTTTTCATCCACTTTCTTTCCTTCTTTTTGTTGTTGCAAACTCTACGACTTTTGGTGTATGTTCTTCGTTTTGTTTGAGTTTAAAACCATCTTCCATGTTCAAAGGAAACGTTGTTTTTCTCTACATTTTAATTGAAATCGCTTAGTATCGGAAGCTACTAGGAAAGTGAAAGAAAATGAAGCCAAATACTTTGAAGTTTAACACGTCGTGGTTCAAGTGGAAAAGACATGCGGCAACCAGTTTTCCAGCAAATGGAAAAGACATGCAATCACCTCTTAATGTCAGTCGACCAATGTATTCCAAGTCAATAGTTCTTGTCCAAAAGAAGCCGGGTTGATTCTTGATAAGATGTTGTAGAAAGAAAAGTAAGATGCAGGAGTTTGAATGCAATAATCAAGAGGTTGCTTTTACTCAGTAAAAAGTTTTGCTTCTTGCCTACAAAGTCAGAGTTTTGATAAAAGGTGGATGTTCTCCTAAGGGACTCGGATTCGAGTATTATAGTCTGCAAATATGCTAAAGTTTATCCAAATATGAAATCGTACTAAGATGCATCCTATTCACAATAGCAAGACTATGGTGATTAATCAGAATGTTGAGGGAAATTTACAAACTGGATTTCGAAGAATAGAAGGAAGAACAAAACGGTGCTAATCGATGCCTATCGTTTAATCTCTAAATTATTATCAGGTAAACTACACGAAATACCATTAAACTTTAATTTTTGTATCGAACATACCACTGAACTATAAAATGATATTATTGTATCACTGAACATTGTTTTTTGCTATTATTATACCACTAAACTTTATTTTTTTTCAATCAAAGCACTCGACCGTTAAATTATAACGGGTGGTTAAATCTAAAATAAAGTCGTTTTGGTATAGTTACTTCCTAAGATAGGCAAAAACGACATCATTTTGTTAGTAAAAATTTAAGAAAACACTACCTACATTTGAGGGGGTTTGAACCAAAGATCTCTAAAATGAAAGATTTACACTAAACCACCAAACTAACTTAAAGACTTGATATAATTCTAAACAAAATAATATATAAATAATACTGCAGTTGAACTTAGTTTCATTTATCTTATGATATAATTTTATAATATTTATAATATAATTTTATAAATATATTAACTTTATAAATAAATACTATTAATAATTTATCTTACAAAACTAAAATATTGTTTATAATATATACAACTAAACCCTAAACCATACATATAACTAACTAAACTACAAACCCTAAACCCTTTATATATTATTAAATCTAAAATCCCAAACACCAAACTCAAAATATATATAATTAAATCACAAATTTCAAACCCAAAACCTTAAAATTAAAATATTTTATAATATATATTAGAATTTGTAATATAAATTATAAATGATATTTTAGTTTTAGGATTTATGATTTAAGATTTATTTATATACATGGTTTAGGGTTTGGGGTTTAGTTATATATATAGTTTAGGGTTTAGTTATATATATGGTTTAGGGTTTGAGTTTTAGGGTTTAAGGTTTAATTATATATATTATAAATTAGTTTTATAATATAAATAATATTTATTTATAAAGTTAATATATTTATAAAATTATTTTATAAATATTATAAAATTACATAATGAGATAAATGAAATTAAGTTCAACTGTAGTATTATTTATATACTATATTTATTAAAATTATATCAAGTCTTTAAGTTGGTTTAGTGCAAACTTTTCATCTTAGAAGTCTTTGGTTCAATCCTCCTTAAATTTAGTATTTATTTAATTTTTTACTAACAAAACGACGTCGTTTTGGTCTATCTTAACCATCAAAACGACGATGTTTTGAATTTAACGGTCCGTTATAATTTAACGGTCGAGTGCTTGAATTGAAAAAAAACAAAGTTCAGTAATATGTTTGATACAAAGATTAAAATTTAGTGACATTTCTTATAGTTTACTCTTATTATTAAATAGTTTGATATAGTTCTATGATCGTTTGATACCATAAACTGTAACACTAACCGAGCTATTTGTCTATACTCAAGCGGCAGGACATGATTTTGATTGTTTTTCTCTGCTAAGCTTACAAGAATTCATTTTTTTTCTCTCTTAGTCCCTAATATATATCCCTTGTTTTTCTCCCCAATAATCTCCCATTTCTAACTTTTTCTATGCTGTTTTCTTGAATCAAAATCATAAACATTGTTTTCAACTCCAAAACCAAACTTATTTTGTATACCCTTTTAATATCAACAAGACATCAACCATTCCTCACCAACCACGCCCATCCATGGCTTCCCCTTCCTTCCCTCCTCTCTTCTTCCTTTTCATTCTAATTCTTAACCCTCTCTTCTGCCATGCCAATCTCCACCATTCCAAAACCCTGCTCAGATCATCCCTTATCTCCCAACCATCAACCAATGCCACCATCCCACCAACCCTCTTTTTTGAAGTCACCAAACCCATAAATGTCCCACCTACCACTCCTTGTACCCTCTCTGTTCTTCAACATGACTTCGGCTTCACTTATGGGAAACCTCCTGTTTTGGCAAACTACACCTTCCCATCTCATTGCCCCTATCATGAGTTTTCCAGGATTGTCCTGGAATGGAGTGCTACATGCAAAGGAAGACAATTCGACCGGATTTTCGGAGTTTGGTTGTCTGGGGTGGAGCTTCTCAGGAGCTGCACAGCTGAGCCAAGAGCTACCGGGATTATTTGGAGTGTCCAGAAGGATGTAACAAGGTATTCCTCATTGCTTTTATCGAACAAGACTCAAACGTTTGCTGTTTATATGGGAAATCTTGTTGACACCACGTATACTGGTGTTTATCATGTCAATGTGACGCTTTATTTTTATCCACCTGTGGAAAAAATGATTGAAAAAGCAGAGAATTTAAGGTCTGGATTGGGTTCTGAGGCTGATTTGATCGTACCCTTTTCGCGTAATCTGCCATTGAATGATGGATTGTGGTTTGAGATTGAGAATTCAACTGATGTTAAAGTAATAGAATTTGAAGTTCCTCAGAATGTTTATAGAGCTGTACTGGAGATATATGTCTCATTTCACGAGAATGATGAGTTTTGGTATGGAAATCTTCCGAACGAGTATATTGCTGCCAATAATCTTACAGGTTTTGCGGGGAATGGACCTTTTAGGGAAGTTGTGGTTAGCTTGGATGGTGAAGTGGTTGGTGTTGTTTGGCCTTTTACTGTGGTTTACACAGGAGGGATCAATCCGCTCTTGTGGCGACCGGTTAGTGGTATAGGTTCATTTGATCTTCCTACGTATGATATCGAAATTAGCCCATTTTTGGGGAATTTGTTGGATGGGAAAAAGCATGAACTAAGTTTTGCAGTTACAAATGCCTTGAATGTGTGGTATGTTGATGCCAATTTACATCTATGGTTAGACAGTAAGAGTGCAAAGACTGAAGGGAAGCTTCTGCAGCATGATGTTGTTCCTCTTGCTGTTTCTTCTGTGTTAGATTTTAAAGGTTTGAATGGAACATTTGTTACGAATACAACCAGGTTCGTATCCTCGACTGGATGGGTCAAGTCCAGTTACGGGACGGTCACGACCGAGTCCATTCAAGATTTAAGGTATAGTAACTCCATGGTGATGGACAAGGATGGGAATCTGCAGATTGTGAATCAAACTATCCATTTTGACGACAGCGTTTATGCAAATTTTCCAGCTTCTAATGTCGAATCAAAGAAATCACTCAAGAGGTTTCATTTATACTTATACACCGACGATGTTGATCAAGGAAACGGAACTCTGTTGATGGTAACCAATGTCACATTGGGATTCGATGAGAAGATGTTTAAAGATGCCAATGCCAAGTCTCCTAGCAGTTTGCTTAGAAACTTGCAGAAAGGAAATGGTGTTATAGTTGTAAAGGACAACCTGGTTGCCAGTGGAGTGGGAAGTACCCAACAATCATACGATTACAACGCCGATAAATTTTGCTACTTGAGGAACATAAGCAGCTCGAACTACACCATTGTTCACGATGAAGTGCGGAACACGTGCAGTGAAAGAGCAAGATCTCGTTTTGGATATGGCCTTACCCGACTGTGGCCTTTTTCGTCTCGAAGAGCTTCTCTGGAGCCTCATGTAATTGATCCAAATGGAAACTAGCATTTCGTCATTAGAGCTTTCAAGATTCGTGCTTATGGATACACCAAATAAATTGTAAGTAGTTAGTTGTTTATGCACCAATGTGCATCATTTTACAACAAGAATCTCTGTTACTTATTGTCTTTTGTTGTAGCTAGTGGTCATCGTTATACTACCTGTGCTGTTGGGGAAGAACAATGGTTGTTGCCTTTTATGATTTTTTAGGTGCTTAATATTAACTTTGAACAATCATTCTCGTCTCTCTGGATCAACTGGTTCGAGTGAGAGATCCTGAGGGGACACTTTCGGATGACAACTCAAAGATAATATCTCATATTTATGCAGTGTGATGAACAAAAATGGGATGAGTTAACATAAGTCATTGGTGATATTATGCTTTCTAATATTTTCCACTAATTTGTTGAGAAAATTATTGTGTGAATGAAATATATTTAAATAGGGTAATCTTCACCGGTGGTCCTTTTCGTTTAGGGTGTGTTCTATTTTGGTCACCAAAATTCAAAAAAGATTATTCTGGTCACTTACGTTTAGAATTGTTTCTATTTTGGTCCCTTGGTCGTTAGTCTCCGTTACTTAAAAAAAAATAGTTTCTAATTTAAGCTCCAAACTTTCAAAATTTTATTTTTCACCATCTTTCCCAAAAATTATAAAACTAAAACTCATAAAATTAATTCAAAACCCTAACCTCTGCCTCCCCTCCCCTATAAATTCACTGCACACAAAGAACACAGAAAATCACACAATCAAAAATTTGTAAGCAAGGCTCAACATAAAATAATTTTTTCTCTTTGTTTAATGTTGTTTATATGGTTCTGGGCGTTTATGTAGCTTTAGCTGCAATTCTTTATTTTGTTTGCTTAATTTGTGAGATTTGTTAATAGATCGACTGCTGCTTATCGAATGCAACCGGTTTTGTATCACAAGCATAGTGTTTGCCGAATGTTTGAGTATGTTTTACCCTTATATATTTTCTAATCACAATGATGATTCTGCAGATAAAAAAATTTAAAGATGCATTGGCCAAGCACAAATCGGACCGATGCAGCTTCGCACCAACAAAAAGTCTTGATCAGAAAGAACTTCTAGCATTAGCTGCCAACAAAATCTTTTCCTTCAACTACACACCAAATCCAGTTCAACCTGCTCTACTTCTTGCAGCAAAAGAGATCCCGGTATCGAAAGAAAAGTTCACTACAACATCGTTTGAGTCGAAAGAAAGCGAAGAAAAGACCTTGGTTGGTGCTGGGAGATGAAATGTGTTTTTTTTTTTTTTGCCAACCTCATTCAACTCACTATAGCCACTGTATAGTTACAATGGTACTATCTTCATGTTCATGTACTGATATTAAATATTAATGTTACAAATGAGAAACATAGTAGACTTGTAGGCTTTCGGATTTAGTTTTTTTTTAAGGGAGGGGAGACAGAGGTAAGAGTTTTGAATTAATTTTTTGGAGTTTTAGTTTTATAATTTTTGAGGAAGATAGTGATTTTTTTTAAAGTTTGGAGGTTAAATTTAAAACTAAAGCAATGGACCAAAATAGAAACGATTTTAAACGTAAGCGACCGAACTAATCTATTTTGAATTTTGGTGATCAAAATAGAACACACCCTAAATAAAAGGGACTACTAGTGAAGATTACCCATTTAAATATTAATTGAACATTCGATACGAATTTTTTATTCGATTCATTAACTGATTATTCCGGGCTATGTAACGCTGAAGTCCATCATAGACTGACCCTTTCAATCCTTTAAATCTCATTAATTGATCTAATTTTGATTTTTATTCCTTTAAAACACCAGTTTACCAAAAACGAAAAGGAAAATCAACAGAGGAAACAGCATTCGCTTGAAAACAAATTGTAGGGCTCTGTTTTATCCAATATTCTGACGTGGCAACATCAGAACATCAGCTTGACTGTCTGTATACCAAACTCAAGCTATCGATTTCTCTTCAAAGATAAGGGAACAGTGAAGAACTGCCGCCAAACTACTCACAAATTCTCTCGTATACAAAAAAGGGGGGGAAAGAATGGGCTGCTTTTCACTAGCAAGGTCAAAATCCCTTTTTTTTATCAAGGAAAACAACATTTTTCAATTTTCTACATTTTTTCCTAATTTTCTTATACTTCTTCATTTTTTCATGCAGTGCTTGCAGTTCCTTGGGAGTTAAATCAGTGCAGTTGGGTTTTCACTCTAATGAAACTAGTAATTTCCCTGGAGCTTTTGTTTCTTCTCCTAAGAGAACGAAAATTAAGAAGTTCTCTGTAGCTTGCTCTTCTTCTACTACTGGTAAAGTTCTTTCATCTCTTTCGTTTTCTTTTTAGTTTAGTTTTCTGGGTCTCTTATGTTTGGGTTCAATGTAAAGTGGTTTTTATAAAAATTAAATATTTATTCGGTTGTTAGTTTTTTTTTTAAAATTTTGGGTGTTTATTGAATATCATAATAGGTTGTAAGTTGGAGAATTTTGTTCAGAATTAAATGCATTTTTCAGAAAATGCCAACTTGGTCTGAGGATAAAGGTCAAGCCATGGTTGAAATGGATTGCATTCGTTTAAAGCTAAATTTTTTAGTAGTGTATTGACTGGAGCATAGATGGGAATTGATATGGCTTGGTTTAGAATGTAAAATAGCTTTAATATCCAATTGTATTATGATGAAATTTTACAATTTTTGATCCTTTTGTGTAACCTGTTCAAATTTGACTAATATTCCTCCTTGCTAGTGGAATGTAATGATGTTGGCAATCCGAAATGGCGAGAGCAGTCTTGTCATTGGACTTTAGAGATGCTATCAACTTATGGTCTTTTCTCTCCATTCGTCTGTTTTTTAGATCCATTGTTGGTTAAAGCTGCGAGAGGAGATCCTGTAAGTCGGCCTCCTGCATGGATGATGCGCCAGGCAGGAAGGTATATGGCTGTTTACAGAAAGCTTGCAGAGAAACATCCGACCTTCAGAGAGAGGTCTGAGACAACTGATCTCATTGTGGAAATTTCTTTGCAGCCTTGGGAAGCTTTCCGCCCCGACGGAGTTATAATTTTCTCTGATATTCTTACTCCACTGCCTGCATTTGGTGTCCCATTTGACATTGAAGAAGTAAGGGGTCCCGTCATTCATTCACCGCTTCGCTCTGAGGATTGCTTGAAGGCATTGCATCCTATTGACTTGGAGAAACTACATTTTGTTGGGGATTCCCTTAAGATTTTGCGCCAGGAGGTGATCATCCATTTTAATAACATGCATTATATAGACAATGTCTTACTAATTTTCTAAAAATCTCATAATTGTCAAATGTCCTTTTCTTCTATAAGTTCTTTTTTATGTAGGTTGGAGATCATGCAGCGGTTCTGGGTTTTGTCGGAGCACCTTGGACAATTGCCACATATATAGTAGAGGGAGGTACAACCCGTACTTACACAAACATAAAGAGTATGTGCCACACAGCACCAAATTTATTGAGGGCCCTTCTTTCTCATTTAACAAAGGCCATATCTGAGTATGTTATTTACCAAGTGGAGTCTGGAGCACATTGCATACAAATATTCGATTCATGGGGTGGCCAACTACCACCTGATATGTGGGAGAAATGGTCAAAGCCTTACATAACAGAGGTAATTTTGAACTTAGTTGATTGGATAAAGCATCCTTGTATTGCCTTACGAAATCATATTTCATTAAAATGCGTGGATGACTAAAATGTAGCCATATAAGGTTGTAGATTTTGAGAATTCATTTATTTTAAGGAAGAACTCTGCTTTTATAAATTATATAAAAAAAGGAGGAGACAAACATTTGATGATACTCTTCTATTACCAGTTACTACCAGCAATCGACTCCTATTAAGTGGTTTGAGAAAATTTTCCTTGGATAACATGTTTCTGTAACTTTTAAATGGCTCTCTTATACTCAGCGGGTTCTTGAAATTGCAGATTGTAAACATAGTGCGGAATAAATGCCCTAGAACACCCCTTGTTCTCTACATTAACGGAAACGGTGGCCTTCTTGAGCGCATGAAAGGAACTGGGGTTGATGTGATTGGACTTGACTGGACAGTGGATATGGCTGACGGACGGAAACGGTTGGGTTTTGATATCAGTGTGCAGGGAAATGTCGACCCCGCCTACTTATTTTCTTCACTTCCTGCAGTGACGGAGGAAATTCAAAGGTTTGTCATATCAGTTGAACTCTGTGCTTGAATCTCCTTATAATATTGTCAACTCTTATCTACATTTGGATGTGGATTCTTGTTTCTTTTGTTGCTAATATTGTTATGAGCATATATACAAAGGCCACTTGACTAATATAAGACGGTTCAGTAGATCATTTATCATCATGGAGCAAGTGGCAAGGACGGTGACCTTATTCCTTGTAGTAATAGTTGAAATAATCCCCCCCCCTTCCCCGGTAGTCCCCACCAGCCACTGAATAAAAAGGGGGAAATGGGTCATAAAAGATGCCTTCAGATCTTAAAGTTCTGTCTCCGAGTTAAATACAACTTTAAATATGCTTCTTATCGGTCCAGTAGTTTAAACTGGTGCATTATGTTTTCAGGGTTGTTAAGTGTGCAGGACCACGTGGGCACATTCTTAATTTGGGTCATGGTGTTCTAGTTGGGACTCCTGAAGAGGCCGTTGCACATTTCTTCGATGTCACAAAAAGCTTAAAGTATGACAGTTCATCTCAAAATCAAGCCATGGAGGAATCTAAATTGTTAGTTTGAGAACATTATGGTTAGGCGAAATCCTGAGATTTTTGCTATGAACTGGCCCTTAATGGTTTAATTCAAATCTTATCCCTGCGTCACAACTCACATCCTCATGATGTTAAATCAACTTGCATTTTCTTAAACGGGTTGATTGGAGTTTGGCTCTTGTACATGCTTGTGCATAAGCCGGTTTGGTGTTCTCATTGTGCCGGTTATTAAATGTTGGGGATAAATGAAAACTCTGATTTTCTTTTTCTTTTTTTGGTAGAGGATATGAGGGGCAGAGAGGTTCAAGAGCTTTGAAGTGACTAGGAAAACTATTTATAAAAGGCTATATGGTATGACCAAGTATTCATATCTGAAATGAATTTTCTTTAGATGTTTGAGGAATTTTCTTTTTGTAACTTTTAAGACAGCATATGTACATGTCAATGTCCTTGTGTTTCTTTGGGGCTTCTGATTTCTTTGAATTTGTTTATAATGTGATGCTTCCTACGAAGAAGAGGCTGGTGGAGCCAATATTGCAATAGTGTGTCTTAATCATGTAGGTCGTTCGGTTGACGGGGTGAACTCATGGTCGATGCCAGTTCTGCTGAGGCATTGCATGCATAAGCTATATATAACCAAGAAACTTGTTTTCCTGCTCGGAGTCGGGGACGGAGCAAGTTATCTTTGAGTCTGATCGTAAGGAATTTATCGGTACGTCGAATTCAACTTCTCCTTCAACCATCGGTCTACTTATACGATTGAGGAAGATCGATATCCATTCTTCTCTTGGACTATTTTAGTGTTCTCCTTTGTATATAAAGAGTCTAATTGAGGGGAACAACGGGGCTTGGTTTCTGGTAGCCATGGAAATCTCCGTCACTAAATTCTGTATAGTATATTAGATTAATCTACCAAAAATCAATCAGATTCAACAGCTGCTCTGTTGGCGCATACAATAGAACTTGTATTTTGCTTCCTATATATATATATATATATGTATGATCAGTTTACACACCAAATTTGCAGTCACGTTTTTTAAATTGTTGGATGAATGAAATGAATGGCTGAGATTAACAGTAGTGTATGTGAAGATTATAAGTTGGAATCAAGATGTCTTAATCCCTTGTCCACCAACATGTCGCAGAAACTCTGATTAAATTATTGATTTGAACAGCTGCTCTGTTGGCGCATACAATAGAACTTGTATTTTCCTTCCGTTTACACATAAATCTACAGTCACGTTTTTTAGATCGTTGGATGAATGAAATAAATATTAAAAATAACAGTAGTGTATGATTATAACTTGCAATCAAGCTATCTTAATCCCTTGTCCACCAGTAGTATTGCAGAAACTCTGATTAAATTATTGATTTGAAACCTGCTACCACTTTAAGAACCCTTAAAAAAAATCTGTCATGAGACTAGGACAAATGGTGGGGTCCTAAGAAAAAGAGGGAATTGCATGCTTTTTACCCATTTGTTTTAGGTTACTTAGAAATGGTTTTAGGGTCATTCAACTTGCTTGGACAAGAAGAAAATGCTCAGGTTAGGAATTTATCTTTTCATCTTTAAACATTGTTATAAATATTGTCTTTATACGAATCATTCTGAGTGTGAATTCTACTTTAAAATTATATTGTTGAAGCGCACTTTAAGCAAAAAAGGCTTTCAGTGATTGGACAAGATCTTTAATAAATCTTTTTAAATGATTATTTTAGGGGGGAAATCTTACACATAGAGGCGGGTATTCTAAAAGTGACTCTTTACAATAAATTAAAATAATATTTTTATTGGTCAAATCATATCTTTCTTGTCTGTTTTATGACAAAGAGAATCTGAAGATAATAAAGAGATTATACAAATTTATTAATAATAATAATTTCAAGTCTGAATCTAACTATTCATGAATAATCCAACTGAAACGAAATCAAATATTAGAACGTTGGTTTTTTTATCTATTCTTATGATTAGAAATCACTATGAAACATTAAATAGTTTTTTTTTATACAATGACTAAACTATCTGAAGAATATTACACATTTAAGCACATTCAAATCCATGTCCATTTATATGTTATAATAGTAGCAACCGAACTAGAACCCAGTCAAACCTTAAATAGCATTGAATCAACTAATAAGACGAGAGTTTTAGTAATTATGTCTATCAATGCGGATGTTCTTGCTTTCAAACAGATCATTCACCATTAACCTTTATGAGGTTCACCCATTAGCCTACAATGATTCTATCTATATACATATTTGCATCTACTTTCAAGCTCAAATCATGCAAAATATCTGCAACATGCCATTGAAAAACATATATGCATACAACAAAAATACAAACAATAAAGAGAAACTAACAAAGGAACAAAATGACCAAGTGTTGCATTTCATTTCCAAGTTCTTTCACAGTAATGGAGCATTTGAGTTTTGAAAATAACATGATTCCAATACTCAATACCCTTTTTCTGCCCTCTCCCTATCTTTATGATACTTGTCTAATCGTCTGTTTGATGGAACATTATGGAGAAAAAATGTAAGCCAAGTTGAAAGTGTGCTGTCAATGTTCTATAGATGTCGCATTCGCATACATGCATGCATACATACATGCATATCATCATGTCTCTTCAGTAAATTCATGAAGAAGTGGCTACAGAATAAGGAGTCGTTAGTGTTATGAATGCCCCCACTTAATGCAAAGGCATTGGCTAAAAAAATGGTGCTATAATGACTATAAAGGTAGATCTATCTGAAAAAGTCTAAACTGCAGTCTAGTAATTAAGATAAGCTTCATCATCTTCCTAGTACAATCTGATAGACTGGCAGACTAGCTAGGGAACAAATGTCTTGAAACAATATCAGTGAACTGAACTAGTCTAAAAGAGTGATTAGGTATATATCAGACTGGCAGAAAGAAAGTTAAACAACTACAATGGCTCTTGAACTGCATGAGAAAGAGAATTCAGTTGATTCATATAATCCCAAACATATTTGAGATTCGAATCTTTACTTTGCTTATATGTTCCTACTTTGATAATTGTACATTATATTCTCAATGCCCCGCCTTTTCTATTTCAAGTTTGCTTCACACTTACATCCTATTATATATGATTGATTGAAGTTGATGAATTTTAATTAATATGGTACATACCATTACAGAGATTCTGCAGATTTTCTAATTTATATTTGTTTTGATGTTATCTTTAAATTTTTTTAAGCATTTCATAATGATTACAATTTTCTTTCACATATGGGGGCCATGGTGTTTGCTATAATTAATTCTAAACTAAATATTATTTGAATTTTGGAATTATTATGATACAAGTGTGTAGGACAATTGAACAACCAATTTTCTTAATCATTAAACTACCTCAAATACTTGTACATTAATATCAATTCAAAATTTTGAATGTATGCACCCCAAATTATCATCTATGATTAGTGGCCCTTTATAATATATATATATATATATATCCTCTTAATTATTCAATCCTTGGCTGGATCGTTAGATGGGGTGAATGAATGGCTCGATTAACTCCTTACTCTTTTTTTCAAAGTGATAATCTTCACATGTTTACTGTTAATCTCATCTATTCGTTTCACTCATCCAACGGTCCAAAAAACGTGTAAAGCTCAAAAATTGATGGGAGGGGAACACCAACATCCTAAAGAGTAGCATAAGCATTACAAAAACTACATGAAGTAAGCTTGATTAGAGATAAGGTTATTTTGTTTGAAAATATCAGAAAATTTCACCATTTTTCATTGGAAATTAACCAGAATTGCAGATAGACTAGCTAGTTAGGGGACTAATATAAAAGATGGGTTTTGCATTGTAAAGCTCAAAAGGGTGGGAATTAGGATAAAGTTTATCCATGAATGGAAGAGGAAAGGTTAATGACAGTAATTACTAGCTTATGTAAAAAAAGTTAACCTTCAAGAGGGATCCAATGATGTTTCTGTATAAATCAAAGGACATTATGAACATGTGGGACAAGATAATTGAAGTGGGGAATGAAAAAATAGGAAAAATTATGAAAAGGGGGGTCTCCTTATATTATTACGACTGGCAATACTCCTAAAATCCTAACATTTAAAACACAGTTCATTCAGTATTCATGGATTTTTTTCATATATTAATTGTATATTATTTTTGAATTTGGTCACCTTTCAGAGATAACCTATACTAAAGATACATATAGGTCCTATAGAGCCAACCACTTTACATGTAATAATTTAAGGTACTATGCTCTTAGTACTAGATGTTGAAGAAGATATATACCATATAATAGTTTATGCAGAATTGTAAAAAATAAAATAAACAAAAATTTGAACAGTTGCAGTACAAAACTATTAAAGTCATTTGCATCACCAATGTACATATACCTGGAGAATAATAGTTCATGGAACATACTTGATTGCATTTGACAAAATACTCATAATTAACTAACTTGATATAGAAAGGAAAGATAATATAAAAAGATGAAAAAAAGCAGCTTACCCTCTTCAACTCCAGTTTATATGATATATATATATATATGTATATATTTGCCCCATTTCCCGCTTTGATTCTCATTTAAAACAATAAACACAGTGCTGATGAATTATTAGCTAGCTATCTGCCAATATCTGGATCCAAGGAGGAAATGATTGCTGATTTCCCAGTAAGATGGAGCTTTAGCATGATGATGAAGTACTAGTAGCAAACTGATTCAAGCTCTTGGAATTTTGTTTTAGGACCTTGAAATAATACAAAAATGAAATGATTCAATCATGTGATTAAAAAGCTTGAAATCTGGGTTTTTTTTAGCTAATTTGGAAGGATATGGTGGTAAAATTTGTTAATGATTTTGACATAATTATTATGCTTTTGCTTGGACATTAATGTTAGCTGCAAAGCATTTGTGGGTTATATAAAAATAAGGGGAAACAATTAGCACTTTTATGATACAGACAAAAGAAAATCTGATTCTCTTGGTTGATTGTAAATAGAATTATCACCAAAGAAAAGGACATTCACATAATGGAAGGTTAAATTAAATCATTAAAAGGTTAATAATATTATAAATCCAATCTTTCTTAATCTATTATAATTTATAAATATTGAGTGTAGGATATCTTAGTGATAGCTTATGTTATCTGCAACAAAAGAACAAAGACAATGAACAAGCATTTTGGGTTTATCCTACTTATGTTATCCTACCCTATATATATATAGGGATAGGATCCAGTTACACAGTGTAAATCTCTCTTAAGTTTTACACATTTTTTGGATCGTTGGATGGGTGAAACGGATGGATGAGATTAATAGTAGAATATATGGAGATTATCACTTGGGAAAAAAAGTAAGGAGTTAATCTCAGTCATCCATTTCCCCCGTCCAACAATCTAAAAAAATTTTAAACGTGTAAAACTTAAAGAGTTTTACACTATATAAGCTGATCATATATATATATAAATTGCTATGGCCATTGATGGAGAGCACAAGTTAGTGCAGAATCCTAAAAGAGCAAGGACTCACTAGAGTTTAAAAAAAACTTGAAAATGGGACATATATTATATTTACAAAAACCATCAAAATTACTAAGATTTCTGCATGTGAGAGAGAGAAAAATGAAAGGGATGAGGAAGGAGAAGAGTTCTGTATGTGTTCATGGAAAATTAATGTTTTTTTGTTGATATTAAGGTAAAGTTTCTATGTGCTGTTATTGTGTTTTGTCTTTCTTAAAGTAAACAAAGATACAAATTAGGGTTTTGAAGCTCTAGGGTTTATCATCAATGGGGAAAAAATTCAAAATGTTTGGCATAAATGTCCAAGTTTTGTACAGGCTTTGGATACTAAAAAAACTGTTCTTTAATTAAACAATCTAATCTTACTTAAACTGGTGATTATAGTAAAATTCAATTATTTTTCATGTATTAAAGATCCATGAATAAGTCAAAGTTTGTTGTTATGGATACCAGATCTTGTACTGTTAATTAACTAAGACTTTTAATGAAGTAAATTAATTAAAGTAATTACCATAAGAGAAATCAAGGTTGCTGAATTGGGAAGCTTGAGCTAATTACTTCATTAGCCTTCAATGGATTCCTCTTCTTCTTTTTCTTCTTGTAGGGAATTCCCCGAGCTTTAGCCTGGGAATCCCTCACTTCACGAAGGTAAATCCTTATAGAACCGCTGGCAAAAGGATTGGTCTCCGGCAACCCGCCATTCTCTTCGTAAGCGGCCCGGAGTCGACCGATGAGAGCGTCGAGGCTACCCCAGGCTTGTCTAAGCGGGCACGTACACGGCCCCGGCGGTTCCGGTTGCCCGAAGAACACGCAACCTTGTAAGTGCACCTTAGTCTTGCCGAACTGATCCAGGTAACGAAGGAATTCGAGTACATGATTGGCGTTACACTGCGAAAGCGCGACCGGAGGCCTTTGGTTCCTTAAGTACTGTCCGAAAGTGTTCCAATCCCTTCGCTTCTGCGACTCGTACCGGCTCAACGGCGGCGGATTCCGCTGATCACCAACAACAACAACAGCAGCAGCAGCAACAGCAACAGTAGCTGGTATTGAAGAACCTTCAGCTATTTCTTTCCCTTTGTTGATTGACATCATTGTATGTGTCCAAACGAAGAAGAAAGAAAAGGAAAAGAAGAGAAAATTTTGCAGAGAAGATAGAGGAAAATGAAGATCACACCAACGGGAGCTGAACTGAGGGGGCAAGCAATGGGGCCTATGAAAGTGCTTTACTTCTTATTTTTCTTCCTTTAATCGTACAATTAGCATTAACTATATTTTTAATTCCATATATTTATAATTATGCCCCCATCATCCAAGCAATCATTATAGGCTAAATTAGTCGATTTACCACTAAGTTTTAAAATTTCTTACCTGTTTTTTTTTTACTGCGAGTTAAACACTAGTTAGAGTGAGTTGATTTGTAAGAAATTTTCCAGATTGGGACTTTACCAAAAATAATTTGGACAGCATGGAATCTATTAATCTTAGAGAATATAGGGTATGAGAAAAGATTGCATTAATTATATTCTCTCATCACAACCTGCAACTTTTATGTTGATGGAAAACAATAGTAAACTATTTAGTTCGAGTTTAGGAGTTTGATATCTATTAAATAAAGTTTCGGTTTTAAATTTCGTGGATAGAAAAAAAGTTTTAAGGGTATCATAAGCCTTTATATTTTTTAAAATAATCAATTAAGCTTCTAATTTTTTTTATACCCAATTAAGCTTTTATACTCTAAATTTTCATCAATTAAACCCTTTGACCATCAATTTTTTACGGTTTTTCTCTTGGGAGATTATTTTCATGTGATACACTACAGTTGTATCATGTGTCATTTACAATTTTCTTAGAAAATTATTTTTTATAAGTTTTATAAGTTTTTTTAGAATTTTTAGAACTTTTGAGGAATTTTTTAAATAAAATAAAAAAATTATGGAAATGTCAAGCGATAACATTGTAATACGACACGTTGCACTAACTGGTCCAAAAACTTTTGTTAAATTTAACAGTTAACGTTGGCCAAATAGGTGAATTAATAAAATTTTAGAGTATAAGAGCTTAATTATGAGCAAAAAAAATTTAGGGACTTAATTGATTTTTTTAAGTTAAAGGGGTTTTATTACCCTTAAGCCAAGAAAATATCGATGAGAACTTTTTATCTTGTTTAAGGATTTAAACCAATTTGATTCTGAATATAGTCGAGACTTATATAATTATCGTGCATCGAAAGTTATTAAATATATCAAATAATTAATCATATGTATAAATGCATATTCTTGCCTTTTAGATTTGATATATAAACTAAGGATTAAACTAATACTCTTTAATCCATGTTGTATTTTGAATATTGGTATCCTTTTTTGGTAATTAATGACAGTCTTATAGGTTAAGTCCATATCGATTCATTTCAGATAACTTTAATTATTAGAATTTCAACAACCACTGCTCCATTAATTTGTTTAATTTATTTTGTATCCTTTACCAACTCTTTTCAAAAGCAGTTTTAAGAATACAAATGAAAATAAAGAAAAATGTGATAAATACAGCATATATTGACTCTCGTTGATGGGGTAGGCGCAAAAGTGCAGTATATTTTCTAGTATATTTTCGAATACTGTAAGGATGTATTATCGGGGACGGATCTAAGATTTAGAGTTAAAGAAAACATAAATGTTTAAAAGTGAGATAAATTTATAAATAAACTAAATTTAAAAATAAATAAAAAGACAAATATGGAAAATATCAGGGATGAGGAGCAATTAATTCTCCCTCCCACGCCCATATAGCTCGGTCACTATGTATTATGATAGTTATTCTCTCAATATAATTTGTTTTTTTATAATATTAAAATTGAATTTATAATTTTATTTATAAACCTTAAGTCTCACTTAGATTAACTAGCAGTTAATTGCCAAATATTAATTTAAATGTACATATAATTTACATATTATATATAGACAGTTAACTAATTAGATAGATAAATACAAAAGATCTTCATAATCATCATTATAAAATTAGGTGTTAAACACTTAAACTTGCACTTTTCTTCTACTCACAATAAAACAAAAAATGAGAGAATGCTTTTAGGTGAAGAAATACATTTGAATTAATATGAAAATTTTGTCGCGTAGTAATCCAAATTCAATTATGAGAAAATATTTGATGTATTGGAAAAAAATTCATATGTATGTGTATTTTAAAGTTTAAAAGTTTAGTTTAGGGTTTATAATAGAATTTAGAGTTTTAATATTAAGGTTTTAAATTTAAATTTAATTTTTTTTTAAAAAGATAATGAGATTTGTTAAAAACGCTCTGCATCTTGAACCGACCGAAATTTAAATAAATATTTTTATATAATATATTTATACTAACGTTACATCAAATAATAATTCTTTAATTATTCATAATATATCAAACAACTATTCAAATAATACATAGCACATGGCGCAACACAAAAACGTTTAAATCGACCAAATCATATTAATAATACATTACATTAGTGAAAAAATGTAGAATTTCTTCACCAAGACGTTTCCTATATGTTGAAATCAATCCTACCTATTTTTATAAAGGTAATGCAAAATAACAAATATAGAAATCAACAATTGTGCACGAACCAACTTGCTTCAGTAGTTAAAGGAACGATTGTTGTTCTTAGAAGTTACGGGTTCGAGCACCAACAGATGCAGTAGGGTGATTGAGCATGCATTATTAAATAATTTTGGGTATATTCAAAACAAATATTACTTGTAATCACCTTAACTTTCAAAAAATAAAATTAACAATTGAACGGAAAGAATATGTATTCTCGTTTAGTAAAGACATCATGTAAATAGATTTAATATTTTGATAATTTTTTATAAAAAATATTATTAAATGGATTTTATTTTGCATCATCAAACGTATTTTAATGATATAATTTCAATTGATTTAATCTTTAATAAAGAAATCTTGAAACTTAAACAATTTAAAATCACAAAAAACTAATAAATATAAAACGCTCATACTTGAAGTAGATTAAACTCATACGTAAACTCTAAGTTACGGAGACCCAAATTTACTCGAATTTATCGATTAATGTTGCAGCAAGTGATTAAATCTTTCGTTGACGTTCTCTTTTTTTCCGAAGTACTGGATTCAATACTCATTAATATTGTAGGTACTGTTCAAAAAAATTACACGAATCCATCTGATTGCCACCTTCACTCGAATTTGTCCTCCTCAAGCAAGAAACTAATTAATTACATGTCAAATTAATTATTAGCCTAATTGAGATAAAAAAATCCATAATCACCAAGGATTGCCATTACTGTCTTTTGTTCGAGACTGGAAATTGAGAAGCACGTGAAGTGTCTCCTTAGCTGCCTGCTAGAGGATTGTGACAGGTGCGTGTTCAATCTTTAATTTGATCTTAATTTGACTAATTATTTCTCTCATTAACATCATATTTGATTTGAAATTTTGAATTCAAAAGTTTTATCTATAATTTTAAAATGCATTAATATTTAATCAACTAGATGATTTTGATTAGACCTCTAGGATGTTATGAGTCTATGATAGATATTGATCAGCAGTATGTTGTAAGTCAGTTAAGTTGTGTTGAGTCAGCAGAGACAGTTAAGAAATTTTGTTAATCTGTTATCATGCTAACTCACTCAACTCTTGTATAAATACCTCCCAGTCTCATTTGAGATATTACGAGAAAATTAATAAAACTTGTGAGAGTATCGTTCTCTCTTCTTAAAGATTTCTGTTCATTCTCAGTTTGTTAACATGGTATCATTCGCTAGTTTCCTGGTGTCTCTTCGTTGCGTTTGTGATTTCTCCTCTGATAGGTGTGCGTGATAAGACTGTGAGTGCGGATTGTGCTGCTGACTCAGTAATCAAAGCCTAATCTGGTTCGTTTTCTCACTCGTCAGAATTTTCTCTTCGAAGCAAATAACGGTGAGTGCGATTAGAATGTGGTAAGATTTATTTCCTCAGTACGCTTTAATCCTTGCATCAATTTTTTGATTAAGAGCTCAGATTACCAGAGCAGCGTGAAATCGGTAGACACGCTGCTCTTAGGAAGCAGTGCTAGAGCATCTCAGTTCGAGTCCAAGAAGTCAAAGATATTGATATCTTGGCAGCCTTCCGAGTAACTCCTCAACCCGGAGTTCCGTCTGTAGATCTTTTTAGGAGGACCCAATGACCATAGATCGAACCTATCCAATTTTAGAATGTGGTAAGATTTCTGTCCTCAGTACGCTTTAATCCTTGCATCAATTTTATGATTAAGAGTTCAGATTACCAGTTAGATCATGAGGAAATATGGTTCGTGTTTCTTGTTGAATAACATATTAGTGATTTGTAGGTAATCTTGCGATCAGATAATTGTGTCTCTTAGAGTTTAATTCTTTGTGACATCACAGTCTAACGCTTGGCCTACTTTTTTCTTGATTTAAGTTTGTTCAGGGTTTGTTGGTTTGTTTTGTGCCTGCTCTTGATGTGTTTGTTGCTGCCTGCAAATTGTTCGACGTATTTTCTGTGACAATTTTTCTTGAGGTTGCTTCTCTGTCTCTTTTACGATTCTTGTATTTTTGGTTTAGCATCATGATTGTTGAATCTCCTACGAGTTCGAGTTCAATTTCTTCTTCCACTACAAAAAAAGTGGCATATACCGACAGACACAAATTTGTCGGTAAAACACCAAATATTCGTCGGTATATACCCTAAACACTTTTACCGACAGACAAAAAGGAAATTCCGACAGACAAAACACTGTCGGTAATACGCTTGTCGGTATAAAGTTATACTGACGGACAAAACCGTCGGTATAGGTATTCTGAACCTATACCGACGGACACAGCCGTCGGTATAGGTGTGGACTACCCCGACAAATTAGGGTATATATTCTGACGCATTCGGTCCGTCGGTATAGGCTCAGAATAGCTATACCAACGGTTTTGTCCGTCGGTATAGTTGTTATTTATAATGACGGTCTGTCCGTCGGTATAGGGGTATAGATCTATACCAACGGTTGTGTCCGTTGGTATAGCTATTATCTATAATGGCGGTTTGTCCGTCGGTATAGGGGTATAGATCTATACCAACAGTTGAGTCCGTTGGTATAGTTGTTATCTATAATGACGGTTTGTCCGTCGGTATAGCTCCTAGTTGTTATCTATAGGTTTAATTGGTATTTTTTGTTTTTTTAAATATTAAATAATTATTAATATATTCCATTTTTTATTTAATATTTTTTATTTTAAATATTAAAATTACTAAAACTACTATAACAAAAATAATTTCATTTTAAAGGGAAAATATTAGATTTAATGTTCGAATAAAAAAGTATGTAATACATAATCAATAAAACAAGTACCTACGAGTTTAGTACAAACAAAAGTAATATGCAAACAAATATTTTTGTTTCTTAATAACTTACATAATAAAAGCTAGAAATAATTGAAGATCACCCTCTATTGTCTACCAGCATCATTTCCACTTGTATTTTGTTGATTTGTTGAAGGCAAGGATGGACTGATACAATTGACTGGTGCTGAAGCACTACCAGCATCAGGTGTTTCCTATTAAAAGTAATTAAAATAATGAATTTAAATAAAAAATGAATGGAGTAATAAGAAAGAAAAATATTTTGAATACCTCTGTATCAACCATACGAAGCAAAGCATCCATATCGGGCACATGTAGATCTGGACGCTGTTGTTGAAAGTAGGGTAGAAAGCAAGTTTCAAAAAAAAATTCTAATTTCGCAACCTTAGATTTCAACCCTTCCACTTCTTCAGTATTTTGAACTGATTGTGAAGGTCCAGATTCTTGAGAAGAACGGGTGTGAACCGCCCCTACACAACGAACACGTCCTCTTCTTTCCAGTCCCTTAACTTGAGCAAACACATCATTTGACCATGAAGTTTGTGATAAATTCTCAGAAGACGAGCTTTCATTTCTCTTCTCTTGAATGCGTTCCTAAAAATATAAGCAAGTTAAACATATAATATAATAATTATATTATATTTATACTGAACACATATACAAAACTTAATAATAATAATAAATTACCACAACAACTGCGGCCCTAAAATTCACGATGCTTCCATCTTTGCGTGTACGAGATTGAACATAAACATCAGCTCGTGTTGGTGGGATTCCATTAGATTCTGCAGTCTGACATTAAGAAAACATCGAGAGATATTAGAAACAAATTTTCAAATCAATGATAATAATAAAGAAAATTATACGCACCAAATCTTCAACAATCCTATGGAAAGATCTTGTTCATGTGCAATGTGGTTTACTTAGCTTTGACCTATTTGATCTATTTGTGGCACTTTGTTACTATTCGAATTATAGGTAAAAAATGTTTAACAAAAGTTTAAATATTAAAGCTATAGAAATTATAAAACTGTAGTATTTTACCATCGCCTTTGAGGACAATCAATATTCAACAAGTGTCTTCAATTGGTCCAAATTCACTCGTGGATCCTTGCAATTTTCGACGATCTGCTCTACAGTTTGGTTCTCATCAAATATTTGAGATTTTAATTCATTTTTCCACTGCCTCCATTTGGTATTCATATCTGAGAGAACCCATTTCTTAACATGCTTTAATGTGGCTTCATCAACGCCTTCCTCCGAATCAAATAGTTGAAATTGAAATTTTAACTGCATTAACAAAATAAGAGGGTATCACAATCCAAGAATAATTATTATTTAGATAAAGTTAGTGTTTTATTATCCAAAGGTAAACAAGCAAGATGCTCACAAATACAAAAAGTAACAGTCCTTCATACCTATAAATACTCAAAACAGTCCCTTAACAATTTCATAAGCAAGAACAAACCCAAAATTCATGCATATATATATATGGGACAGCCTTAAACTTAACAATTCAATCCTTACGCATCTTAGAAACCATGAAAACAGTCCACTTAGATACTCACATATACAAAACAGGGCAACTTGCAATATTAATTGAAATAACTAATTGGAATGATTCATTTCCAATAGAAATAGATGTATAAAAAATGTTTATTTGAGCCTACGAATTTTAAACAATGCAGTGATCCATAAGAAGATTGCTTTGCTTAAATGATTGGTTTTTGAAGGTTGTAAAGAGTGACAGACATCCTCCTCATCATTATTAGTTATGTTAACACCTTTTAAAGAAACAATAATCCTCAATGTCATGTTAACGTTAACACCTTTCACAGAAACAACAATCATCTATCTCATGTTAACCTTCATTTCGGCCTTCAAAATTTTTAAGAAGTCATTTTAGTTCACCTTTCACATATACATAACAATCCTCTATCTCATGTTAAACAATGCAATATTCAATTAGTGCACATACCTCGATCGTGGACCACATTTCTTCCTTCTTATTGTTCGGCATCTCATGCCAATTCAAATAACTAATTGGCGCAAACTCATCCTTTCGCACCATCGTTCCAATAAAGCGACATAAGCAAGTCGATTCTTCACCCACAAGTTGATATAAATTGTTAATTTTGACATTAACGCGTTGTCCCTCTGGCAGCTCCCAAATATCTGGCATAAGTGTTGCTCCTCGAACTTTCTTATGATTAATGTCCTCTACATGAATATGAGTAAGTACAAATGAAACTCAAACAAATAATTGTATTTGAACCGTTGATTTGAGGTGAAAATATCATACCTAATGAAGGTTGTGATTGTTCTTCACAGGATTGTTGTCCAACTACTCCTTGAACTTCTTCAGATTATTGTGATTGTTGTGCTTGAGATTGCTCTTGATGCTGCGCAGATGTGGCTCGTTGTTCTTCACTTTGAGCACGGGATTCAGAGTTTCTGATTGTTGAAACAATGTTAAGATGTTTTCGTTTCGCCATATTGTTCAAACTCCTGCAAAATTCAATATAAAATATGAGTAAACTTATATTGTAGCAACATCTTATTGTCAGCAAATTTAGTATTAAAAACTTATATTGCAATTGTAGGAAAAAACTAACAATAAAGTACCGCATTCACTTACTTAATCTAGTATTAAATAACACAAAAGTACCAATTTTAGATCATATTTCTTACTTAAATTAAATTTATAAAAAATAACAATAAAGTAACACATTCAATTACTAAGTTCTCATATTGTAATTGTAGAAAGGATCAATAAAAAATAACATCCAATCCATTAACCCATGACTACAATAAAACATGTACAAAATATGACATATAACTCTAAAACATGTCTTCTCCATTTTCTTCATTAATTGGGTATTCCTCTATATTTTTGTTTTCCATATCAGGAGTGACATCCAATCCACTAGCACCATCATTTCTGATCCAACTTGAGATACCAGTGTCGGTAGAATCATCTGAAATCAATTGTTCAAGTTCCTCATCTTTGTTAAAGCCTGACGCATCACCCATATCGAACACATCTCTAAGCTTAGCATGTTTGACGATTTGCCAACCGGGTTGTCTTTCATCCTTAACAAAGTAAACTTTCTTAACTTGTGATGCTAACACAAATGGATCATCAATTAAATTGTTCCCTTTGTGCGCCAAATGCGAGAAATTCACAAGCGTGAAACTAAATTTATCTTTCTTGCAACCTCTATTGATATCAACCCAATCACATTTAAACAATGCAACTTTAAATCGACCTGAATAATTCAATTCAACGATATCTTTCAAAGTCCCATAATAGTTAACTTCTCCTTCGACTGGTTGCTTGTCTCTTGTAGTTGCATAACTCCACGTCTTACTTGTAACAACAACTCCACTATTTTGAGTTTTCAAGTTTTTATCTCTTCTTGTTGTATGAAATCTAAAGCAATTTATCATGTAACCACTGTATCTCTTAACAACTTCGTTTGGACCTCGAGCAAGCCACTTAACTACATCGACAACACTTGAATGTACTTGTTGATCCAAAAGTGCAACCTATGAAATAGTTGAAGTGTCAATACTAATTGTTTAAATAATATCATATAAGTTTCACATTTTAATTATTCTATACTTACATGATCACGAAACCATGTATGAAAAGTTTCACTTTGCAACTTCTGCATCTCAAATGGTGAAAATCGCTTCTTTCGGTTACGTCTCTTAATCTCTTGTTCTTGTTTCCTAAGTGAAAAAACAAAACACAAAAAAATGCAACTCGAGGCAAAACACAAATGCAACTCGAGGCAGCAAATAAAACGATGAAATAAACGAAAACTTGCAACAGCATACTACCGGAGTTGCGGCAATCAAAAGCTAGAGTTAAGTCATTAGAGGGACTTGTTAGCAAGCTTCAGACAAAATGATTTCTAATGGCTAATGCCAGCAAAATATTTAAGAAGCCTAAAGATGATAAACGGAAATGGAATGAGGGAAACAAGGACATACAACAGCTAAAAAATGAGCTTAATATTGCAAAACTTGAAGTCCATGAACTGAGATCGGCATCGGATGCAGAGGACCTGAGGTACCTGGAATAATATATCAAAAGCACATTGCAATGTAATGTTAGAAGCAGCAAGGGCCAACCTCATATATTTAACGGACGGAGGAAGCTGATAAGAGTAGCCAAAAAGGGTGACCGAAGAGCAAGTAATTTTAATATCATGCCTGAGAACCAGATTAGCAATGGCCATGGCAATCTCACCCAATTTTCCTAAATGATTATATTAAAAGGATGAATGCCGACAATGTCAAGTAATTTTATGATAAAGTTGTGTTACAAATTTTCTATAATGTGTAGAAAAGTTTAAGGATAAAGCTGTGTTCAGCACAAGCAGCAAACATGGAGAAGGCAGCTGAGGTAGCTACTGCCATGCTTTTTAACAATGGGAAAAATTTAGAGGTATCTTTTGACATTAACTGCAACCCAACAATCGGATCACCCAAATGGGAAGTCATTTAGAAGAATGATGATGATTATGGCAACACGATGAGATGGAAGAAAGGGAAAAAATAAAATCAAATACATTTGCAACGGAGATAAATGAAGAAACAGAAAAGAAACGAACGAGCAAGACTAAAGAGAATTAGGGATTAGGGATTTTAATTTTGTTCAGGGAAAAATAACATCAAATACATATAAATTTTGAGAAACAGAGAAGGAGTAAAGAAGTAGAGAATTACCTGGTGGCTGCCGGCTGGTGCAACGGAGACTTGAACAACGGTGAAGAAACAGAGAAAAACGAACGAGCAAGGCTGAAGAGAATTAGGGATTAGGGATTTTAATTTTGTTCAGGTATTGTATTATTTTGTTTTTTTTGTTTTTTTAATTAAGCCAAAATTTAAAACATACCTATACCGACGACTATAAATTTTGTCGGTATAGAATTTACCTATAATCTATACCGACGCACAAAGTATCTCCGCCGTTATATGGTTCACTTCTACCGACGGTTAATAAATTCTGTCGGTATATTTTAAACCTATACCGACGATTGCTTATTTACCATTGGTATAGAGTCCATCTGTACCGACAAATAATATATCTGTCGGTAAAACCTAGTACTTTTAGCGACAGTTCAAGTATGTGTCAGTATATGACATGTATACCGACGCTTTATGTCTGTCGGTATAAATTGGCGTTAGTATATGTACATTTTTTGTAGTGTTCTCTATTATTGACTTCGAATATGTACATTGTTCAGCAATTGCCTAAGCTTGACACTGTGAAGCTTACTGAAAATAGTTATGTTCTTTAGAAGCATCAAGTCATGTTGATTATAGAGGGATATGGCTTGGTGTCATTTGTCTCAGATCATGAAGTGCCTGAAAAAGTTATCACTGATGACTCTGGGCAGATTGTTGATAATCATGTCTATCTTGCATATATGAAGCAAGATAAGCTTCTTGCCTCATGGCTGCTTTCGACACTGAGCCCTGATGTTCTTCCACATCGTACAAGGCTAACCACTGCCCGTGCGATCTGGAATGCTTTGTGTCGAAGGTTTGCTGCCAAGTCAACTTCTAAGGTCTCTTCCTTGCGTCATAGTTTACATTCCCAGAAAAAAGGGAGTGTCTGTTAGTGACTATCTTGCCAAGATTAAGATGATTTGTGACACTTTAGGTGCTACAGGAAATATAGTCTCAGAACAAGAACAAGTTAGTGTTATTCTTGTTGGGCTCATTGCTGAATTTGAGTCTGTAATTGATGTTGCCTCTAGAGAGACTTTGACTCTTGAAAACTTGACAGAAATGTTGTTTGATTGTGAGGCTCGGAAAAAGGAGTTTATGATTGAAAACTTCTCTATTCAAGCAAATCTTATTACTCGTTCAGAACATAAAAATGAAGAGTCTGATGGCTTAAAAGACAAATATGACTTCACTGAAGATAATTTTCAAAATAGCAATGTTGTTTCTAGAGGACAGTGTGGTTATAACTTCTTTCGAGGAAGAGGGAGAGGTCGTTATGGTTCTAATCGACCTAATTGTCAACTTTGTGGGCAATATGGTCATTTGGTTCCCAAGTGTTGGTATAGGTTTGATCACAATTACCATGGTTGTTTCTAGCAATGTTGTTTCCAGAGGACAATGTTGTTTCTAGAGGACAATGTGGTTATGGTTCAAAATAGCAATGTTGTTTCTAGAGGACAATGTGGTTATAACTTCTTTCGAGGAAGAGGGAGAGGTCGTTATGGTTCTAATCGACCTAATTGTCAACTTTGTGGGCAATATGGTCATTTGGTTCCCAAGTGTTGGTATAGGTTTGATCACAATTACCATGGTGTCACATCTAGGGATACTTTTCCTCGAGGAGGTTCTAATAGTTCTGAGCATCAAAATAAGCCTCCACTTGGTCCTAGGGTTGAAACCATTGGTCACAATTTCACTCATACTGCTACTCAGGTGTATTCTCATGTATTTCCTGGTCCTCCATCTAGTGGATATTCGTATGTCTCCTATGCTACTCCATGTGTTGTGTTTGGATCTGTCTGCAGTAACTTGCGAGCTGCTGGATCTATTCTAGTGCTTTCCCAGCCCTCTTATGTAGGGTCATCGTTTCCTAATGTGGTTCAATATGCTTCTTTTTCTGCTCATCCTAGATCTCCTTTGCCCATAATGGTTTATTCTTCCTCTCTTCCTTCGGCTCCTAGACTGCCTTTTTCAAAATTTCTTACGCACCAGCATCAATTGTGGGTAATTCTTTCTATTCTGGTCTGAGTGGAAGTTGTTATTCTCCCTCTCGAGATGTGGTGTGGCATCCTGACTCGGGTGCAACGCATCATATCACAAATGACTGTTCCAATCTTTATTTTGATGTGGCAAACACATGTACGGGTGTTTTTACTAATGGGTAATGGTTGTGAGGTTCAAATTACTCATGTTAGTCTTAGAAATGTGTTGACAACCAAAAAAGTCTTTATACTTGCGTAATTTGCTTTGTGTACCTGATACCAAAAGAAACTTATTGTCAATATCTCAATTTGCCTGGGATAATGGTGTTTTCTTTGAGTTTCACTCACATAAATGTTTTGTCAAGGATGCTCGAACCAATGCGATTCTATTGGAGGGGAGGCTCACTTCTGAAGGCCTATATGAACTACATTCATTTGATGTTCTCAATAATAGAGTTTGTAATAGGAATTGTTCTACTGTTGCAAATAATGTTGCTTATGAGGCTTGTACTGTCTCTAAAGCTTGTGTTTCTTTGGAAGTGTGGCACAAACGTTTAGGTCACCCATCTTTGAATGTGCTTAAGAATGCTTTGTGTTCTTGTAATATTGATGTTAGTAATAATAAATTGCCAGCTGTGTGCTTTCCATGTTTACAAGGCAAAACTCACAAGCTACCTTTTCATTTGTCCACGACTAAGTATGATACCTCTTTCCAACTTATTGTTTCGGATGTCTGGGGGCCTGCTCATACTGTCTCGGATGGGTTCTATTACTATGTTTACTTTATTGATGTTTACAGTATATTTACTTGGATGTACTTACTTAAGCAAAAGTCCAATGTTTTTCAGTGCTTTCTTAATTTTCATAAGATGATTGAAGTTTAGTATAATGGTAAAATTAAAGCTTTGCAAACAGACAGTGGCGGTGAATATATAAGTTTGGCATCCTGGTTGGCTATGAATGTGTTAGACTTATTTTGATTTTGATATAACTTAAAATTAATTTTCAAGGACTAATTTATAAAAAATTGTAAAGTAAAGTTCAAGAAATAAATTTGTCAAAAACTCGATTTAATCTTGTTAAAATGTTTTGAAAAAGTTTGACTTTATATCCATATCGAACTATAATTTTAAAAGTCAATAAATGGCCAAAATTGAATATTTAAAGAAAAGTTTCAAAACCTTCATTAAGGTTTCGAAACCTTTCTGGGCAGTAAGCTACTGTTTTTGGAACCTTAACAAAGGTTTCGAAACCTTAGCCTTGTAACGGCTAGTTTTTACAAATCCCTTCTTAAGGTTTCGAAACCTCTGTGCAGGTGAGCATTTAATGCTTGGTTTTAATCGCTCCCAACGGCTCCAAACTCTCTCCAAAGTCTCCCAACATTTAGAAAATATCAAGAGCATATAAAAGGGGTCTCCAAACAGTAATGAAGTAACAGGAAAGTCAATCCAAACTTCCAAGCAATCAAATTCCAATTTGTACTCAATTTTCTCATTTTTCTTGTAAACACTAGAGAGTTCTTCATTGTATTTTATTTTCCTAGTGTTTCTTTGGGTGTGTGAGAGAGCTTAAACTTTGCAAACATATTCCTAGTGAGGATTTCCTAGTTTGCTTATTTGTATTCATTTTTGGGATAGGATTCAATAAACTTTGGGGTATAAATCTATTGAATTGTGTAAGGTTACTCCTTATCCTTAAAGGAAAGACAAATTGGTGAATTTGTGGAAAATCCTTAGTGTGGTCACTAAGCTAGTGGATGTAGACTCCAATTAGGGGAGTTGAATCACTCTAAATCTCTTTGCAATTTTTTCCTTTGCAATTAGTGTCCACCATTCCTTCAAAAATCCAATTCACCCCCTCTTGGTTTTGTTCGATCGATTGCCACTCTCTTCATAATGGCATTCAACATCGTATATCTTGTCCTAGTACGTCTGAACAGAATGGCAAGGCTGAGAGAAAGCATCGCCACATAGTTGAAGTGGGCTTAACTCTGTTGGCTTAGGCAGGGTTGTCTATCAATTTTTGGAGCCATGCTTTTGTCATATCGGTGTTTTTAATAAATAGATTATCGACGTCTGCTCTACACAGGAAGTCTCCGTTTGAAGTTTTGCATCAACAAAAACCTGAAAATGAGTCCTTACGGGTTTTTGAGGGCGCGTGTTTTCCACTCATGCGTCCGTTTAATCATCACAAGCTTGATTTTCGTTCCAAAAAGTGTGTTTTCTTGGGATATAGTCCTAAGCATAAGGGTTATAAATGTCTTGGTGAGGATGGTAAGATCATTTTGTCTCGTCATGTTATTTTTGATGAAGACAATTTTCCCATGGTTTCACATGCTCAGTCTGATAATGGTGTTAATATGGTTTTCCTTTGATTCTTGTGTCTGCAGATTTCGATTCCCTGAGACGAATTCCTTCACCTCATGATGATCCGCGTTCAACATTCATGGCACAATCGGCTGTGGATGCGTCTCTAAGTCTAGTGGGTCAACCCAGTGGTGATCAGCCCATTGTAAATGTTTTGTCAAGTCCCGTGGGTCAACCTAGTGGTGATCAGCCCGTTGTCGATGTTTCGTCTATGTCAATGCATCAGTCTAGTAATCAAACCGGAAATTGTAAGGACTATTCTTTCATTGGTTGTCACAAAGAAATGGGTTCTACGGCAAGTTGATATCAATAATGCCTTCTTAAACGGGGTGAAGAAGTGTATATGATGCAGCCCCTAGGTATGAACAATGTGATAAGACCAGGTTAGTATGCAAGCTTAATAAGGCTCTTTACGGGTTGAAACAAGCATCGCGTGCCTAGTTTGAAAAATTACAGACGTATTTGCTATCAGTAGGTTTTAGTTTGTCTAAGTCAGACTAGTCCTTGTTTGTTCAAAGTATTGGTGTCAGGGTAGTTTATCTTCTTGTATATGTCGACGATATAATTGTAACATGATGTGACAGTGATGAAGTACAGGCGATTATTAATGACTTAAACAAGATTTTTTCCCTGAAAGACCTTGGTGCTTTAGATTATTTCTTGGGATTCAAGTTCATTATACAGGTGATGGTCTTCTTCTTAGTCAGAAGAAGTATATTGGAGATCTCCTCCAACGTTGTGGCTTAGAGACTGCAAATGAGTTGCCTACGCCTATGGTTTCAACTTGTCATTTGTATGTGTCTGTTGGTACTCCCATTGAGAATGTGATAGAGTATATGATTATAGTAGGGGCTTTACAGTATATTGTCATCACTAGACCCGATATAGCATTTGCTGTAAATCGGGTGTGTCAATTCATGTAAGTTCCCTTGGATACTCATTTTCAGGCTATTAAACGTATTCTACGATATCTTCATGGGACTATTGATTGGGGATTGCAATTCAAAGCAGCCTGTCGACTGGATATAACGGGTTTTGTTGATGCAAATTGGGGGTCTGATGTCTATGATCGACGCTCTACTACGGGGTTTTGTTTGTTTTTTGGAGGTAAACTTGTGTCTTGGGGTTGTAAAAAGTAAGCTGTAGTCTCCCGTTCCACGGCAGAGGTTAAGTATCGTGTTGTTGCATGTGCTACTGCTAAAATATTGTGGCTTCAGTCTCTTCTTCGCCAACTTCGTATTCCTCTGGATGGTTTGCCTATGTTGTGGTGTGAAAACTCTAGTGATGTTGTTGTTTCAGCTAATCTCGTGATGCACTCCAAGTTCAAGCATGTTGAACTTGATCTATACTTTGTTAGGGAGAAGGTTATGGCAGGACAGTTGTTGGTCAATGAGGTGTCTGTTTATGAACAAGTAGCAGACATTATGACTAAACCCCTCTCTGCAGTGTTGGTCTATCGTTTTCAACATAAACTTGTTGTTCTTTCTTTAACTAGTGCATCTTGTACTTGAACTGGTTTGGTTTTTGTGTATGTTTGTTTTCTGTTTTGTGCAGGTTTACTTCTTCATTTTTTATGGCTATACCAGGAGCAGACAAGCTTTGGGAAACTGGAAAAATACGGTGAATGTTATGAGTCTAGGATAGATATTGATCAGCAGTCCGTTGTAAGTCAGTTAAGTTGTGTTGAGTCAGCAGAGACAGTTATGAAATTCTGTTAGTCTGTTATCATGCTAACTCACTCAACTTTTATATAAATACCTCCCAGTCTCATTTGAGATATTACGGGAAAATTAATAAAACTTGTGAGAGTATTGTTCTCTCTTCTTAAAGATTTACGTTCATTCTCAGTTTGTTAACATAGGAATGTGATGTATATATGATCAACACTCCCTTTGTTTTCACTTGAAAACCATTATATAGATTTTTAAAAGATTTTTAAGAATAAATATTATAAAAAAACACCTATATTTACATGGCATGATATGGTAAACTAGTGGCATAAATGAGAATAATAATGTAATTAGCACAAACTAAGTTTGATTCTTTTTGAATAAAAGCAGTTAGCGTTATTAAAAAGAAAAATTATCTAAAATTACAATTATAGTTTACAACCATCAACGTAAACTAAACATATAATTTAGACATTTTCCATTGACACAAGAAACTAGCTACTTGAGATCTTATAAAGACCATACAAGGAAAAGGTAAAAAAATTCAATCAAAAGACTCGAACAAAAAAATAGATACGAATAGAGTTGACTGCATGGGCAAGCGAACCACAAAATGGGATCAAATTATTAAAAGACTATCGACAACCGCAAATCAGAGTTGAGCATCGTGAAAAAATTATCCACGAACACAAATTGTGTATCTAAATTCAATCTAATGGTCCAGAGCAGAGAAGATCGACAAAATAACAAAAAGTGACATCTTGATTAGTCGTGACGTCGTCAAATCTAAAATAAAATATAATAAAATAAACGGTCAAAAGACCGAAAAAAGACAGAAAACAGAAAATGTCATAAAAGCAGTCTTATTAAAACTAAAAAAAACAAAAGAAAAATAAAAATAGAATATAGTAGGAAAATATACCGACGGTCGACACTAATGGTAAAAACTGCCGCCGGTGAAACAAAGATAAAAGGAAATAGAGACACCTTAGGAGAGAATACTAGGGTTAGCTAAATTTGAAGATGAATTAAGTTCAATTCTATTCATGAATCAAGTCATATGTTACGTTTACAGTTGTATTTTGAGATTAAAAATATGATTTTTAAAATTTAGCTTGGCACGATATATTAATACATCTCAACTAATGAATAGCTAATAGAAAATTTAGGAAAAACCATGATGAGCAACTTGTCTTGGCTTGAAAGAAAATCCGATTGGAGACGAGAAAATAATGGAGAAGCATTCTATTTGTCAAACATATGTAGATACAACCATATATTATATATTTGTTTATTTACAATCTGGGGTCCATGAAGTTCAATAGGAGAGTGTAATTAGAGTCATAATCTTGATATATATATATATAGAGATAGATAAGATTATTTTACACTATGTAAAATACGAAAGTTTTATACTTTTTTTAATTATTGGATGGAAAGTAAATGAATGAATGAAATTAACAGTAAAAATGTAAAGATTATCACTTGAAAAAAATAATGAAACAATTTTAGTCATTTATTACCATCATCCAACGGTCCAATTTCAAAAACGGTGTAAAAGTAATTGAGTTTTACCCAATGTAAGTGGATAGGATCCTCTTACACTATGTAAAACTTGAAAGTTTTACACTCTTTTTGGACCGTTGGATGAAGGTAAATGGATAGATGAGATTAACAGTAAAAAATGTGAAAATTATCACTTGAAAAAAAATAACTAAATAATTTTAACCATTTATTACCATCATCCAACAATAAAAATGTAGAAGTAATTAAATTTTGCACAAAATACTTAACATTCCAAAAAATATAAAAGTAATTAAGTTTTACACAATGTAAGTAAATAATAATCTTATAATATATATTGCGAGAGATGCAACAATCATTAAGTTGAGACTCTAAGTTAAGATGATATATGTATAAACACATACACAAACAACCAAGGTCTTATAGAAAATAATTATATATTTAAAAAAACACAAGTTACTTATTAGAACAAAACTACATAGATTTAAAATCGATCATTACAAGTGTTAATTAAATACATATGGAAAAATTATAATACATCTGGGCAATACAACATGTTAAGAATTTATAGGAAAAAAAATAAAACGAGATCAATATAAAATAAAACACGTACAATAAATAAGATTTAACTTGGTTCAGACAAATAAGAACATATTCTAATGCGTTAAAAAAGATTAAATTGGATTTTGAGATGCTGGTCCAAGAAATGAAAACATATTTCACTGTGTTAAAAGGTAAATTTAAATTGCAAGGTGTCTTCTTAATTAGGATGGAACCTAAGCCAATAATACCAAAGAAATGATGACACAAAGCTGGCGATTGACTATGTAATAATTAACTAATCCCTAATGATATTTGGGGTAGAATTTTTTAAGCATGAAAACTGTCAACATCCTCTTCAATAAACCCTATAAATCAAAGGCTTAATTTAATTATTCTTTTCAAGTAGTGAAAGTTTAGAATATTATTCATAGGAAGAAAAGAAAAGGGTAATCCACCTTTCTCACATCCAAACCCTTGACAGATTTGGGATTGGTTAAAAGTTTCTTAATATTGATGCTCAAATTATTGGAGAGTGACAAACTCTGTAGATTATAATCTCGGTGTTCAAATTATTCAAGTATTAGGTAAGAAATTTGATGTTTTATCTGACTAAATTAACGAATAGTTAATAACAAACTGTTTTTAATTAATATAACAATAATAATACCAATTAAATTAAAATTCATTTAGTGTTATTTACCGATCATTATTATATGCAAGTTTGTGTAAGAAAATATACAAAATTTGCATTAAAATTTTTATTTATAAGTAATTCGATTAGATTACTATTTTATCCAAATTTGACGAAGAAAATAAATTCTACTTGATTAAACTCAAATTTTCTAGCCCGTTGAAATATTAGCCCAAATAATATAATCATGCACGGGCTCAACTGGTGAACATTCCATTGGCCCAATTAGTGAAAGAAAAAAAAAATATAAGCCTAATATGCTATCCCTAATATATATAGTGGCGAACGAAGGCTTTACTTGGTAGGGATGAAAAGTGGAAGGGGGAAAGAGAGTGTAAAAATATTTGTTTTGATATAATAATTGAAAAATAGTTTTGAATTAAATTGAAAAGATTTTAAAATACTTTTAAGTTCAAACAACTTAAAAATATGTTTGAGGAATTCTTAAAGAGTGTTAATGCGTTTTCTAAGGCCAAATTTTACAAAACCACCCAGGTGTTTCGATACGACCATTTACAGTGTCAAAACATTTCGATACAGCTCTGTCTGTATCGAAATGGGCTTAACCTGGGTGAAGGTTTTTACATAGCGTTTCGATACGGGCTTCACCATTTCGATACGCCTATGTGGCAAAGACCTCAGCGATCAAAACCCCCAACGGTATTTTAAATTGCAGCTCAACTGTCACTCGTACCAAAACAATTTGTAACCGTTTCGATACAGCTCAATATCGTTTCGATACGGCCAGAGGCGTTTCGATACGGCTTGCTGCATCAGGCTTCAACGGCTAGTACTGAAAAAGGTTGTTCCGATACGGGCTCGCTTGTTCTGATACGAACAGCTCCAAAACTGCAATTAATAATGGAAATAAAATCTCCAACGGCTCCAAAACAACTCTAACAGTCCTTAACGGTTACAAACTCAATAAGAAGTATAAAAGGGACCTCCAAGCATCAAGAGATGACTAATGCTTCAATTGTCAACAACACTATAATGTTAAATTGTCTTTAGGGCCTAAATTGTATATTTCTTGTATAGACAACACTTGTGAGCTTAATTGTCAAATTTGCTCAAGTGTATAGGTTTTGGGTGAGTGCTTAGAATTGTAAACATACACTTATCACAAGGATTTCAAGTTTGCATAGAATTTCTCTTGTAAGAAAGTGGTTGATCAAGCTTTGGGTAGAAAGCTTGATCGTTGTAACGATTTTCTCCTAATCCGAAAAATGGAGACCAAATTCTTAGTGAATTTGGTTGAAATCCTTAGTAAAAAGCTAAGGTAGTGGATGTAGGCTTTGGGTTAGAAAGTCGAATCATTCTAAATCTCTTGTCAATTTTCTTTATCTTTTAGCTTCCACAAAAACACCCTTAAAACTAACATTCTCCACATTTGGCAAGCATTTCGGTTGTGACCATCGAGCCCAACAGAGAGAAAAGAAAACTAGAAAGAAAATAAATTTAAAGGTTGTTTGGTAGAGTGAAAAATTAGAAGAAAAAAATAGGAGGGAAGGTAATTTTTCTTGCTCCTATACAAATAATTTTTTTCTGAATTGGGTGGAAAATATGAGGAAAAGTGAAAGTTATTCCACTTTCATAATAAAATTATGAAATTATATTTAAAAAATTTAATTTTATTTTAACTATATTTATAATTAATTTATATCATTCCGTCCAATATTTATATTATGATTTTATTTAGTTCAGTTTAGTCCCTAAAAAATTATTTAATCTAAAATTTACCATTTTTTGTTTTTATTTTATTATTAAATTCAGTATTGTTAGTATAATAATATTTTTGTTCACTTTAGTCCCTAAAATATTTATTTAATCTAAAATTGAACCTTATTTGTTTATAATTTTATCTAATATTTTTAGTATGCTTTTATTTCTGTTCAATCTAATCCTAAAATTTTTATTTAATTTGGAATTGATGTAATACCCCGATATATATATATATATAGAAAGAAATGGGGGATTAAGGTGAGGGTGTGGAGGCTCGAACCTACAACCTCACCCCTCACTATTCTGCGTTCCTACCACTGAGCTTAGGGCTCATCTTTGTCAAAGGTTACAAAACTTTGTTTTTAACTTAGTTAAAATAACTCTGAACCCCATTAAAATTTTGTCTGCCTTTCTACCTACCCCATTTATTATTTTCTCGAAACTCGACACCCGTTTTCCCTTCTCTTCCCGAGATAAGCTTTCTCTGCCCTAACTTCGGTCGTTCGTGGCATCGATCACCGTCGCGTCGTATGCTTCACCGCCGGCATCAAGGGACTCCTCTCGACTGTCCGATCCCACATCCGACAGCCACGCGCATTTTCGTCGAACCGTTGCCGCCAAAACTGTGATTCCAGTCCTATCGAAAGTCTGTTTTCGTTTCCCCTTCGATTTTGGCCACATACGTCGCCGGTTAGAAGCGTCGTCGGCTCGGTCGTGTTCGTCGAGGGGAGGCTTGCAAAACCTTTAAGGTTTCCTGTCCGATCGACGTCGGTGAAGCCTCCATCGGAGCTACGCAAACTTTTGTCAGTTTGCCTCTAATTTCGACATTTTCGGTAAGATTCTGACGATTTTGTGAAATATCGGGTGTTTAAATGAAACCCCATATCCTGATCTGTGTATTTTCGACAGAAACGCGTCGATTCAACGTTTTCGGCGACATTCTGGTCACCGTCCGAGGACTTCAAGGGTAAGAATTGGCCCAGTGCACCGAACCGGTCAACCCGTAACTGACCCGCTCTTGACCCAAATCCGACCCGTCTGAGTTAACTCGTCGAGTCAACTCAGTTGACCCTGGCTGATGACGTCATGCTAACGTCAGCGTTAACTTGACTACTGATGTTAGCATTGACTTTGACCAAAAACTCAAAATTTCCGAAAAAGCCTTATTTTATGTTTTTTGATGTCCTGAGTCCGTTTTGTAGTCCGTTTTGCGAAATTTTAACTCGAAGACCTCTGAATATGTCCCTAAATCCAAACCATACATATGTATTTAATTGTTTCATTGAGTTAAATGTAAATCGAATAAATGGCTAATATAAGCTTTTATCTGTTTAAAGGTAATCGAGACTCCCCTGACCGTTCGTCTGCTCAGCCTAGTTCCTCCTGATCCGCTCCTCTGCGTGTTCCGATAGTTACTAGTATAAATATGTAAACCTTGTAAGCTATTAGAATTATCACTTATACCTTGTAGTAACCATAATCCTTTATTGATCTAGGATCTAACACTGTGACAGATCGTAGCGAGGCAGGAGCCCGATAGATTCTCTGACCAGCTTTTGAGGTGTGTTCCATGTGTGCTACATTTCTGTTATATATATATATATATATATATATATATATATATATATATATATACGATTCGCTGAATGTTATAGAATGTACTTTTACTTGAAATGCATGACTACTTGAAAGCATGATTTCTTGAAAAGCATGATTACCTTCTGTTTAAAAAGCATGATTATGATGTGTTGAAAGTCTGTTTATCGTGATATGTTGGAAGGTATACCTTATGTCTGATCTGAACTAGAAATATCTGGTCTCTAAATGATAGAAATGTTACATATCTGTTGTTTGAGCTCTGTTGATGGTATATTAAACTGAATTGCTCTGCTTGGGGTACACTCTTGGGATGTGATTGAAGTGTCTGCAGGTACAGCCCTGATCCAGCTGGTAAATTTTTCGGTTAAGCTCCTACGCCCAATGGGCCTAAGGTAAGACTTTTTGGGTAGGCTCCTACGCCTTCGGGCCTAGGATAAATCCTTCAGCATGCAGTTCATGGGGAATTACATTTTGGTGTTCGGATAGAGGGTAGATAGGTTAAAATGGAACTTTGGTTACTCTTATGGCATGTTTGAAATGTCTTAAGCATATCTGAACTGTATATATATATATATATATATATGTTTCCTTGTATTTATTGGAACACACTGAGCTCCCTAGCTCACGCTCCAAACCTTTTTCTTTTCAGATACCTTTGGATAGGCTACCCTGGGACTCGGCACTTGAAAAATTGACACATTATTACTTGTCTTTTGATGTAATGTTTCTATCTACCATATTGTCTGTAATGAGTGACATGAGCCTATATTTTAATACGATACATTTTACTAAATTGCCGACATGGCATCATTTTGTACTAAAACCTTGATATGGTTCTAAACTATTACTTGACACTTTATTTTGTGGTGTGTGGTTATCACCATCATGGGGCTATAATATGAATTGCTATTTTAAAATATTAGTATATATATATATATATATATATATACTGTAACTCTTTGGAATTTAGGTGAAATGCATAAGCAGGTCCTGTGGTTACAATTGACCTCTATTTTATAATTCAGTCCATTATCTTATAATAGCAAACTTTATATTTCAGTCACTAATTTTATAATTATAATTAAGGACTTGTTTTAGCTCAGATTAACTTGAAACTTGGTCTATATGTCAATGATGATATTTGTTTCAAAATGAAGGTTTAATTTCACTTTTTGAAAAGTTAGCCCCTGTATTTTATGAATATTTTTAAAATGGCCCATAAACTACTTATTTTTTGCAATTAACACTCTATTTCAAATTCGATTTTAACACGAATTTACCATTAAGTCTAATTGGAATTAATGAGTCTAAAACGAACATGAAATTGAGTTGAAAACTTAAAATCCAACTTATGAATTATTTATATTTTAGTTCCTAAATCCTGATTTGATTAAATTTACTTCGATTTGAACTTCTTTTTTTAGCAAAACAGAGGTATACAATGTTTATACTTATATTAAATTGTTATTTAAGCTTTGAATGTTTTTTGGCTGTAAAATTACCAAAATGTCTTTGTTAAATCGTTTATTTTCTAAAGTTTTTAAAGGTTTGTTTTCTCAGGTGACTTTAGTTCATTGTTTTCCCTTAATGTTAATGTTGGTTGTTTACTTTCATGTAACTTGTTTTTTTAATTTGTTTTAGGCCACAAATGGTTCATTTGTAGCATTCGATATTCGGGTTGGATTTGTTTGTACCGTGTATTAAGTGTTACATTGACAAACAAACTTTCGGGATTAGATTATAAAAATATTAGACTAAATTAAAAAAATAAAAATAAATATAAGTTAATTTCGGATTAAATAAAAAATTTATGAACTAAACTGGACAAAAGTAAAACCATTTTAAAAATAGAACATCAAACATGATGCCCAAATTGAATCCAATAAGATTTCAATAATCAAACTTTTTTTAGTATAATACATGTCTATTTTATAATTTATGTTTGGAATTCGTAATTTTCTCCCTTAACAATGTCTTCTCCAAAGTTCGAATCCGAATTTTCTCGTATAATGTTGTTTTAACGAAGCGTTTTAGATCGTTTTCGGATCTTGTTCTAGACTTGTTCCGGTTCCTACGTTTTACACCACTTAGTTGGTCTTAATATAGAGGTGACGATGGAGGGCGACGGTGAAAGAAAACTACTCAAAAGTAATAAAAGAAGAAAGAGCAAGCAAGAGGAAAAAGCCCCCCCCCCCCCCCCCCCCCCCCCCCCCCCCCGGCCTGTAACAAAATTTAATTTTCTAAGTTAATATTCGGTTAACTCGTAATACTAAATCAAACATAAAATTTACAATAAATGTAAATATAACATTGTATTCCAGCGTTGAAAATTTAATTCTTGGGTTTCATATAAGATTACACAAACTTAGTAAACTTTTACTTATCTGAGAAAACACATAAATACTTCCCCTTTCATCACCTAATAAATTACCCAATAAGTAACCAAACCCAAACCTTATTTTAAACAACTGAAATACAAAAAGAAGTTAAAAAGTTAAATCTACTTTGAGTACTTAATGTACCCCACGGATGTAGCATTAACATCTTTAATCAAAGTCCCAAGGATTGGAGCCGTCAAGCACTTTGATGTATCTTCCTTGTAAATGAACCCCACACATTTGCAATCTTTGGTACATTTATCTCGGCATTGCTCGACTTTCATCGGACCTTTACCGTCATCCAAATATGTGTTCAGAAAATGTTCCACCCCGACAATTTTGTAGTAATCGACCTTAGATCCACTCCGACAAGGTACCGGCTTCGGCGGTCTACAACTTTCACTCCACCCCAACAGCCCTTTCGGACTCGGACAAGCGACACACATTCTCTTATCACATAATCCGAAAGCGCCGCATTTCGATGGCAAAGCACATTCCCTAACGAAATAACTTGAGAAGAAAGCAAAGCTCTCATCCCATTTTAGGTAACTTACTTTGTCATAATAAGTGAAGGCCCTTAGGTTTCCATCGGATCCGAGTCTTAAGAAAGAAATTGTGGCATTATAGTTGAGTTTATTAAGGTTGTAAGTGCTGCCTCCACCTATCGGACGAACTTGCAGAAGTCGCCGGCCGTTGCCTGCTGTAGAAGTCGTGCTCTGATTAGTTTGTTGATGTGTCAACACTAACTCGTAAGCTGTCGCATTTTCATTTTCAGGCAGAGCATCAAATGTTACAATGTCTCCGAAATCTTTAATTGGCCAACCCCCGTAAATAAGCTGCTGACCAGAGTAATTTAGATACATTATGAACCCATTACGGTCTAGTACAATGCTATACGGTCCATCAGAGCCGTCTACGTCGGATGTTCGGCTAACGAGTTTGTTTTGACCGTTGATTCTAACCGATTGACCCACCAACAAAGTATCAGTCGGGTGATCAAAACTTTGCCAAACAAACTTCCCATTTTTATCAAACAACACCAAGTTACCATTCGGAAGTAACCTAATCCCCGTGACACCTTTGTTAGCCGTGTTGGTTTGCCAAACGACACGACCGTCCACGTCCGCCAGCACAAAATTCCCGTCCTCGCCAAAGGTAAGGGTGGCGTTTTCGCGAACCGGATCGTTACGGTTAGCGTCCCACACCCACCTCATCAGGCTTTCGTCGTTGGGAATGCCGGCTCGGATGGCGAAAATGTGACCATCAGGAGTGGTATTATAGAAGCAAAGGCGAAAAGGGAAGGTGTAAAAGGAGTAGACATCGTTCCGGATGACTCGATAGCTAGCATCGTATTCGATAATCCGATCACCGAACTCGCCTTGGTTGACGAATCTGAAGGTTTGGTTTGCAGGGACTTTAGCTAGAGTAGTAGCAGCAAAGGCAAAGAAGGAAATGAAAATGAATTGAAAGAGAAGTGGAGATATTAGAGAAGCCATTAAAGCTCAATGATTGTGAGTGAACTTGCTTTGGATTGAACTGCTACATATAAGCAGAAGATTTCAAAGAGAATTAAATGTGGCATTCAAAGTCAAAAAAAATCAGGCTCGGCTTCTATGGTTAATTCCACAAACATGTGGCACTTCACCTTAGTATGTCACTATCAAATCCTGCCATAACAATTCTTTGTGCTGTTCTACTTGATACCTTAGATTGTTTAGGGAAAAGTGTTTTTTTTGTTTAAACTTAATTAAATGAGAAATCGAAGATTACTCTTAACCATCGTTGAAAGCAGTAATTATTTCTCTGGTCATGAATGTTTTCACTAAGAAATAAAACACTTAGTCATAAAATATATTCTATTTTTTAGACATAGATTAAATCTCTAGTCTCATAATTAAAGGATAAAGTCAGCAACTGTCCCACCACATCTCGAAATTAAGAATAATTATCTTTAAATCCATATCATTCTATGGAATCACAAAGCATAAGCCATTGAAGCAATATATGGTCCACCAAATTGAAAACATGTCCCATTTTATCTTCAATTTGACAGCAGAGAAATTTAATACTGTACCAATCAATAAAGATATTATACACCCCATATATCTTGTCTTATTGCTAAATTGATAAACACGCGTTTCGTCTTCATATACTATAATGTTTTGAACAAAATTCATATACTATTTCAAAATTTATAATTTAGTCCATATATTTTAATTGTGATATTGAGTTCTTATAATATTATTTATTTGAAAAACTTAGTTACTCAAATTCTGTTAAATTTTAATGTTAATGGCTAAGTCAAAACTTAAAGGCAAAATATTTAGGATAAATATTCTATACACCGGCGGTGAAAATTGAAGGTATCCACAAGCGCCTTAATTTAGGGTATAGGAATTTAATTTAGGGTATAGAGATTAGGTGTAAGGGTTTAGAATTTAGGGATAGTTGTTTAAATTTAAGGTTTAGGGTTATACTTCAGGGTTTATAGTTTAAAACCTAAATCCTCAACATATTACCCTAAAAACTAAACCCTAACCTACAAAACCCTCAAATAACATCTTCCTCGTCGTCCGGCCTCCCCCCCACACCGGCAGTTCACCGTTCACCACCCCAAGCGTTAGGTACCTCACCGTTCAACATCCATCACCTTCTAGCTGTCGATTAGAAGCCCAATCAGTCTATATTTCTTCATTTTTGGATGTTCGTCGACGAAACAATTGTTGGTTCATTCGCCGGTTTTCGACGGCGGGATGATGGGGGTTTCAATAGTGGGGAGCCGACAAAAGCAATAGTGGCCGGTGGTGGTTGAATCGCTGGTGGAAGAGGAGAAATTTAGGGATCTAGGGTTTGAAAATTTTAAAAAAAATTAAAGATTTGGGATTTTTTTATAAAATTAAATATTTTATAATTTTTAAAAAAATAAAAATGATAGAGAATACCAGAATATGTCACATGTCGTAATTTTATTGGATAACGAAAAATTTTAGCGGTCATTGACGGAAAAAAAACTCAAACTAAATTACGAAATAAAACGTTGGTCACAAAAGTAGCCCGAAAAAACGTTAAGCACCAAACTGAAAAAAAAAAGAGTATAGGTTGAACATTTTTTTTTGACTATTAAACCAAAATAATATAAGAACTTAATGTCACAATATTTTAATTACGAGAACTAAATTTTAAAATAAGGATTTTTGACATATTTAAACCCACCATATTTGATTTTATGCAACTGTATATCTAACATGAAAATATCTGAAAATCTAATTTTTTATAGTACGAATCATTCATTGAATCGGTTTAACCTTCTTGTTAGAACTAAACTACATAGATTTTAAAATTGGTCATTATAAGTGCTAATTGCATTCAAATAGAGCTTCATTAAAACGAGTAATTGGCTAAGAATAAATGTTAATCATCCATGGAACTGTATGTTAAAATTAAGCAAATAGAGCTTACTATAGATGTGGGTGGTGGGGATTAATTATTATTTTTATTAGTTTAAGGTGATCATAAGATAGTATATGTTCATACATATTTTTAACTCTTTGACAAAGCACACACATTTCACAGACAAAGCGATTTGAATTAAGGTCTCTTAAGATGAACATCACCTTCTTTTTCACTGAGACCACTTATTGAGTTAAAAAAAAACATATCATTGGAATAATTATCTTTTAGATCCACATCATTGCTTGGAATCAAAAAGCATATGCTATTGAAGCAAGTGCTGGTCGACCAAATTGAAAATCCGTCCCATTTTATCTGCAACTTGCTGCATTTGTGCATCAATCAATAAAGATGATATGCACATAATACATCCCAGATGTAATCTTATTGCCAAAGACGCGTTTGGTCCTCATATACCCTAATGCTCATTTATATACCAGTAGGCTAATAGCTCATGTTACAGAGGCTGGACCTGTGCATGTGATTCAGCTGGGTGGAGTTAAACGAATTACTATGAAATGGTAATAATTAGTGGAGACGTGCACGTAAACCATGGCTTATCAAAGCTGTTTTTTCTTAAGCAAACTGGAGAAACGATTTTTGGCGTCTCGCCTTCTAAATGATTGATATGCTTGGGTTTCCTTTAGTCGCTATTCCAGTGGGTTTGGGGGCCAAAGGGGGGAACCCCGTTCGCGTGTTCTCTCTAGGAACTGACGGAAACCTTGTATTGGCCAATGCCAATGGTCGGATTGCTTGGCAAAGTAACACTGCCAAGAAAGGTGTGTCAGGGTTCAAATTGTTGCCTAATGGTAACATGGTTCTACATGATTCCAATGGCAACTTCATTTGGCAAAAGTTTCGCCCATCCAACTGATATACTCTTGATGGATCAGTCCCTTCAAGTTGGTGGGGCAACGAAGTTTGTGAGCTGAGCTTCGGCTAAGAACAACATCGATGGAGCCTATAGCTTGGTGATGGAGCCCAAAGAGCTGGTTCGGCAGTACAGGGGATTGAACACTCCTACTCCACTTGTCTACTTCAGATCATCGGTCTGGCCAAGTATAGAGGACTGTACCTCACAGACTGACACTAAATGTCGAGGAAACAAATGATGGTTTTGCTTACAACGTTTTTCTAGATTACACCGTGGCTAATCAATCCATCGGAACCGGAAATCTCATTCTGACAAGGCCAAAATACTACAGCATGTTGTCGTTTCTCCGGCTTGGGATCAATCAATGGGAACCTGAGGGTTTTCGCCTACTATGACAAGGTTGATTCACAGGCATGGGAAGAGACATTTACTCTCTTCTCTAGGTACTCAATATGGGGCATGGAATGCGAAGCGCCGGAGAGGTGTGGGAACTTTGGGCTTTGCGAGGACAAGCAATGTGTTGCTTGCCCATCGCCGAACAGACAGCCGCAGAAGGTAACTTGTCGGCCGAATGATTTCAACTTGACGGAGTTAACCATTTCATGAACCAGTACAATGAAGGACAAGGGGTTAAGGAGAGTGATTGTGGGAATGAATGCACCACTGATTGCAAGTGTTTGGGGCACTTTTACCACAGGGAAGCATCAAAATGTTGGATTGCTAATGAGTTGAAAACCCTAGCTAAAACCTCGAACACTTCCCATGTTAGTTACAAAAAAGCACCCAACAACTGATGGGAATCCAATTACCATGCAAAAGTAAACTGCTAAAGTTTGAAGTTTGAAGTTTGTACTTTGTAACAGCTCCCACTTTTTCCTCTGTATTTTCCAGTTTTTAAAGTTTGAATCACATATTACAAAGTAATAATGAAAGGAACTCTGTAATGTTGAAAGTAGAGTCAAAACTCAATTTGGATTTAATGCCAATGGAAGTAAGATGACAAAGTTTACTGTTAGAAAAGAAGTATAAAATACAAAGCATCCTCGGTAATCTGTATCATGAACTCTGCAACGTAGGTTAAAACTAGGACCAATTGTTTTGACATCTTGCGACTTCTGTTACAAATATGAAATGATTTGGGAAGCTACTGGTTAGAGCTGCCAAAACCTAGAAACCGATCAACAATTTTGGCGACAGAGTCGGCCAAGCTGTCCGCGGCTTCTTGGGTGGAAGCTTCTGCGTAGACACGAATTACATCCTCTGTGCCTGATGGTCGTATGAAACACCGGCCTTTAGGGTACTTCGCTGCATTTCATACAAAAAAGATTTAATATCTGTGATGCCTCGAAAAAGATTCAAGAGAAAGATGTTCATCGAACAACACACGATAATAAGCTGAGAAAAGATCAATGGCAAAATGTTTACCAGTTTCGGCATCAATGGCTTCTTGAATGCCAGGGGGGCTAACAGCTATAGTTTCAGCATGTGTAGTTGTAACAGCTGTTCTGTCCACAACTTTGACCTGACTCAAGCAATGGAATTATTTAGAAGGTACCTTAGGTGTAAGGTTCGGAAAACAAAGGTCTTATTCAAAATATTCCAAATTGATGTTTTAGTTAAAACTAGTGAAAAAGGTAGATATGATTCTTGCCACAGATGAAAAAGACTGCCCTTGTTTCGTACTTTTCGTCTCAAATAGTAATAAAGAACACCGAGTAACTGACCTTAAGTTGTCGACTAGGTAAATCCTGGTAAAGTTCGTTCCATTTTTGTATTGACCAACCCTTATGTTGCAAAATAGCCTCAACCAAGAGCAAGCAACTCAAAGCATCACCAACGGCTTGGTTGATCAATTTACTGACCGAGAGTAGTCTCAGAGCAGCTTTTTGTTGTTCAGATCCTGGAAAAAAATGACAATGATACTCAATAAACTATCATAGATAATTCGTTAGAGAAAATGACTCCACTCGTAAATAACACCTTCAGACACCAAACTGAGTTCATTGTTCCTGGCCTCTAACCAAGATAGCCAGGATTCAGAGAACAAGATAGTGCCATGGCCGTTGGCTTCAAAATAGATTCCAATATCAAACTGAGCAGCTTTCTCATGCAAGTGTTTTACGCCTGTAGGAGTAAAAATGACTTCTAAACCCAACTGTTGGAGATAATCAGTGGATGATCCATTAGCATAAGCTGTCTGTACAACACCAAGTCGAGCTTGAGAATTATTATTTGTATTTTCTTTGACCTCCTTGGTCAGAATACTTAGTTGCTCTTTAATGAATACAGCAAACAAGGATAATATTTTGTCCCCATCAACAAGATCAATTTTGCTGCTGCTGTTAGTTGGGACCGTGAAATATACAAGACGATCGGCATCGCCATCCAAACTTGCACACCTGATGACCAAAATTTTGGAGCATGATCAGATTTCACAACATACACCAGATGCACCATAGCAGGTATCATGCTGGAATCAACAATCCAAACTAGCTGCTGTACTACTCAATGAATGAACAATTGCCTGGTTAGTGATTATTTCATGAAGCATTGCCAATTTGACACTTACCAAACCATTAAAAATTTGTTAAAAAGATAAAACGAAATATCACACACCATAAGAAGAAAAGAATATGACTTCAACTTTATTTCATGTTTAGTTGTTATCTTATTTACCATATGCACTTGCCAGAATGAGTTGAAACTAAAATGCCTCTTCAACCTTAGATCGGCGAACTGCAAGAATAATCATTTTGTTTTGAAAACTGTAATTTACTCCCCAATATGAAGAGATGGTGCACCTTATTCCAACATCATTGGAACCAAATCCACGTGGAGCAACCTTCTCTTTCTGTACGTAATCAGCACCAACCCCATCATTCAGTAGACCGCCACCTTTACCGGTATTACGAACCTCAATAACTAAACCGGTCAACATACTTTTCAAAACTTCAAGTTTCTCTCCACCCACACCATCAGCCCCATCAACCACCACTGTGTTATCCATCTTGTTTCTTTCGGTTTCATTTGGGATCAAGTCTACCAAGCACCTAAACAATAATGTAAGTAGTATAATTTCAAGCAAAACAAACGGCCACAAAAAAAACACTCAAGCTCCAATTAACCTGAAAGAGCTTGAAATCTGTTCAAAATAGGCAAGTTCAGTCGCCGGCATGCCTTTATTCCTAGCACGAACCATCCAATGCAGCTGCGGGGTCGTTAAAATTCCTAAATCAAGCGCAATAGCTCCGAAAATTGAATTTATTCCCTAAACAATTGGATACACACATACACATTAGCATATGATAGATACATATAACATCAGAAAGAAAATTATCAAAGTTTTTTCAGCAACCCCATTGTGATTGAAAGAAGAGATACCTCCACTGCAGCTTCAAGTAGTGACGCTCCACTAGGCCGTGTATCTCTTCCCAACAATATTAGAGGTAGCACTCCATCAAATAGAATTTTTTCCTTCTCTACAAACTCTGTTATGAGCTGTTTCAAGAACAATCAAGAAACAAGTATAATATGCATCTCTAGTCTAATTTAGAATTCCATATCGAAATTAAATAATCTCTTCAATCTCAATAATCAATATCCGTTTTCCTCAAGAAACAAGAAAATAAGTTACTAACAGAGAGGAGAGCTTCAGGAGTTTGGGCATTGGCAAGTTGATCGGCAAAAGGTTCCCATTCCTGAGAGAGCATTCCGCCACTCGGATCAACAATCTTGACTCCATTGTCACTGACTTTATTGTGTGAAGCTGTGATCATCAACCCAACAACCGATTGGGTTTTGAACGATCTTAAAGCAGCCAATATCCCAACTCTGTAAACTGTTGATCTAAGAATCGATGCATCCGCCCTGAACCCTGCTGTCCCATACGATAGCTTCACACCTAAAACAAAAACACCCCAAAACTTATTTTAGCAACAAAACTGAACAGCAATGTCTTTTGGGTTTAAAGGAAAGGAAAGAAAGACCTTCAGGAGGAGAGAAAAGAGATGAGGAGTGGAGAAGATTTGAACGTTGTTCTTCATTCATGGTGTTAAAGTTTCAAACTCCTGAGATGAAAAATCCTGAGTTTGATTAAATTCAGAACCAGAAAAGATACTGAAACCGTGGGAGACGAAGATTAACAGTTAACAACAACGCTTGGTGAAGAAATGGAAAGGTTTGCTGCTTAGGGACTAATCACAGTTCTTAATTATCCAACGAGCGAGCTCGTCCCTTCGACGTGTTGGTTCAGGTTTAACTCAGCAAGTGAGTCGGGCCTCTGATATCCACAAATTGTGAGTCGTTGAATCTAAAGCACGAGGTTTGTACTGTAAGAGCCCAAAACACCCTCAAGCCTATTCCTTACTTTCGAACATCAATTTCGGCTGAATAGTATTTTCATAATTTAACATTTTTTAATAATTAATATTTCAACAATTAAATGATTAAATTTATTAATTTAACTATATTAATCATAAATATAAATTTTTGAATCGGCCCAATATATGTATCATATAAATTCGCGATACACATGGTGCCTTAACTAAAATATTTTAGGTTAAAATAGTTGTCTAATTTTTTATTCTGTAACTATTTTTATGTCACCTGATAAAAAATTGTTATCCTCCATTGATGAGTTCTTAAGCTATACAACTCATTGTTTTTCTCGTCTCGCCATTACAAACGAAATCGAAGTGTTTTGAACTTAATTTATGAGAGTTGAGGTCTTGATTTTACTTTCGCATAAATCAATTCTCTCAATCCAAGTAAATTTTTATGAAAATTTTTGGGATTAGGATTTTTTATTCGAAAAAATAAATGATAATGAAGAGACATAGATTGAAATCGATATATTGGGAGTGAATAGATTCTTTTATTTTTAACAATGACAACTAAACTTCATTAATAAAAATAAGGGAATGATTTAAAATTACAACGCACTTAAGCATATAGAGAAAATTAAGGATAATACCAAAAAAAAACTCATACATAAAGCAACAATACTAAACCTAAAGATACAAAGAAAACCTAAATCTTCCCTTGAGAGTGACATTCAGAAACCTAGTAACCTTCATAAAAACTCATTGTCACTGTCGAACGAGACATTTTACGAAGTAATAAAGGAGTGGTGAAATAACCAAACTATTTGGCAGGCTGCTTTACTACACAATATTTCTGATTATATCAGCAAATAACCTTTTACCAAAGAGGGGATCTGACTATACGTGATCACCGAAAAACTAATCAGAAAACAAATGTCGTGAGGGTATGTGTGCGACCACCAAAACGGTCGTAAACGTGCAAAAAACGTACCAAAAGTCAAAACGATCGTGCCACAAGAGAGAGAAAGTGTGCCACAATAGTAAAGGAAAGTGTGTCACAGAGACAGCAATTAACAAAACAATAAATATCGGCGGTCGGCGATTAATATTAAAATCGGTACCGCCAACGACAAAAGAAAAATTAAAGAAAAAAAAAAGAAAACGACATAAAAATATTAGAAAAAAATTGAGTCAGAGAAATAGGAATGCAACTAGGAAAATAAATAGATTCTTGAAATCAAAATGTATAATTTTTTATAAAAAAAATTGATTTCTCCGAAACAAATCAATTTTTAAAAATTTCTCTTTATCTTTTCTGTTTATTTTCTTAGAAAATTGAAGAAGATATTTGAATTCAATCGAATCGTTTTAATTTTAATATTGTATATATTATTGTCATAAAGTTGACTAAAATGGCAACATTTTGTCATTGGAAAGCATACTATTCGAATATAATTGGAAATATGATACAATCATACAGCTGATGTGGACCGCCTAAGCATGTCATATGATATGAGCAAGAGTGTATAAAATAATTGGGTTTAATTTTCGTTGAAATACTTGAATTTTACATTTAATATGACAATTATTGTTTTAGTTGAATTTTAAAGTATTCGGATGAGAAGCTCTCCTATTAAATTTTATGCTATTATTTGTTTGAAATGTGTATGTGTGATAAGTTGTTTTTGATTATATAATAAGCCACCGACTCAATAATTGAGCTTGGAGATAGCTTATTGAGGTAACTTATCATCATACCTTCACATCAAAGTCAAATAAATAAATAAATAATGTGACTAAATTTAAAACTGAAAATATAATCGGGTTGTTTCAAGTGATAACCAGCTTAGTATTGCTCATGTAAGTCTCAAATTTAAAACTTTGTGTATGCATAAAATTTTCGTTGGGTGACTCGCCTATTAAAACTAGGTGTAAAATGAGGATTGGTCTAAATTAGTCAAGATAGAACCTTAGGAACAGAAAGAACAACCAAAAAAATATAATTGTGTAATGGTTTATTAATCTATTTGTGGATTTTTTAAGTTATAATTTAAAAATATATTAATAATTGCACACACTAAATGAATGAATACAAACTCACATTCATAAAAATGTATTTATATTATTGATCAATCTCGTATATAGTGAAATTTAAACACGAGACTTTTAAGTTTTCATAATCACTTCTTTATTATTAACCCAAATCTCAATGGTAATTCATTTACCGTAAAGGTTTTCATCATTATATTCGTTCCAATTAATATTTTGATTCGGTTTTAAATTTGTATGAACTCATGCATACTTACAATGTCCGAATCAAGATCGCCGAGGATAACATCGTTTTTTATCAATTGGATCACTTATTGGTATATTCGGTTGGTGTATTAATTGTTTTCACATTATTTTTTTAGTTTAGATTTATATTAATTTTTAAAATTATTTAATAATTTACGTAATAATTATTTTTACATTCATATTTATTTACCATAATTGTTATGTCATGTTGAACTCTTGCCCCACAGTCACGATGGATATTTACTTCCCACTTTGACTTAATTTCGTTAATTAATTGAAAGATGAACCAATCAAATTAGCCATACTTAAGGGTGATAATAAGCGTGACGGGCTCGCAAATTACTCAATCGAAGCTCAGTTTGAGTGATCTCGACTCGAGCTCGAGTTCGGCTCGAGACTTTAACAAGTCGAGCCGAGTCAACCCAAGCTCGCTCGAAAAGTTCGTGAACAGGCTCGAAATAATTATATATATATAATATTATATATATACTCCATAGTCCATATACACTTTTATTTTCAGTATTGTTAACTTGTTATCATAATTAAATACTTTAAATCTCCTTCTCCTTGTAGACTTTTATAATTTAGAAAATGTACTATAGTTACTTGCGAACTACATAAATAAATATTATATTTTTCCAAACATGTTTTCACATGTAATATTTCAAAACTTCAAAAAAATATTTAAAAGCAATTTGAGAAAAGTAACAAGCCGAACTCGAGTCGAGCCAAGCTCAAACTGTCCAATTCGAACTTGACGAACTTCGAGCTTGAGCCGAGCTTAATAATACTATTTCCGATTCGAGCCTGGACAAACTCGAGCTCAGCTGGTTATTGTAACACCCGTGTTTTGGGGCTAGGAGTTAGCTTGGTTTATAGTCCGAGTCAATAAAATTAAATTAAAACAATTCAACCTAAAATATGGTGTAATTAAGCTTTAATAAAAAGGGAAGGACCTACAGTGCAATTTTACCCAAAAATTTTTAAAAAGGATGACAACTTTTGAAAATTTTCATCTTCTCCCCTTTTCACCATATTCCAACGTGAAAACCTCTATCCCCCATTCCAAACTCTCTCAAACTTCAAAGCTTATATTCCATTCGATTTCAACTTCGATTCAAGGGGTTTTTGAAAGGTAAACATGTTTTCTTGTTCTCCTCTTTATTCCCTATCTACCTATGGTCTTAAATTTTAAAGTTATGGAGTTTTGAAAATTAGGGTTCATATCAAAGTTTGGATTTTTAAGGGGTTTTTCATTTTGTTTTGATAAATTGAGTTGGGGCTTTGTTTAATCATGTTAAAATGCACATTATATGTTAGTTTGGTTGAATTTTAATGAAAATTCGAAGTGGGTTCTTAGACCCATTTTTAAGGTGTCAAAAAGTTGATTTTTCGTGGGTTTTAGAGTGTAATTAGAGGGCTGATGGTATATGTATGCTAGGGGATGTTTTGGGACCTTTTAGATGTCATTTGGGTGTTTGAAAATGGAATTTTCTACTTGGTAAAATAGGAGTACGAAAATGGGAATTTCGATGATTGTTTTGGGTTGGAAATTGTGGGAGCTTGGCTTGCACCTATGGGTTGATGTTGTGGCTGAATTTAGCAATCATTTGTGAGTATAAAATGTGTTGGAAACTTGGGTTTCCATCAAGGATTATGGGCTGCTTGAATTAGATAAAGTTGGGGTTTGGTCATGACTTGAAATGTTGAGTTTGATATTTGAATTTGTATTCCGGGTTATCTACCTTGATGTTTGAGTTGATTTGGGGTTGTTTTGCTTGTGTTGAGGTGATTAGAAGCGAGGTTTTGAGTTGGTGAAGCCGTGGGAACAAATCCGGAAATTGAAGACCATGGTTGCTTAGTACTTGAGCTTGGAGGTAGAGGTGAGTAGTTAAAGTTTTTAAATTGGTTTTTAAGTGGTTGGTTCAAGCATGTGAATTAGGTTGGGCTTGGTAGACCCACATAGAGTTAGGATTAGGGTGGTAGCCTAATCCTAAACTTTAGTTAGAGACCTTGGATGAACTCTTTAATCGATGCTATGCCTCGTGATGGTTTGTGTTGTGATGATTGCGTATAATGTGATATACATTTATGTTGAGGTAGGGCTTAATGCGTTGTTATATGTATGTTGGTAACAAATATAATGTGGATACATGTATGTGGATATATGATGTGATAATTGTTTGGATGATATACATGTGATGTTGGTTTGTGAAATGAGGTTATGAGGTGGATTGCATGATTGTTGGAGAATCATGGTGAGTACGTGCTAAGCACGAAAATGATATTAAAATTTATGTTGTGAAAGGTTGTGGAATTTGATTTATATTGGCACTAGTATGCTTGGGTACAATGATCGATCATTAGGATGAGTGTGCACACAAATTGAGTCAAAACGTATGTGGCCTTGGTGGCGTTAAGGCACCAAGGAGGAGTACGGTGATGTAATATTCCACCGAAAGCTTTTATACATTTCTACGTGATGATGAGTGGAATCCCATTCGTAGGGCATGTGGTGATGAGTGGAATCCCGCCCATGCAAGGACCGGTGGTGAGTGGAATCCCACCAAGGTAATGTTGTTGTTGGAAATGCGTTCCAACGGGTTATCCGCGTATTCGAGTCATAACTAGGTGCCAATATGAGGTTGTATGTGTATGCCAATATGAGATCATATATATATATATATATATATATATATATATATATATATATATATATATATACTTGCTTGTTGTGAAATGTGATGCCATTTATGAATTGATATATGATGTGGTTAATGCATTGAGTTATGTATCTTCGTACGTCGAGCTTATGGGTTGTTGAGGATGGCATGATGTTGATTATATGTTCATGCATCATGATCATTTTGGCGGATCGGAAGTAAGAACATGCATTTCATTATGGAAATTGCTCGTGCTTGGACCCTGCATTGTCGAAGGTTTGTTTTATGAGCTTACCCTCACTAAGCTTTTATGATTACGCTCTCTTTTGTTCGACAATGCAGATAAATAGCTTGTGGGTGGCAAAGGCAAGGAAAGTTCTTCAAGTGTTGCTTTTGGTGAGCTCAATGTATGAATTTTAAGTAATAGAATGTAATAGTCAAGCAATGGGATAGGTATTGATGATTTGAGTTTTGATGTATGTCGATATTGGTTTGATTCTTGGATGCCTTGTTTGACCTATAAATATTGCTTGATGGCATGTAAACCTTTATGTGATGAATGGTGCTTTTGTCTATCAATGTCTTCATGCATGCTTGTATGAAAGGCTCTTAAGGTGTAATTTACCATGTATGTATGATTGTTCATATTCATGCCTTGAGTATGTTTGAGTATATTTGTGTTTGTTTAAATCTAGGACGTATGCCTCTAGGCTTGGTTGTTGGTGTTGTGTGCCTCTAGCCCTTTTTAAGTTCTTATGTTGGGCTATGTATGCTCTTGATGTTTTTCTTCCATGGAAAGTCTTTAGAGTTAAACATTAAGTGCTCCCCTGCACAATGGTTTCGAAACCATGGGTAAGGTTTCGAAACCTTTGCAGAAATCTGGGATTCCAGACCTTACTGCCAGCTTAAGTTTCGAAACCTTTGAGGAAGGTTTCGAAACCTTTGCAAAATCTGGAATTCCAAACCTCACTGCCAGCCTAAGTTTCGAAACCTTTGAGGAAGGTTTCTAAACCATGGAAGAGGGTTTCGAAACCATGGGTAAGATTTCGAAACCTTTGCAGAAATCTGGGTTCCAGACCTTACTGCCAGTCTAGGTTTCGAAACTGTTTGAGAGGTTTCGAAACCTTTACTTAAAAATGCACTGTTTTGACTTGTTGGCCTTTTTAAAGAGAAAAACACATAGGTACTAAGATGCCTTTAGTCAAGATTAAAATTGGGCTGTTTGAATGTGGTTTGTGGTTCGAATATGACAAGATTAAAATGAAAAAAAATAGGGTTGCTAACCGAGGGGGAACCTTAACGGGTTTCGCTTCAGTTTTCCCCGTGTGGCCCACTCGGACCGGTCATCCGGCCAGACCGGGACGAGGGGTTACAGTTATCACCCCAGGCCATACCCTAAGTCGGTGAACAAGGTAGGTCTAAATTGACAGTTTCTAGATAAATATTTTTTTCCTGAGGATTCTGAAATTGATAATTATAAATTACAAGTAGGGAAATCAACCACCACCATGCATTTTGATTTTCAAAATGGCCCCCCTATAGACTAATAAAAAAAGTGGAAACTATGCGAGATTCAATGTATTTTACCAAAATATAGGCTATCTTTTTCTTTGACTTTCCATATGAAAACTTAGCCTCCCATTGTTAAGGAAAAATCATCCAATCACAAATAATATTTTTATTTTTCTCAAAGAAAAAAAATGAAATCTTTTACTCCATAAACCTTTCTCAAATAATCAATAAAAGTAAAGAAGTTTCTAACTCGGGTCGTTCTAGTATTTGTAGTATCTAATTCGAAATCAATTAATAAGCTAGATATCGGTAGATGTGGTCATACAAAAAATAAATATGTTTTTTAAACAACTATTAGTAAGTTTAGCGAAATGTGGTTTTAAGTCCCTTAACCAAAGTTTGAGATTTGATTTATATCGTTGTGAATAAAATAAATTAGATTAAAAATGTTGTCCTACAATAAATCTTTGTAGTGCTCAATGCGGACTAATCAGTCACTATTTCGGATACATATGATTATACCCATAAAAATGTCCTATGAGATCAATTTATAACATAAAAAGCATATTGTTTGCAAATATGATTTTTTTGTATGACTATCGGTATCTCATTTTTTGTTATATAATTTGATCGTATAATATTTAATCTTAATTTTATCAATAAACAATAACATCAAAGCAAGGCACCATCCAAAGCATTAAAACATTTCTAGAAAATAAGAAAAAAATAGAAGGGATAATTAAGAAAAGGAAATTGATGGTTGAATCTTCCAACGAATTAAAAATAATAATAATAATAATAATGGGCTTCACGTTGTAATGATAATTAAAATGTATGCAAGTCAACTATATGTGTAGATCCAAATCTTCAATCTTAGATATCCGTGAAAAGGGTATTGGATCTAGTGTTCTGGGGATCTTTTAAGTAATATTCCCAATATAATTACTAGACAACTAGATCATTCAATCATAAAATTAAACACACGACCTAAACTAAGATCCTAGTTATATGGTAAAAATATTTATATCGTCATATTTTGTGTGAGTTCGAATTTTATCTATTGTCATTTAAAATGTAAATTTTTTTATTTTTTTATTTTTTTTGAAATAAAGCCGGCTGATTATTTATTGCAAAGCTAGTCCAAACTACAAAGCCCATTAACGAGAGGGCCCGGGAAAACAAAAAGGCACAGGAAATATAACAAGCTAAAAGGAGAAGAAAAAGGAAAGAAAAATCAGGCCGGCAGACAAGACTCCGATCGTCTCAATGAGGATGATGACTCGATAAGTTGGAGTTGTCAACAGAGAGTTGGGGAAGAGATTTGAAAAAAATCCCAGTCCAATTTAAGGGGAACACAGTTCCTCACGGCGGGTTGAGCAACCTAGAATCTTCATCGGTAATCGCCAGGACCGACGCTGGCGCTTCTTTAACCCAAAAGCGGTCCTCCGATAACGGTAAGCCTTCCTTCACCATACCGTGAGCCGCCTTATTTGCTGATCTATGTGTGAAACGAAACATGCATCTAAGAAAGTTTCCAAATAACACCTTTCCATTGTGGATGTAGGGACTGATTTCCGACAGATCTGGTCCGGGTGTCTGAAACTTTGAGATTATGGACTTGGCGTCTCCCTCAAGCACCACTGATGAGAAACCAAGGTCTAAAGCGAACCGCAAACCCACCGTCGCTGCTAAGGCCTTCGCCACGAAAGAGGAGGCCACCTAAAGATGAACACGGTAACAAGCCCTTAAAATTTGTCCATTTTCATTTCGAATCACTACTCCCGAACATGACTTATTCTCACTGGTCTTGAAACCTGTGTCGAAATTAACTTTCACAAATGGAGCAACTGGGGGAGTCCAAGAGCTTGATTCGATCAAAGCTGGGGGAGAGCAGAACGGGCCTAACTCTTCAAGTTCTCTGCAATAACCCCCAACAAAGGTAAAAATCTCCCATGTATTTTGTAATTTACCTTCGTGTAGCAATTTGTTTCTGGATGACCACAAAGCCCATATGACTATTATAATGATTCGTCTCTTACATAAAAGATAATTATCGAATAAACAAGCGAGCCACTCTTTAAAATTAAAATTGTTAGCAAAATTAGGCCACTCGATGCTTAGGTTACGCCATAACTCAGCCGTATACGAACAATCCCTCACAACATGGATTGATGATTTCACAGCACTATTGCATCTGAAACACAGAAGGTCCTGAGCAATTCGTCTATAACACAGATTATGCTTCGTAGGCACAAAATTATGCAAAAATTTTCATATAGCAATCTTTATCTTTGACGGACAAGATATTTTCCATAACTAGTTTCGACGTTGAATAAAAGAATTTTGATGTGTTAGTGATTAGATTTAATTTTTTTTTAAAATATGAAAAATAGAGATTAAAATAAATAAAAAAATAAGAGGATTAAATTTCAAGTGTACGAAGAGTAGTGGGACTTGAAATTTTTTGACCCATTATGTATTGAAATTTGAAAGACTCATCACTCGTGCTTGTATGTGATTTTAATATCTAAGATGTGGTTTATATATTTAAATTAAAATTTTGATTAATAATTTATATTAATTAATTTAAAATATTTTAATTACATTATGTTATAACATTTACAAATTTAAATATTATTTATATATTTAAATTAAATTCTTCAAGTGGCTCTAGTGAAAAAAAATTGTTATCTCTAAATGATACAGATTTAAATAGTTTATTCGCACAATGCGTAGATTATTAAAGGGCAAGGTTAGTTTTCAAAAAAAACAAATAAAGGGAAAAGGTTAGTTAACAGACACGATCTGTAAACACACCAATAGTTCAAATCAAAAACCTAATGTTTTACTTTTCAATATCATATAAAAACAAAAAGAAATTCTAAGTTCTAACTTTTCATGTCGTTCTATGTTTCTCTAAAAACAAATTGAAAGAAAAAAAATAGTTTTTCTCTCCTTTAAAAACTTTTGCGCCGCATTTTTCTTTATTTTTTCTTTTTGATTTTCTGACCGACTATCGATAATGATGTAGTAAACTACCGATGTTCATTATTTTTCTTGTTTTCTATGTTTTGATTTCTTAATTTTAATAAGAATATATGCTCTTCTGGCACGCGTTTCTTCTACATGTATGGCGCTTCAAAACTATGTAGCAAAGCAATATGCCTGATAGTTTAGTTCGCTCACCGTTTCTTTTTCATCCCGTAAATCATCTCTTATGGCTAGAGTAGAGACAAGAAGATTCATGAAGGTTTATGGGTTTTGATGGTATGTTAATTTCCATGGAAGCGTTTACTTTTCTTTTGCACATTTGTATGAGATTTCTAGTGAATTAGTTATCTCTCTTTTTTTTATCTTTTTGATACATTGTATTTGTAATATCTTTGCTTAATAAAATTTAAATGTTATTTTTAAAATAAAAATCCATGTCATGCTTTTGACAAAACACTACAAATTAAGAAAACACAACTACTCACAAATTTCTTTCCGAAATATTTTTTTTAAATTATTTTCAACCACAAAAACAGACTAATACGTACGTGTCCTCCAAACAATTATTAATTATTTGATATATTTATTAAACGAACCCTACTCCTATTATATTTTCATAATAATTCTAAACTTTTATTTTTGAAAAATGGACAAAAGTAGTAAAAATTGTTGAAAATCACTTCCGTTTTCAAATCCAGCGTGGACCGACACCACTTTTTCAATTGGTCAAGTAACAAGATTAGTGAGACTAAACAATCTCAAAGGAATATCCAATTAATATTCCCTTTTTGACTTCCATAGTATCTTCTTTTGAGAAAGGGACCAAAAAAAGTATATTAATTTTGATAAGTTGTAAATGGTGGAATTAATAAGCAACCGACCCTATCGTCATGACTCGTGACAGCTTATTAGTGTTTGAAAAAAAAAATACACAATTACATTAATTAATCGATACATGGATAATTATTTGACACACTGACGGTGAAAAAAAATTACAAATATTTTAATTTTAAAGTTTATAAACTCAGTTTAAAGTGGAGAGTTTAAGAGTTTATATTTAGTGTTTTAGAAATTCAATAATTTAAATAGAATTTAGGCATTGTAAAAGCAAAACAAAAAACAAATCAGTTTTACATCAGTATGACGGATTTGTTATTTTTCTTTCGGTTGATTTAATTTTAAAAAATGAGGAAAAGGAAACGAAATTTTAAAAATAAAAATATTTTCTTAAAAAAAGGTGAAGACAAAAAAATCATTTAAAATTTTACATGCCTACATAATTTTAAGGGTAAAGTACACAGACGGTCACTAAACTATACCCGAAAAAACAAAATGTTAACTAAACTTTCAAAAATCACAAAATGACAATTAAACTTTATGTTTTATAACAAAACGGTAACTAGACGTTAAATTTCGTTAAGTTTCTGTTAAAACTTTGGTATAATAACATATTTAGTCCTTCAACTTTATACAGTCAATTAATTTAGTCCTAATTTGAAACAATTCACTAAATTTAGCCCTTTTTATTTAAGCATTCTTTCAAATTGGTCATTAAAGCAAAATTTCAAAGTATGGTAACATGATAAATAATTACAATTAAATTCTTATAGGAACTCGAAAACTCGACTCGACTTGGCTCGAATCGAAAAAATTCAAATAAAGTTTGAGTTGTAAAATATGACGCATCAACTCGAATAACTCGAAATTTTTTGACTCGACTCGATCAAACGCCCACCTCTATCTTAAGATATGACGTGTCAACTTGAATAACTCGAAATATTCTTATATTTTAAATCATTTTTTCTTTTAATCGAATATTTTTTAAAATATAATATTTAATATTTTCATATTTAAATCACATCGAATATTTAATAACTACTTTAAATATTTGATTTAATTTAAAAATATTCGATTGAAAAGAAAAAATTGATTTAAAATATTCGAATATTTAATTAAATTTTTATATGAACTCGAAAACTAGACTCGACTTGATTCGATTCGAATAAAAAAATTTCAAATAAAGTTTGAGTTGTAAAATATGATGCTTCAACTCGAATAACTCGAAAATTTTGTACTCAACTCGATCAAACGCTCACCTCTATCTTAAGATATGACGCGTCAACTCGAATATTCGAATATTTTAAATCATTTTTTTCTTTTAAATCACATTGAATATTTAATAAATACTTTAAATATTTGATTTAATTTAAAAATATTCGATTTAAAAGAAAAAATTAATTTAAAATATTCGAATATTTAAAGTAGTTATTAAATATTGGAATATTTAAAAGAAAAATATTTAATGTAGTTATTAAATATTCGAATATTTTAAATCTATTGTTTTTTTAAATCGAATATTTAAAGAAGTTATTAAATATTCGATGTGATTTAAATATGAAAATATTAAATATTCTATTTTAAAAAATATTCAATTTAAAAGAAAAATGATTTAAAATATTCGAATATTTCGAGTTATTTGAGTTAATGCGTCATATCTTAAGATAGAAGTGAGCGTTCGATCGAGTTGAGTCAAAAAAATTTCGAGTTATTCGAGTTGACGCGTCATATTTTACAACTCAAACCTTATTTGAAATTTTTTCGATTCGAATCGAGTCAAGTCGAGTTTTCGAGTTCCTATAAAAATTTAATTAATTATTCGAATATTTTAAATCAATTTTTTTCTTTTAAATTGAATGTTTTTAAATTAAATCGAATATTTAAAGTAGTTATTAAATATTCGATGTGATTTAAATATGAAACATTAAATGCTCTATTTTAAAAATATTCGATTTAAAAGAAAAAATAATTTAAAATATTCAAATATTTCGAGTTATTCGAGTTAACACGTCATATCTTAAGATAGAGGTGAGCGTTCGATCGAGTCGAGTAAAAAAATTTCGAGTTATTCAAGTTGACACGTCATATTTTACAACTCAAACTTTATTTGAAATTTTTTCGATTCGAGTCGAGTCGAGTTTTCGAGTTCCTATAAATTTTAATTGTAATTATTTATCATGTTACCATACTTTGAAATTTTGCTTTAAGGGCCAAATTGAAAGAATGCATAAATAACGAGGGCTAAATTTAGTAAATTATTTCAAATTAGGACTAAATTTATTGACTGTATAAATATGAAGGACTAAATGTGTTATTATACCAAAGTTTTAACAGAAACTTAACGGAATTTAACGTCTAGTTACCGTTTTATTATAAAACATAAAGTTTAATTGCCATTTTGTGATTTTTAAAAGTTTGGTTACCATTTTGTTTTTTCGGGTATAGTTTAGTGACCGTTTGTGTACTTTACCCTAATTTTAATGTGAACATAAATAAGGTCTAGTTGAACATAGCATTTGATGAACAATTCGTGTAATGTTCGTTTATTAAGTTAAATAAACGAGTATAAATAAAATTTTATCTTTGTTTAATAAACGAAAGAACACGAACATAGATGTGTTCGGTTCGTTTATGTTCACAAGCAAGTTCATTTATCGACTTGTTTATAAGCTCGTTTACCTACTTCTCCTTTTACATTTTAAATATTGGTGAAGATAGAGAGTAAATTGAACACAATGTGACCTTTAGAGTTCAAATTGTGAAGCATGAGGATGTTAAGGACTAGTAGTGTAATTTCACCAATTTGACGAACAAATAAACGAACATGTTAGCAAACGCTAATCAAACGAACACGATATTAAAAATTTGGCTTAAAGGTCAAATTGGCCCTCAACAAAAAATTAAAAAATCAATTGAGCCCTCAAAATTAAAATTACGATCAATCAGACCCTTAAAATTCAAATTGCAATCAATTTAGACCTTCTATTAAGTTGACTGTTAACTCAAAATTAGTTATTATGATGGTGACACTTGGCACACTTTGGACGTGCCACTCCATCAAAACCGTAAATAATCATTTAAAAATTTAAATATATATATATATATATATTTAAACTTAAAAAATAATATACTTAAAATTAAAAAAAAATATTAAAATTTTGAAAAAAATTAAAAAAGTTATTTAAAAATTCAAGAAAATATAAAAATATTTAATTGTGTAAAAAATTAAAATTATGTATAAAATGATAAAAAATATTATTTTAACTTAAAATCAAAAAATAAAATGATTGTAATAATTATTAATATATATATATAAATATTTGTAATAAAATAATATTTAAAATTTGTATGATTTTTTAAAATATATATATTTTTAATTATAAAATCTCAAAATATCAAAAAAAATAATATGCCCAAAATTTTAAAAACTCTAATCCTACATTCTCAAGTCCTCAAATCAATTTAATTGACGGTGAAAGGTGTTAGTACTGTAGCAGACGACGGTGCTCGTGAGATAAAATATTCAGGGAAAAAAAGGGTTTTCATGCGACTGGGAGTGGTCAATGGTTGAATTGATGCTAATGCTTGATTTAGGGATTTATGAGAATTTTTTTGAAAGAAATGAAACTTTGGGATTTTTAGGAAAAATATATTTTCTATATAAAAAGTTTAAAGGTCAAATTGACGCTCAGCAAAAAATCAAAAAATCAATTAAATACTTCTAAAAATTTTACACCCAATTTGGCCCCTCCTTAGTTTAACCGCATTGACCGTTAATGCCATCTAACGACCAAAATATAGAAAGACATGTAGCACGCTCTAGGCATGTCATCAAAATTGATTTTTTAAGAAAAAAATTCTAAAAATATATACAAAAATTATATAAATATATACCAAAATCATAAAAAATTAAAAATATAAAATATTAATTTAATTTTTTTATTTCCTTTATTTTTTATGAAAAATAAAAATAATATTTTTTTTCTAAAAACCCCAAAAGTTTCATTTCTTAAAAAAAACCCTCATAAATCCCTAAATCAAGAATTAGCACCGAATCAACCACCATCCACTCTTAGTTGCAGGAAAACCTCGTTCTCCCTCAATATTTTTTCTCACCAACATCGTCGTCTGCCACAGTACCAGCAACTTCTACGGTCGATTAAACTGATTTAAGGACTTGAGAATGTATTGTTAGGGATTTGAAATTTTTGGGCATTTTAATTTTTTTTTGAAATTTTGAGATTTTATAATTAAGAATATATTTTTAAAAAACTATAACTTTTTAAATATTATTTCATTATAAATATTTATATATTTTTTAATAATTATTACAATCATCTTATATTTTTCGATTTTAAGTAAAATATTTTTTTATGATTTTGTACATAAATTTAATTTTTTGCACATTTAAACACTTTTTTAGATTTTTATTGAATTTTTAAATAATTTATTATTTATTATTTTAATTTTTTTATAATTTTAAATCTTTTCAAAAATTTTAATATATTATTTTATAATTTTAATTTTTTTTAATTTTTAAATGATTATTTACGATTTTGAAGATGTGACACGTCTAGAGTGTGCCACGTGTCACCATTATAATAACTACTTTTGAGTTAACGGTTAACTTAACGGAAGGGCTAAATTGGTTTTTTGAATTTTCGTTGAGGGCCATTTGGGTGCAAAATTTTCATAAGGGCTTAATTAGTTTTTTTTCTTTGAGGGCCAATTTGACCTTTAAACCTAAAAAATAAGAAAAATAAGAAAAATTAAATTAATTTAATATTTAGAATTTTTACAATTTTTTATGATTTTTTTGTAATTTTGTTGATTTTTTAAAGAATTTTTTAGTTTTTTTTTTAAATCAATTTTGATGACATGGCACGCTCTGGCCACGTATCCGTCTATATTTTAACCATTAGAGGGCATTGACGGTCAATACGGTCAAACTAACGGAGGGGCCAAATTGGGTGTAATTTGAATTATGAAGGCTAAATTGGGTGCAAAATTTTCATAAGGGCTTAACTGGTTTTCTGATTTTTCGTTGAAGGCCAATTTAACCTTTAAGCTTAAAAATTTAAATGAACATGAACCAAATATAAACACCTTCAAAAATAAATAAACGAACACAAACAAAACTTTATTCGTTAAAGCTCGGTTCATTTACAATCATTAATATAAATTAATTTATATATGGCATGAAGTAGTATTTCAAAACAATAGAGATTGAACTTTATCATTGAAACTAAAATCATTCAAAATGTAATTAAAAATTTTCGATCGTTGTGATCTTATAAAAAGGAATTTTAGTATAATTTTTAAATAAAAGTTAGATCTATTTACACTATGTAAAATTTACAAAATTTTACACACAATTTAAAATTATTTGATGAATGTAAATTAATGGTCGAGACTAAACTCTTTTCTTTTTTTCCTTAAAAATCTCTACATTTCTAACTTTTCATCTCAACCATTAATTTATATCAATCTAATAGTAAAATTTAAAAATTTGTCAAATTCAAGGACTGAATTTTAGTTTACCACTGGTCCACTACGATGGCACAGTACCAAAGTGTTGTGTTGCAACTATAAACCACAGATCTAATGAAGTTAAATGTAGTGATGAAAATTAAATATAACGATGAGAACTTGGTTATAAACTGCTGTAAGAGTATTACTTTTTAATATATATTAATATATTAGAAACTTTTCGTTCGATCTATAAAGTGTGTGTATTGTCAAAAGATTAAGAATATGTATAAAAAAATACTATATTATAATCACTTTTAGACTATTAAAAATGACATATTAATATTTTTAAAGGTACGTTGTTTAACTACACAACATAAAAAAACCTAAATTTTAAGTAGTTAATTTGTCTGTCACCACACCAAACACATTGTTGAACCAACAACAGAAGAAGGGAACATGAAAAACCTAATATTTAAGAAATTTGTTTGTCCCTTTACCAAACAAACCACATGGTATAGCATCTTAATCATGTCAAATTTTTGGGTCTTTGAGCATCCATGCATGGGAGGATGCACATGCTACACATTTGTCATTTAGGGACTAAAATGAAAAGTCGAGGTAAAAATAAATAGTAACAAAAATGAAAGGTAAGAATCTATCTGTTTAGTTTCAAATTTAATAGAAACTTGAAAAGTATTTCAAAATTAATAGAAACTTAAAAACTATTTTTGTCCCTTATTGTTATCAGATCCACCTTCTCATAAACATTAGTGTTGTACTATGCATGTGTGTTTACTGTTTACGATAAATGTTATTTATATGTTTTAGTTTTAAGTATTTATTTAGGGATGTTCAAATTTACCCAGACCTAATAGGTTTCGACCCAGCCTGATGTTATAAGGTCGGGTTTTTTTAAAGAAAATTTTGAATTTGGTTTCGGTTCTGATTTTTTGAGGATGAAATCAGGTCGAGTTTAAATTTAAGGTGAGAAACACCCTATCTGGCCCTACCCGAAATAATAGTTTAGTTTTAGTTTAGTTTTATTCTAGATATTTAGATATAATTTTTATAATGCCCTCTCTTTATATATATTTTTCAATTATATCCCTATTTTGTCTGATAAAATTAGAATAATTATTATAATGCTCCCCTCTATTTATATGTTTTCAATTAACTTCCTATCTTATCGAATAATAATGAATAATTTTTTATTTATGTTGGGTCGGATTGATAGGGGTGTAAATGAACCGAGCTTGAACGAACAAAACTATGGTCATGTTCGTTTAAATTTTTAGTATTGTGTCCGTGTTTTTTTATTTATTTTTGAAGGTGTTCGTGTTCATTTGTTTAAGTGTTCGCGAACACGTTCGTTTAAGTGTTCACGAACGTGTTCGTTTAAGTGTTCAAAAACGTGTTTGTGAATGTGTTTATTTAAGTGTTCTTGTATGTGTTTATTTAAGTGTTCATGAACGTGTTCGTTTATTCGTTCGCGAACATGTTCGTTTTATATTCAGAAATGTTAACTAATTAACAAACAAAATCAACAAAGTAACACTTACATTTCAACACGAACTTATATAACATCCTTAGCAACAACAAAAATTGTTAGTATTTAGATACATTCACAAGCATTTTCATTCTATAAACGATCTTATAAATGAGCCTATAAGCGAGCATATAGACGAGCTTGTTCGTGACCTTTGTTCGTTTATTAAACGAACATAAAAAATTTGTTCATACTCGTTTATTTAACTTAGTAAACGAACATTATACAAATGGTTCGTCGAACACTCTGTTCATTTACACCCCTACATATTGAATTCAATTTTTACTCTAGAATTTAGGCCGTGTTCGGGTCATGTGGAATATCATAAAATATCGAGTCGGATTGAGTTTGGGTGAAGGTGTTAAATTTTTGGATCAAGTATTGATCGATCAAAAACTTGACCCATGGCCATCACTATATTTATTCAATGATCAATTATATATATATATATGAGTTAGTATCCACTTACACTATGTAAAACTCAGTTAGTTTTACAATGATTCATGGCCATTATATGGGTAAAATAAATAGATGAGATTAACTCTTTATTTTTTTTCCCAGTGATAATATTCACATATTTTACTTTTAATCTCATCCATCAATTTAATTCATCCAATAGTCATGGATCAGTGTAAAACTAATAAATTTTACATAGTGTAACAGGGATATATATATAATGTAAAGGAGCAGGCCGTGGCCGTTAAAAATGATTTAATTGGTTTTTAATCCCTCAAAATATCATAAAATTTTAAATTAATATAATGATAAAAATACTTTTAACCCCAAAAATTCATAGCTTAATTCCGATCCTTTCTTTAAAAAAAATCTTGATTCGCTCCGCAATGTTTGTCATCAGGAAAATTGTACAACGGGAGAGGAACATTGATAAACACCATTAGCGATGAACACCGATGAATATTATTAATTTTTTTTAAAAAAATTAAAAATTTAAAGGACTAAAATTATAATTAAAATTATCTCTTAAAAAAATAAAAATCAAATTTAATAGTTACTTTATAATATTTTTTTAATATGTTATAATCAAATATACTCAATTCTCCTAAACCCTAACAAAATCAATCTCTTTAAAAAATAGAAATCAGTTTATAATTTTTTAATAGATTAGAATCAAATATACCCACATGTTCACATGGTTGTCGCGTCTATTAAATTTGGGTTTAAACTGATTTCTATCAAATAGATTTAAAAAAATTGATTTCTATTTTTGTTAAGAGATTGATTTTGTTAGGGTTTAGGAGAATTGGGTATATTTGATTCTAACCTATTAAAAATATTATAAAGTAACTATTAAATTTGATTTTTATTTTTTAAGAGATAATTTAAATTATAATTTTAGTCATTTATATTTTTAAAATTAAAAAAAATTAATGGTGTTCATCGGTAGTGGTGTTCATCAATGTTCGTCGCACGTGGTAGACTCATCCTTGTCATTATTAACCCCGCCAATATTACACGATTTATTTTTATTATTTTGACTTTTTTTGCCCTTTCAATTTTTAGGGTTTTTTTTACTAATTTGGACCGACTCTCGTCGCACACCTAATTTTGGTGAGTGAGTCTCTCAGTGGGGATTGTCTACATACACAATGCCTCGAACTCAAAACCTACTTAAACAATACTAAATTGCTTACCACTTAGATCAATCACGTTGTTTTATTTTATTTTTAACACTTCATTAAAGAAATACGATTCAAAAGTGAATTAAAGATATATTCAAAATAAATAAATAAATAAGAGTGCACTAAATAATACATTTTTATATACATAAATTATTTAGATTCTTTGAAACATGGTTTGTGATGTTGGGTGCTCTCGTGAGTGCTGACAATGAACCAATTAACATGGTTTATTAATCGAAAGCAACATACATCTACTCATGTGAAGATGTCATGATTAAATATGATTTAACACAATCATTCAACGCATTATGTATATTTTATTGAAAGTGTCTAAATTTTATAATATCTATTTATAAATTCAAGTTTGCAATAAGAAAATTAAAGTTAAAATTTCAGATTTATTTACTAAGGTAAACTATATATTTGGTATTTCATCTATTCGTGTGTTTTTATTTTTGTTATTTAATTAATATTTTTGATAAAATAATACCTAAATTTGTTTCTATTTTGGTATATATAGTTAAAAATTTAACGAAAAAATTGATATGTCACTACCTGATTAGGAGAAAAAAAAATTATGATGACAGTTTTGCCATAAATTTTTTAATGACATAGTACCAAAATACATACAAAAAATAATGGAAGGTATATTTTACCAAAGAAAAAACTAATTGGATGATTAAAATAAAAACACAATAATAAGCAGTTACAAATACGTAGTTTACTAAAAAAATCTAAAAAAGGAACATGTACTCATTTAAAATAGGTCAAATTCTTCTATCGATCCCCACATCATGTAAAAATTGTGAATTTGGTTCATGTACTCTAATTTTGTCATTTTTAGTTTTTGTAGTTTTCAAATTTAATTTATGTTAAGTTAAATTGTGCTATTAGTAATGTATTAAGCGTAAGTTCTAAATTTGGTTCATATACTCCAATTTTTGAACATTTGAGACCATATTGTTACAATATTATTTGGATTGTGATACAACGTACTCTTTCTTCTCCAACTAGGTTTAAGAAGGTTTTTTAACGAGGCTCGTTTCAAGTGTTTTATTAGTAATAAAATAAAATAAAATCTGCCTTTCAAAATAAATTAGTATAAAGATTAAATTCACAAATAATGAGAGATCCACTAAATGACCTAGTAGCTAAGGATACTTATATTATCTTATTTTATATGAGTTCGAATACCAGCGTAAAAATCTAATATCTCTATTTAATAAAAAAACCTTCAACTAATTGATAATACAAAGTCCGGTGAAAAAAATTAACATTTAAGATATACTTAATAAAGTAAAAATAATAATAATTTACTATTTAGTATCTTGCAATACAAAATGATTTTTTATTCATTCCTGCACCATATATATTGTTTTGGTTTAATTAAACTCCACTGGTATGTGCTTATGATGATTTACAATTTAGAAAATTGTATGTTATCTGTTTTTGGCATGAAGTCAAAAATTACTTAATGTTTCCCACTTTGGTTCATATTTTATTTTATCTAAAACAATATGTTGATAATTAAAATGTATAAAAAAATAATAAAAATCAAAGTGATCATTCAATCAAGTGTTAAGGACGAATTTTGACAATAAACCTTTACTTTTTTAACCAACTTTTTTATAGTACGTAACCCATAAAAAGTACAATTTCATATATAAAATATTAAACTTATTTCTTCTTTAATTAAGATCACTTAATGGGGGTATCCTTTCATCTATTTGATTGTAGCATATCCACTAGATTATTCTTTGTTAAAGTATATATGCTAACTTAAATTTATAATATTAATATCTATTATGATATGTGTTTAAAATGTAAGCATCAATGCCTTTTTACTAGTGGAATAGAATATATAAGAAAAGATTCTTGGCATGTTTTATACTTGAATTTTCTCTCTCTCTCTATATATAATGTATTAAATGATTTTTTAATAGTAAAATAGAATATATTATGTATTTTTTAGAGTAAGTGGTTAAAATTCTTAAATTGACATATTCTTCTTCCCTTAGGTTGTGGGTTCAAGAGTCAAGACCGAGTAGGAGCAAAATTCCTCTTCCCCTTTTCACTCCTTCTAGGTAGATATTGTTCAAAAAAAATATTCTTTTCTATATGCTTTATAAACTACTTTTATATATTTAGGCGTATATATGTGCTATAATAAAGGGTAAAATTACTTGTTGGACCTCTCTATTATAGTATTTGTTCAAATTAGTCTGTCTATTATTAAAAAGATCAATGTAGTCCCTTTCAATCACACTGCATCTTGAGCCCTTAGCTCAGATAGCGATTTATTTTTTTTTGATTCAGTCTGCCCCAAGATTATTTACTTGCTATTCAGAATGATGTAACAGTTTTTGCAATTTAATGAATCATCATGGTACTCTTTCCCCCTTTAGATAGCCACCACACCATTGACTCATGGCTTTCTTGGTACAATATTAATTTTCGAGGGAGATTTTTAATGAGGCTCGTCCTCTTTAAAGAAACAATGTAGTCTCTTTATTGTAGAGACTAGTTCAACTTAGTTCATCTACTATTAAATGAAATTTTAGTCATTGTACTAGTAAAGAATAAAATGAGACACTTTCTATAAGTTAACACAAACTATTTGAAAAATCAATTATAGTTTAATAGATTTAATATTTTAAAACTTTTATGATTATGTAAAAGAAATATTTTATTTGGAGTTGAACTATAAATGTAGAACATAATTTTAATGTTTTTAAACAATAATTGTTTAATCTATAAATATTTATTCTTATTTGATTCGTTTTACTAGTACATGAACTAAATTAATAATTTAACACTAGGAAAAACCAATTTAATCATTTTCCACCAAATAGGCAAATACATACACGTATATAACACTTATATTCAAATTCAAAACTTTACCTTAACGCATCCGACAAATTTGTTAATTTTATAAAATTAAGGAAGATGGTGGTGGTATGAAATTAGCAATTATATCAGTTGTAATTTAATAATAAATATTTCAGAAAAGAAAAAAAAATTATTTTTCAGCGCACCACAAATTCCTCGTTACTACGATTTAGAAGTAAAATAGAAGTCTAACCAAATTTGTAGGAAAAAAGGTAAACTACAACAAAGGTCACTCAATTATGGATAAAGTTATATTTAGGTCAATAAATTATTAAAGATTACATTTAGGTCACTCAATTATAGATAAAGTTATTTTTGGGTCACCCTTCATATTTAAATATAAATCTCAATTTATATATTAGATTAATTAATGATTTTAAATGTAGTATTCTATTGTTAACGGGGGTATACAAGTGATTTGGAAGAAAAAATGATTAAATTTAAATATATATATATATTTAATATGAAGGGTGACCCAAATATAATTTTTCCCATAATTGAGTGACCCAAATGTAATCTTACCATAACTGAGTGACCCAAGTGTAACTTTTAATAATTGGGTGACTTAAATGTAATATTTTCCATAAATGAATGACCTTCGTTGTAGTTTACCCGAAAAAATCAAACAAAAGTTTGCATTTGCTTTTACTTTCGTCGTTTGATTTCTCTTCCACTTCAATGTCCACACTTATTTTTCGTCTATAAATACTCGTCTTCCTTTGTTCACTTTCTCCTAACTCTGCGCTGACTTTCTCTTTTTCTCTCTCTTTTTTCTGATACAAAATTTGGGTTTTCTCTGCTACCCAGATTCAGGTATTGCTTTATCCGTATGTTTAACTAATTATCCAAATCTGGGTCTTTCTCAAAAGCAGAATTTTTTGCTTATTTTTCGTTTCTTTTAATGTTCCTTTTTATGGACAAAGAGCTAAATTTTCTCATAAAACTATGGCTTGGGTAGAAATCTTTGGTTTTTTAGGTTCTGTTTTTCTGGGTCTTGGTTAGTTTTTTGTTTTTGTTTTTTTGGTTCAATGGGTATTGGTTGTTTTGATCAAATCGTTGAGTTTTGGTTGTTTTTGTTTATCCGCAGGAAAAAAGGGGAACGCAAAGCTAAGTTTCAGTTTCGGGTGTGGCAATGGCGAGTCACAGCAATAATGGCAAGTTAGAGAAGTTGGCTTCCATTGATGCTCAGCTACGAGCTTTGGTTCCTGCTAAAGTGAGTGAAGATGATAAATTGGTTGAGTATGATGCTTTGCTTCTGGATCGGTTTCTGGATATTCTTCAAGACTTACATGGCGAGGATCTTAAGGAAACGGTATGCCATTCTCCAGTTTTCACTTTGTTTCTGATATTTGGCTTTTGATCGTTTGCTTCCATGGATTTGTTTCAAGTTTTAATGGTGAAGTACTGGCATTTCACATTTTGATGTTGAAAATCAATTCTTATGGTGGTACTGTATTTCTGCTTAAAAACATTATGCTACTTTGTTAATATAATTGATTGTATATTGAGGTTTGAGACTGAAGATGCTAACTAAATTGATTTGATCCTGAAATTTGTGTAGTGATTTACAGTGATAAATTGTATTTTTCATTTTTTGTGGTTGATTTGTTTAGGTTCAAGAATGTTATGAACTGTCTGCTGAGTATGAAGGTAAGAATGACCCCAAGAAACTTGAGGAGCTGGGAAATGTTTTGACGAGTTTGGATCCAGGGGATTCCATTGTTATAGCCAAGGCTTTCTCCCACATGCTTAACTTGGCTAACCTGGCTGAGGAAGTTCAGATTGCTTACCGTCGAAGGATCAAGTTGAAGAAAGGTGATTTCATCGATGAGAACTCTGCAACAACTGAATCAGACATCGAAGAAACTCTCAAGAGACTTGTTCATGATCTCAAGAAGTCTCCCGAGGAAGTTTTCGATGCACTTAAGAACCAGACTGTGGATCTGGTCTTCACTGCTCATCCTACCCAATCAGTCCGCCGATCTTTACTTCAGAAGCATGGAAGGTTTGTTTTTTCGATTGTTACAGCTGAATGTCCTTTTCATTACATCTCAATAAATACAGCAGTGGAGCAATTTCAAACTTAAATTCTATGGTTTTCATCGCATCCAGGATAAGGGATTGCTTAGCTCAGTTGTATGCAAAGGATATTACTCCCGATGATAAGCAGGAGCTTGATGAAGCTCTACAACGTGAGGTATATCACTGTGTTATGATATTTCTTTATCTGTAAATAAATTTGCTATTTTTCTCGCAAAGAAAAAAGCTTGTTCTCATCATTTGTTTCAATTCCTTTTCCATGTAGATTCAAGCTGCATTTCGTACAGATGAGATTCGAAGGACCCCTCCCACTCCCCAAGATGAGATGAGGGCAGGAATGAGCTACTTCCATGAAACAGTATGGAAGGGTGTCCCCAAATTCTTGCGGCGAGTTGACACAGCTTTGAAGAACATTGGAATTAATGAACGTGTTCCCTATAATGCTCCACTTATTCAGTTTTCTTCATGGATGGGTGGCGATCGCGATGGTACATTCCTACTCGAATAACTGAATAACAATTATTGTACCTTGTAGTGAAAAAGCTCTTTTTGTTAATTATTTAAAATTGGAGGGGCTCAAATATCTTCTGGGGTGTTTCAATATTTTCTTGATTCATAATGCAGGCAATCCAAGGGTTACCCCTGAGGTCACGAGGGATGTTTGCTTGTTGGCTAGAATGATGGCTGCCAATTTGTACTATTCCCAAATCGAGGATCTGATGTTTGAGGTATTTAGCTTGTATCATCTAGCGCATTATAAGGAGCTTTATTTAAACAATCAATTTTAGGCCAATACTTATTGATGTCACTTTTCAGTTGTCCATGTGGCGTTGCAGTGATGAGCTTCGTGTTCGTGCAGAAGAACTTCATAGATCCTCAAGGAGAGATGCTAAACACTACATAGGTATACTTTAGAAAATTTTAAAGCTGCTCAAAGAATGTGTTTAGACTTTAGGGAAACAAAAACTTAATACGCTTCTCTGACTAGATTTTCAATTCCATGCCATGATTTTTGTGACTCAAAGATGATGGTTTCTACAATATTTTGTTCAATTGATTTGTATCATTGGTTCAGTTCTAATTGATGTTACTTACAATGCAGAGTTCTGGAAAAAAGTTCCTCCAAATGAACCCTACCGTGTTATTCTTGGTGATGTTAGGGACAAGCTGTATCAGACACGTGAAAGGTCTCGCCAAATGTTATCTCATGGTATCTCTGAAATTCCCGAGGAAGAAACTTTCACCAACATTGAGCAGGTCTATCTCAGTTTATCTTATATCATGGCCTTATTATTAGTTTGGACTCCACCTACTTTCCATGAGTGAAATACAAATTTACTATTAGATTGTCTGCCCCCAGATTAATATGTAGCCTTGTTAGAAAATGGACAACAGCCAGAAAATCCGATTTTGTAGTTCTGGTCTTTGTTTTGCTTTATGTGCCGGGACAGTGGTATCTTGAAAACTTCCATTTCACTTTCTCTGCCCTCACTGTATTGTCTTCCCTAATTAACTCCTAGCTCTTTTCTTTTTTGCAGTTTCTGGAACCTCTTGAGCTATGTTATAGATCACTTTGCTCTTGTGGTGACCGGCCAATTGCTGATGGAAGTCTTCTTGACTTCTTGAGGCAAGTGTCAACTTTCGGCCTCTCACTTGTCAGACTTGACATTCGACAAGAGTCTGACCGTCACACAGATGTCTTAGATGCAATTACCAAGCACTTGGAAATTGGTTCCTACCGAGAGTGGTCTGAAGAGCAAAGGCAGGAATGGCTATTATCTGAACTAAGCGGAAAGCGTCCGTTGTTTGGCCCTGATCTTCCTAAAACAGAAGAAATTGCTGATGTTTTGGATACATTCAGTGTCCTAGCGGAGCTTCCGGCAGACAACTTTGGAGCATACATCATTTCAATGGCTACTGCCCCTTCTGATGTTCTTGCTGTTGAGCTCCTGCAGCGTGAATGCCGTGTGAAGCAACCATTAAGAGTCGTTCCACTGTTTGAGAAGCTAGCAGATCTGGAGGCTGCACCTGCTGCATTGGCTCGGCTCTTCTCGGTAGATTGGTATAGGAATCGTATCAACGGCAAGCAAGAAGTTATGATTGGGTATTCGGATTCGGGTAAAGATGCTGGGCGTCTCTCTGCTGCCTGGCAGCTATACAAAGCTCAGGAGGAGCTTATCAAGGTTGCTAAGCAATTTGGTGTGAAGCTAACGATGTTCCATGGGCGTGGTGGAACTGTTGGTAGAGGAGGTGGTCCCACCCATCTTGCTATATTATCTCAACCACCGGAAACTATTCATGGGTCACTTCGGGTTACGGTTCAAGGTGAAGTTATCGAGCAATCATTTGGTGAGGAACACTTGTGCTTTAGAACACTCCAACGTTTTACTGCTGCCACACTTGAGCATGGTATGCACCCACCAGTCTCACCGAAACCAGAATGGCGCACATTGTTGGATGAAATGGCCGTTGTTGCCACAGAGGAGTACCGTTCCATCGTCTTCAAAGAACCTCGATTTGTTGAATATTTCCGCCTTGTAAGTGAACTTGCATTATCATGTTCTTAACACCATGTGATCTTAAGTTAATTAAAGCAGTTTTGGATTGAATAATTTTTATACCTTTTCTTTTGGCTGTAGGCTACACCGGAGTTGGAGTATGGTAGAATGAATATTGGTAGCAGACCATCAAAGAGGAAGCCGAGTGGGGGTATCGAATCTCTCCGTGCAATCCCATGGATCTTTGCCTGGACGCAGACAAGATTTCATCTCCCTGTTTGGCTCGGCTTTGGAGCGGCATTTAAACATATCATTCAGAAGGACATTAGGAATCTCCATATGCTGCAGGAGATGTATAATGCATGGCCTTTCTTCAGGGTGACAATTGATTTGGTCGAAATGGTCTTCGCCAAAGGAGATCCTGGCATAGCAGCCTTATACGATAAGCTCCTCGTTTCTGAAGAACTCTGGTCATTCGGAGAGCGATTGAGGACCAACTATGAAGAAACTAAAAGCCTTCTCCTCCAGGTAAACACCCCTGGCCTTAAGCACATACAATGCCTCCGTTTAACAAAACTCGACCAAGACCAACTTAACTTTGTATTGCTTTTTGCTTTTCAGATTGCCGGACACAGGGATCTTCTTGAAGGAGATCCCTACCTGAAGCAAAGACTCCGGCTACGTGATTCATACATCACCACACTAAATGTCTGCCAGGCCTACACACTGAAACGAATCCGTGATCCGAACTACGATGTAAAGTTGCGGCCACATATATCTAAAGAGATTATGGAATCAAGCAAACCTGCCGATGAACTCGTGAAACTGAACCCAACAAGTGAGTATGCCCCAGGTTTGGAGGATACCCTCATCTTGACCATGAAGGGTATTGCTGCTGGCATGCAAAACACGGGTTAAACCGACCTACTTGGCGATGCATGCTTATAGTTTTAAGTCACGAGGAGATGAATTATTCATCAAAGACTGATGTCATTTCGGCCTAAACCTTGTTTTATAGGTAAAGAAAATAAGTGGATATATAATGCTGTTTTCAAGTGTATGATTATGTTGCTGTGCTCAAGACTCGTTGGAGTTGATTAATAATGTATGCTTTAATACAAGTAATGCCCTCCAGGCTTCTGGTCTTTGTTTCTTTTACATGCTTTCTGTAATACATTAGCCTCTACTACCTTGGTAGCTTTGAAAGTCTTTCTTTCACGTAGGAAGAACATTTATTCTTGTGGATGCCTTTGCCTTTGATTAGTTATGCGGAACCAACTGTTGTTGGTGGCAACGATCTCTACTGGAATCAATGCCGATATGCCTCTCATTCTTATAATCGACTCTTGATTTCCTTGAATATTGCATAATACGAGTGGTGGGAACATTAGCGCTCTTAAAATATATAACTTTTTTATGCAATGTAAGCTATTCGTATGATATCAGCTAAGCTTGTAAGATAATCTGTACATTGTTCTCTAAAGCCCTGAAATGCGTATGAAAGTTTAGGCAGCTTTCAAATTCAACATTCTAGGAAGCCAAGCCACAATGTAAATATTGAATTCAGCACTAAACCATATGTACGATACGTTGTTAGTAGTTACGAATTCCGAACAGACATCAAATATAATTAAAAGTCTAACGAAATAAAAGTTCACTAAGCAGGAACTCAAAATTTGTCAGAAGTGGGATTTGAACCCACGCCCTCTCACGAGGATCAGAACTTGACTCTGACGCCTTAGACCACTCGGCCACCCTGACTCGTGATTACCGGTTCTCTCTTTTATGTTTATAATGTATACGGTTTAGACCCACCAGCCCCTTGCACTTTCTAATAGACTAGTCTTAGGCAGGATAAAAAAAATACTAGATCCATAGGGTTCCGACCCAATAAAGCCAGACATTCTCATTTGAAATTGGACATAATATGAGTATCTTTGACTACTCGATTAATTAATAGATTTCGATTTTGATTAATTTTTGACAAGTATTTCAAGACATGAAGATTCGTGTAAGAGTTTTGAGCTTTGACTTCTCATGAAGCAATGCACCTGTGCATGTTCCCTCGTACGAGTGGCTAAAACCATCGTCTTGGTTTTGCTCGTTTTTTCCTTCAATTTTATTTTTAACAATTATTGTTTATGGAAATAAAAATAAAAAAAATCTAGCATGCTGAGAAAATACAGGCAAAACATTTCCCCTGCCATGATAAAATGAATGAATGACTGCTATGATGAAAACGACGGCATTTTATGGTCGAATAAACCAAACCACAACGGCTATATTCCCCTGCCATGAAAACTGAAAAGGTTAAAAAAGCATCACAAACTACAATTATTATTATAATATACAGAATTTTCACCGTACGCCGTACAAACGGTAATTTCTACAGTACTTTTTACGTACTTTTTTGGATCCGTTCCCTTTGCCCCTGAATGAAAAGGCAGCCTTTTACTGCATTTCAACACGTGCTCTACCCTACACCATATCTCTCACGCGTGCCAAAATCAACATCATTGTCTTTTTAAGATGAATTTATTATCATTATCATTATTATTCACATCAAATTAATTTTGATTGATTTGTTTTTGTGTTTTGCCCAATTGACATTATTGTCAAATTATTCTTGCCTTTGCCTTTCCTCCAAGCAATCTGCTACTTTTACACCACATAAATCCATTAATGTGGACAGACATCATTTTTCTATCATAATCGTACGTATACAATTCCAACAGTTTTATATTATTATTATTCCCTTACACAAAATGACATTTTTTATGTAAACGTGATTGAATCCAACGGATATTATCAAATTCTGATTTCACATCTTTCTTTTTCATTAACAAAGGTCTAATTATGCATCGACTCCCTATACTCTTTAAATTTTATAAATTTAATCCATCTACTTTTTAATTATAGAAATTTAATCCTCTTTTTGACAGAATAAAAAATCCAAGTCTAACTTATTTGTGTTATTCTAAATGCAAGTTTTTTCATTGGTGTGAGAATCAAGATTTTTCTTAGGAAATACCCACCAAATCACATCATATTAAACTTGAATAAAAAGGATCCTGATAAATTAGATGATGATGGTATTAGGGTGATGGCATCAATAATTGCTCAAGTAAATAGGAAAAAGACAAGGGTATGGCAAAAGTCTAGAAACCATACCCATCATCATACATTGCAAAGGTTTATGAAAATGGGGAATCTTTGAACAACCTGTAACATTTTGGAACTAGCCCACTAGGCTTACACCCCTTTTTGATACCTCCTTTTCCTCACTCCCAAAACCAAAATATATCCCCAAAAACAAAATCAATTCACAAATCATTTTCTTATTTATTGTAGCCAATCAAAAACAAAATTTTCCCACTTTCACATTCATTGGCACAGCACAACACGTGGCCAAAAAGAGCACCCCCCCCCCCCCCCCCCCCCTATACACCCTCCAAAGGAAGGGCTGTGAATTGTGCTGGTCTTGTTTAAGCACCCACCATTTGCACTTTTGGACCCCCTCCCCTTGGTTTAGGTGTTTTAAGAGGGCAAAAACAACACTTAAATGCCCACATGTGATGTGAATGCTTCCCCAAGAAAAAAAAAGGTGAGATGAACCCTTTCTAGTCCCTCACATGACAATGCCATTCAACAACTTCACTTGCAAACAAATTCAACAAATCAAATCAAACCCTATAATGGAATTAGCTAACATGGCATTAATGACTTAAGAAACAGATGATGGTGTTTAGGTTCTTATCCCTACCCTATAGGACACACACATATGGCAATAAATGGTGCCCAACTACCCACACCCCCACTATTTAATGAGGAAAAACCAACCATGACCAGGTCTTGGGAGTTTCATGGCATATCAGATAAATGAAACAGTTAAGCAATTAATAATGGAGTTGCAGAGAGAAGTAGATGGGGGAAAAAATGGGAATTTTTTTATTGATGAAATGGTTGAGAGAGAGAAGGAAAAAGAAAAAGGAACAACAATATTAATGACAACATATTTCATCCTTCTTTCACTAACCCAGTAAACTAAGTACCCACCAGACATCCATCCAATCTCCCTCATGGCTTCAGATGATTTTGTATATATCATCACATATATACATGTACAGATTCTCCTCTACTACCAGCCCGCCAGTCCTCTTCACTGTATCTCTCTAAAATGTAACTAAGTATCCACTTGTGATTAAATTGTACACATATTTCTCAATTCTCTTTTTTTTTCTTTTTTTCCCACTGAATGAAAGTAGTGATACAAGAACCAGGCTGGCCTACTTGAAAATGGAAAAAGAGGGGGGGGGGGGGGGGGGGGGGGGGTTAAGGAAAAGGGTGAAAGGAGGAAAGAACAGGGAACCCTACAGCAATGAGGATTGAGGAATGAATGAAAAAATAAAAACTGCAAAAGGGAACTAAAAGCTAACTTTATCTGGGGTTCCTATGGCATTGGCTGCTAATGGGATTATTATGTAGCTCTGGTTTTATGTCACAGATACCTGGTAATCTTTATGTGGCGGGGAGGAAAGATTGGAAGGGGAGTGGAAGAGTTCCCGACAAAATAGACGTTTGGGCAGCGATAAGTAAACGCAAAAAAGGGGTGGACCGGGAGTACAATACAGTCATTAATTCTAAAAGCTGTAATGCCTCACCGAGTGCTCCAGCATTTCCCGACTCGGGCACACAAGTTCCTTCACCCGGCTACCATTTTTGTATATCTTGAATGTTGGTACGATCCTCACATTCTCAGCATTTGCAATCACTGGAATCTCGTTGATGTCCACCTTTACTCCAAAAGAAAGGACAAAAAGTTGAGAACAAATTGTTATTCTTGCTGTGCTTTGCATTTAGTTTTCCTTCATCTAAAGGAGCATGGAAAAAAACAAGTAAACCATGGAGAGAGAAAATGGACCATTTACCTTTAGAAAATTTATGGAGGGGTAACGACCACAGAGAGCATCCACGAATGGAGATATCTGTTTGCATTGCAGGTTGGATGCCATCTTAAAATGGACAACAGAGATGCCTGTGGGTCAAAATTAACTCTCAAGAGGATTCCATGAAAGTAATAAAATGAGGAGAGAGAACAATTGAAGTACTGAATATGGTTTTAAATATAAGGCCAACACCTACCTGGCAGACATATTGCAGCTCTGAACTGCTCGAGACTGGACACTTCTTCTACTTCACCACCGAACTTCATGTTATAAACCTCTTCGCCACGTGATTTCTTCAATGCAACTTGAGCATGAAAAAGAGATTCGGCAACTTCATTATCACCCGGCAGTTCCCTTCTTAAAACTTCATAATCTCGGACAGCCTCAGCCCATCTCTCAAGCTGTAGTTCAAAATATTTAGTATGAATCAACCGAATTCGGGTACAGCTATAAATAAAGATGTTTGTCCTTATGATAAAAGAAAGCTTTGAAGAATTGCTTACCTTGCTATTAGACACTGCCCTTCGAAGAAGGGCTTTTATGTAGTTCGGTTGGATACTTAAAGCTTGGTCACAATCTTCAACAGAACGCTCCCACCGTCCAAGCTTAAACCAACATGCTGCTCTGTTACAATAAAGAACAGAATTCAATGGATCAAGCCTAATCCCATCCCCGTATGCTGAGCAGGCCTCAGTGAACCTTTCGGATTTGAAAAGATCATTCCCACGTGCTCGTGCTCTGGCAACCAACTTCACATTGCTAAGCAGTACAGAAACTTCAACATTTCGAGGATCAACCTGCCCAGCCTTCTCCGCAGCTGTCACTGCATTCTCAAACCTGCAATAAATACATCATTAATTTTCAAACTCTGGTCCCAAAGTCTCTGGCATCTCGTCTCTGATGAAGCTTAGTAACTTTTTTAAAACTAACCTCCCAAGTGCCATCTCCATTTGTGCTTGGACAAAAAAGAGATAAGCTTCGGCAAGCATCCCAAAGTACTTAGTCTGTGAGGAGTTGGTGCATTGTTCTAATTTAGGAACAACCAAAAGGCTTGATTCAGCATCATCAAGTTGATGCAGTTTTAAAAGGGCTTCAACTCTACACATAAAAAGCTGTAAATTCAATGTGAACCAGTTCAGCCATTTTCAATGTCTGTTAACTGCACAAATTCTTCAAAATTTAAAGATGGAAAGTTTTGAACAAGATTTTTACCTGAGGGGAAAAGTCTGCACCTGCAGCAATAGCGGCATCAGCTTCCCTTAATGCACCTGTCCAGTCCCTAATTCTCCTGGCATCTGTACACTTGCTAAGATGCCTTTCCACTGCCTGCAACTTCTGCAACTCTGTCGGATCTTGTGGTTGTCCTGGAAAACACAAGTGCTTCCTAGCATTCTCAACATGTCCTACCCTGAAATTGAATGGAGTTAAATTGGAGCGACCTAAATATTTAGGCACATTCGATACAATTGAAATATCTTTAAAAAATGTATGCATTTGATTAATACCGAGAAATAAGAAGTGATTTCAAAATGCCTACAATCATTATACGGAAAAAGGCCGGCATCAATAAAAGTAAACACCGAAACACATGGATATCTATTTTTCATAAAGATAGAAACATAGCAGACAAGTTCATCAGCTACCCTAATACCCTTTGGCAATGGATCCTTCTAAAGTAATTTACAAGAAGTCAATCACTTGGAGCAAACTATTGACAACACAATCCATAATATTTCACCGGATTGCTCTGAAATAATTCAAAAGGAGATGAATAATCCTAGCCAAGCTAATCTTATAAATACAAGCAACAACAATGAGGACCATATAACACAGGGGAAATCCCCAGAACAGACCATGAGACATTAAGAAATTCAGATCATAAAGGAAATAAATTGAATGAGCAGAATTGTGAAGATATAAATGGATCTAACAATCATTCACCAGATCAAAATTTCTGCAACCAGCATCAAGTCAAACACTATTCACTCCTTTCATAGACAGAAACATTGTTGCCAATGTAGATAAAAGAAAACCCAAGTTCTTTTCAACAAAACTATCACTAACCCACAAAATCAACCAAAAATATTTCCACCGACACACTTTCCATTACAAATGTAGATAGAGATATAACACCAAACATGTATATTTATCTGTAACCATAGCTCTTTTCACCTTAACAATAATGAAGCCAGTCTCTGATGAGCCCTCCCATAATTAGGATCCAATCTAACAGCTTCTTCACATTCCTTCACTGCCTCTCCTACTCTCCCTAAAGCCGTCAATGCAGCCGCTCTATTACTCCGGTAAGCCGCATTCGCCGGTGACAAAGCTATAGCCTTATCATACAAACTCAAAGCCTCTAAAAAATGTCCCTTTTTGTACATCTCATTCCCGACTCTCTTAAATTCCTCAGGTTCCGAGTTCCCCATTGCTTTCCTCATTAAATCACTCGTATTCCCCCGGGTTCCGAGGGTGTTACTGGGTTCAAAGGCATAACCTTTGGAGGCTGTAACGGTTCCAGTCCCCACTCCCCCGCCCCGCATTATGCTGCCGTGGCCATAATTACCCGACCCAGAGCCTAAAACGTCGGTTCTGGAGCTTCGATTCGCCGCCATGCCGGTTTTAATGATTTTCCCCGAAGGGCAAATGTTTCCCGTCGGAAGAACGTTGACTGGCGGCGAGTTGACGGTGCTTTGACCCGAATAGATCAGCGGGTGGGTCATGGCAGTGTTGGATTTGGATCTGTTATGAGCCGATTTAATATTCCCGGTCGAAGCTGTCGGGCTGGTTTCACTCGAGCCGGAAAGCTCACCCGAGTGGTTATTCCGACCCGATTCAGATCTCTTAGCGGTCGCGTTAGACGAGTTCCAACCCGAAACGGATCTGGACGAACTGGAACTAGAACTCGTCGTCGTAGTGGTAGTCGTCGTCGTCATCGTGAGACCCTGTTGCCCGGTTCGGAGCGGAGAAACGGGTGAACCCAGATCGAGTTCACGGAAATCGGGCTTGTTATCATCGTAACTCAATGAGTCACGGAGTTGATCGGCGAGTTTGTCAAAATCCGGGGATAACTCCGGTACTGGCTTTCCACCAAGATGCGACATTCCGCTTCCTCTTCTTTCTTCTCACTTCTCACTAAAAAAATGGTGTTACTCCAATTTCCTTCCCTTTCCCCTTCCCTCCCTCTCTTGTCTCTTTTCCTTTGGATGGTAATGTGAGTGGGAAAAGGAAGAGCTTCTTGAAGTGAATGTGGGAAAGGACAGTTCTTGGAGGAAGAAGAGAGATCTAGAGAGAAAGAGAAAATGAAAGAGATGGGGATCTCGTGATATCAAAGTAAGAATGTGAAAATTTTCTAGACCAAGAAACAGAGGTTTTACAGAGAGAAAGAGAATTGGAAGGAGAAGAAAGAAAGAAATGGAAGAGAAACATCTTCTATTTATTCACTTTTTTTCTTGTTTAATTATTAATATTTTTTTATTTTATTTTACCTGCTGCTTCACGAGACAGCTTTTCATTCTTGGGTTAATTACAAATCAGAGAATCCGACGAATGGATCAGAGGAATTAAGGGTTTTATCGGATCAAATTTTATTCCATTAAAATTTCAATGATAAAATAACTAAAATACTATTTCTGAAAATATTTTTTTACGATTTTATATATTTATTCAATTTAATCTCCTAACTGTAAATCTTTATAAATTCTTTCTTTATATTAATATCTTTAATCTTTATACTCTTTAAAATATAATATTATAAATATATTTATATTTTATATGATATCATTACAAATCTTACTCACTCTTGTAAAAAATATATAATAGAATATGTGTATATTGAATATAGTTATAGAAAATCGATTAAATTGAGACTCGTGGTCATTAGTATCATAACATTATAAATATTTACAATTAAATTTGACTAAAAATTTCAACAACTCGACTTGAATCCAATTTTATAAACTCGTCTCTAGTAAAAAAAAATCAAATAAGTTTTAAATAATAAAATAAAAATCAACAACTCTACTAACTTAAACATTTTTTACTCTACTTAACTCACCCGATTGAATATTCGCCCCTAATTAACTTCACATTAAGTCATGAATAATCTTAAATACTAAAACTTAAACTATCCCACTAATGACTTGGATTACCAGGGATGGACCGAGGGGTACTGGTGGGGACAACTGCCCCCCTAAAATTTTGAAAACCATATATGATTTAGAAAAATTTTAGAATTTTTCTATGAATTTTCTATTAAAAATTATTTTCGCCCCCCTAAACTTCTATAAGTTCGCCTCCTCTAAAAATTTATAAGTTCGCCCCCCCTTAGCCTAAAGTCCTGGGTCCGTCCATGTGGATTACACATTCATATGACCCACAACCTCAATTTAACTGATGTTAAAAAAACATCTGTTAAACTTTTTACTCCTAATTGACATTATAATGATTTTAAAAAAGTTGAGAAGTACTTATTAAGAATATAACGATCAATGAACAAATATTTTTGTAATTACGAAAGTCAATTAAAATGTTTAAAAAATAATTGAAAAGTTACAAATGGCAAATATGGTTGTGTAAGGTAGTGTATTAGTATGTTATTTTAAACGATTAATTGACCGACTAAAAAATATATTCAAACTAAACCGATTAATTGATTGACTTTAAATTAATCTTATTATATTCAGTTAAAAACCGATCGATCCGACTAAAACATATCAATTCTTTAATAGTTTGAAATTACCTAATAAATACTTTTTTATAGGACACCAAGAAATAATTATTGTAACACCATTGGTCTGATTTATAATTAACGCTTCATAGTTCAGTATTTCATTCATCTCTCCTCTCTTCGTTCAACGTTTTTATTTTCTTTATTTTTCCTTCTAATTCCTGGGGTTATTTTTTTCGTCTATAATTGATTTTGTTTGTTATTTCTGCTAACTGCAAAGGCCTACGTCTTATCCCACTCCCGTATCAAAGCGATTGAATATCACACTATATATATTTATATGTTATGTGTATAAATGTATATTTCATTTTAGTTACTATAATTGCAATTACCTATAGTTGCATTTAGGGATGCATTGGAGGACTGTGATCTGAGTGACCTTGGTTTTCACGGACCGTGGTACACATGGGAGAGGGGCAGGTTATCGACAAACAACATTAGGGAACGGCTGGATAGGGCTGTTGCTTCAACTGGATGGTGGAATTTATTCCCTGGACACTCGGTTACCCATCAACAGCATACGATATCAGATCATTGCCCCTTAGCTATTCTCCCTGATGGATGCTCAACCCAGGGACCTGCACTCAGCCAAACAAAATTCAGGTTTGATGCAAGCTGGTTATTGGATGAAGAAGCCGAAAACATAGTTAGAGATCACTGGCAACATTCGACTGATGATGTACCTACTAAATTAACCAACCTGGGAATTCATTTAGCAAGGTGGGGTACTGACAACAGGCGAAAATCACGTGCAACAAAGAGAGCTCTAGAAACAAGATTGAGAGAATTATCACTGGCTGATCCAGATGATGATGTGCTCCAAGAATTAATTGAGGTGAAGCTCGGCTTGAACATGGAAGCAGATAGACAGGAAATCTCGTGGGAGCAGAAATCGAGAGCCAATTGGCTAAAGCATGGAGATAAAAATACACCCTATTTCCACTCTCACGCTACATTCAGAAATAAGGTAAATACTATTAAGGGCCTTTACAACTCCTCAGGTGAGTGGATCGATTCAAAAGTTGGGATGTTAGAGGTAGCAACAGAATACTTTGAGAACTTGTTCACAACTTCCAATCCGAGAGTAGCTTCAGATATTTATGATCTAATGTGCCCAAAGATTACCACTGAAATGAATGCAGTGTTGCTTGCTCCTTTCACTAAAGAGGATGTTCATAATTCAATCAAGGAGATGGCCCCTCTGAAAGCTTCTGGTGGAGATGGTTTCCCTGCGGTATTCTTCCAGCATTATTAGAACATAATTGGAGATGACCTTGCCAATTATTGTAATGCTGTAATTAATGGAATGCTACCATTGGATCCAATAAACAATACGCAGGTAGTGCTAATCCCAAAGACATCAAACCCTGAGACCGTTGCACAGTTTCACCCCATCAGTTTGTGCAACGTGATTTACAAAATCATTGCTAAGATGGTTGCTATGCGAATGTCTCACATGTTGGATCTATGCATCGACAAGGCCCAAGGAGCATTCATACCAGGTAGGCACATATCTGACAATATCATCATAGCCTATGAGCTCCTCAATAATATGCACAAACGTCGTGTGGGTAAACATGGATATTTTGCTCTTAAGGCTGACCTAAGTAAGGCATACGACAGGGTTGAATGGCCCTTCTTAGAAGGCATGATGCAGCATCTGGGTTTTGCAGAGGAATGGGTGCAACTTGTTATGCGATGTGTCAGGACAGTCTCTTACTCAGTGTGTCTAAATGGTTCATCTGGAAGAAACTTCAAGCCTTCTCGAGGAATTAGACAGGGAGATCCAATGAGTCCTTACCTGTTTCTAATTTGCGCAGAGGGTCTTTCCACTCTTCTAAATGATGCCAATGCTAGGAACACCATCAAACCTACAACAATTGGAATGGAACGTCTACAAGTGGGGCACTTATTATTTGCTGATGACAGCATCTTGTTTGGAGAAGCTTCATTGATCACAGCAACTAAAATGGTAGACATACTCACCCTATATGGCAATGTCTCGGGTCAACGTGTTAACTATGAGAAGTCTCTTATCTTCTTTAGTTCAAACGTTGACATCACGCTTCAAGGAAACATTGGACGATTGCTGGGTGTCCGCATATCTTCAAATCCAGAATCTTATCTAGGATTACCGACCATGGTTGGTAGAAATAAAAGAGAAGCTTTTCAGTTCTACCTGGACAGATTCAACAAGAAAACTGGAGCATGGGGATTGAAGTTCCTCTCTTTGGGAGGTAAAGAAGTGCTAATTAAGAGTGTGCTCCAAGCGTTGCCTGTTTATGCAATGCAGGTATTCTTATTGCCTTCTTCCCTATGCCAATCTATGGAGCGTCTTATGGCAAGGTTTTGGTGGAGAAACCAGTGTTCGGGTAAAGGAATACATTGGTGTACCTGGTCGCAGTTAACATGTCCTAAGGTCTGTGGTGGACTAGGGTTTCGAGATATGAATGCCTTTAATATTGCTCTACTTGCAAAGCAATGCTGGAGACTCGTTACACAGCCCACATGCTTCCTTGCTCGAGTTCTAAAAGCTAGATATTACCCTAATTGCGAGTTCCTACAAGCTAACTTGGGCTCGAATCCATCATTTGTCTGGAGAAGTATTTATAGTGCTAGAGCTGTGATCGAACAAGGCTATGGCTGGCGCATTGGAGACGGAGCAAAGATCAATATTTGGGGAGATCCTTGGTTACCTGGTCAAGGAAATGCTCGAATCCAAAATTGTTCTATAGACATCAATTACACGAGAGTGGCTGACTTAATTGATGCAAATAAGTCTTGGAAATCAGATGTATTACAACGTGTGTTTGATACTGAATCATGTGCGAGAATTCTCTCTATCCCCCTATCGAAGACTGGTTTACAAGATCAGATCATTTGGAGGTTTGATGGTTCTGGGGAATACTCAGTGAAAAGTGGCTATCGACTTTTGAAGGGAGATCTCAACACACATGTTGGTAGCAGGTCTGTTACACACTCCCCCACCTTACGCTCATTCTATACAAGTCTATGGGAGATTAATTTACCTTCGAAGATTAAGATACATATGTGGAAGGTAATAAATAACTTCTTGCCAACATTTCGAAACCTAGTAAACAGGAGATTGAATGTGGTTGACTGCTGCCCTTTCTGCCATGGTTCAAGTGAAACAACAATGCATATAATGCGGGACTGCTATTATGTACAACAATTACTTGCTCACCAAGGTATTCAACTGCAAGTGGGAAATGAGACCCTAGATTGGAGTCATTGGGTTACTGAATTTTTCAGCACGCTGAGCCTATCTGCCAAAATTGTGTTGATGGTCACCTACTGGGCAGTATGGTTTTCACGCAACAAGATTGTGCACGAGGGTGGCCTAGCTGTTATTCAGGAGACACTTTCCTTTATTCAGGCTTTTATACTGGAACATGGGAGTATCCTACACACGTCAACGTTAACAGCATCACCTGTCAACATAGCTTGGTTTCCTCCAGAGGCAGATACCATAAAATGCAATTTTGATTCAACTTATGACTCGCAAGCAAGGAAAGCAGTCTCAGGTATTATCTGCAGGAATTCGAATGGCTTAATTATGGCTTCATGCATTGTTCCTCACTGGAATGTTGCAGATGCCTTTGCAGCTGAGGCCTATGCTTGCTTACAAGCAGTCACATTTGCCAGGGAATTAGGGTTTAATAAGGTTATAATGGAGGGGGATTCCCGATCGGTGATTTGCAAGGCAAATGATGCTAAAATTGATCAATCAATCATCAGCCCGATTGTACATGATATCAAGAAGCTGGCCAAGGATTTTGGAAGTATTCGATTCCGATTTGTGCATCGTGAAACCAACAATGCTGCACACACGTTGGCAAAGGAAGGAAGGAGCTGCATGCTCCCACAATATTGGATCGAGGAAGCTCCTAATGGGACATCACTAGCTGCTGCACGAGATTTGGAAAAGATGTATAACCAGTAAAACCATCTACTGAACTCGATTGATCCAGTGCCGCGAATTCTCAGGGATTCGAAGATTGAAGCCGTCTACTTGGAGTTATTATTTTATCAGTATTGGGATACACTCCAATTTATTTATGTTTTTTGATGGTTTATTTGCTATTTAGTCTGTAAACTAGCTAATATGGGACATGTGTTCTTAATGATGTATCTTTCCCATTTTAATATAAACCATCTTTTTCAAAAAAAATTATATGCTATCGAAAAAGTTTTACAATTATATGATTATGATGTAAATTTAGATCAAAATAAAAAATAAATCGAAATAAAATCTAAACAATAATATATGTTACTTGTTTTAATTGTTTTTCCAAATTGGATCATTAGTTTACTTTATCAAATTACAAGACATGAAAAGATAAACTTTTTTTACTTTAGCGGCTAGTTTTATTAAGGAGTAATTATAATAAAATTATAAGAAGAATATATAAATTCAAAAGTAGACTAATCATTTTTCTTAAAACTATTAGAATGAATAAACTAACAACTACATAAAAAATGAACGTTCAAAGAAATTGTTAAAAAACTTAATTAAACAATTGAAAAAAATAATTGATACAAACAAACATTATTGTCAAAGGTGAAGGATAAACATCATTATACTACTAACACAAAAAATATATAATAAGATGACTCAATAATAAACCAACTTATCGCAACTCAATAGTTGTCTGCTTTGGATGATTGTGAGCATCTATTAATATACGAGAATCATGTCAAGTGCCAAAAGCATAGGTAAGTTTATGTTTTTATTTTTAGGGTTTACGTTTAATTTTGGTTTATTGTATAAATAAGCAGGTTACACAGCATGTGTATCAAATTTAAACCCTTAAACTAATGAACTAGAATCAATTACTATAAATTTATTTTTCAACTACTTGATAGTATCAATCCTTTTATATAATAGTTTGAAGGTGATAAGGTAATAACAATTTATATTTTTTTAACACTTTAATGAAGCACACACGTTACGGATAAAATTACTCCAAACGCGAATCTTCTAAACCGAACATTATATTTTTTTCTGAAACTATTCGTTCCATTCATAGTTTCTATCATTTAAATAACATGCATTTAAAATAAAAATGATATTTTTATCTTCGAAAACTTGAAGAAAAAAAAGTATATTATGCTTTGAATTGTGTTTTAAATTAAAATATAGCGCGTGAAGTATACTGAATGAAATAGATAGTGAGAAAAGCAAAAGTAGGATTGCATGAAAATAGTCACGACTCAAGAAGGAAGGAGCGAGTGAGCAGGTCCATCGTCTTCTTCACTTTCCAGTGGTATTTTTCTTATTTTCTAAACGCTGCCACAGTTAAATTTCACAGTAAATTTTTTAACAGCGGTATTTTTTTTAGTTTCCTCAGGTATTTATCCAAACAATTTCAATAATTGTTTTTTTAAATTTTGTTGGTTCGTATATACAATAGACGTTGATTATAAAAATTTAAAGTTGAATAAGTTGTTTTTCACATGATGATGATCAAACTCTTAATTATACAATAAGATTTTTATTATCTCACTTAAATTTTGTAGTTTTATTTGCAATACTCTTTGATGTTGACGGTCAAGAGAAAATGTATTTAAAAAAAATCAAGAAAAATGATAGGTCATGTTTGGTAAAGAGAAATTTGGGCAAAAAATAGAAATTTGAGACATAATTAGAGGTTTGACCAGTAAAATTAACTAATATTGTTGTTTGATAAATAACATATTGAAAGATCGAATTGGGGTGAAATCGTTAATTTTGAAAAAGCTCATAATATGAGTTTTTTGTGATTAGATGTTTGATATTAGAGTTGTAAAGACTCTTTTACCATTACCAGTTACCAAAAACCTCAAAAGAACCTAAATTAAATATTTTTCACCCTATTTATAAGCTAATCATATTTAGTTTTTTTTTTCTTTTTATTATCACATGTTTATATGTATATTGAAATTTATTAATTAAAAATAATTTTATAGATCTAATTAATATTGATTAAATACAAAATATTGATAACTAATAAACTATTCAAACAAGTATTGAATACAATCATGTCCTTATATGTCATTTTGCTTGTTTAATAATCTAACAGCTATCAACTATTAGTTAACTTTATCAAACACTTTTATACAATCAGCTAATAGTCTAATACAATGCGTTAGTCAAATCAACTAATGCAATCAGCTATCAGCTAATGTAATCCGTCATCCGCTATCAGCTATCCGTTAATTATCAAACATATCATAATATTATGTTATTAACATGATATTATTGTATGATTAAATAAATAAAACAATAAGTAACTTTAAGAAGAAATAACAAACCATATTGAAGGAAATGTGTGGATGGTTATGTAATTGAATTAAAAATATTTTTCTTTATATGGAAATTTATATAATGAGTCACTTAAATTCATGGACTGCTGCTAATTCATCCCCTAGATTCTTGTACTTTCTTTCTACTAGATTTTTTAACTAGCTTACGCAACCAAGAAAAAAGAACGGAGGAATTAAACGCCGAGTTACCCGAAATGCCCTCGAATTCCCATTAATTACTTAAAAGCCATGCAAATCCCCCACCTGTTCAGTCTCTTCGATAGGCTCGAGAAAAGTGAGAGATTAATGTCAACTTCACGTAAAAGAAGAAGGGCCCCCTCCTTCCCCAAAAGGCCGAAGAAAGGCCAGCAATGACATTTATCGTAAAAACAGGGGTTTAAACAAGGGTAGTATTGGAAGTTCAGAAACGTGGGTCCACTGCGACAGAAGTAGCTGGCCATGTGCAGAGAGAGTGGCGTGCCAGCTGGCCCATTGTAGGGAAATACCTTAAGGGAGGGCTAAGGAGTGGCATCCAGCTAAGCAGATAACGGGACTGCAGTAACAGTGTTAGGACTATATATATTATCGAATACAAACGAGTTTAACTGAACTTTAATTTAAACTTTAGTATTGTTGATGAGTAAAATGGTGGTTTTTGGACGTTTTTTTTTTCATTGGGTCGTAGAGTCTTGAGTAGTAGTGGTTGTAGACAGAAGAAAGAGAAGAAAAAATGGGTATTAATTCGATTCTTCTTTTAGATCGTTTGTATAAGATGTCAAATTTAGTTTTTGTAAGAAATAATAAGCGCCACAGTCAATGATAGAGCTAGGATCAAATATTGAGAGGAACAAATATCTATTAAGCTTTTAAATTTAAAAATTTAAAAAAGTAAAAAATTATTTTATTATTATTTAAACTAGAAAAAACCTAAAGTGCAATTATACCAAAAAAAAATTGGGAGGGACAAGAGCCCCTCCCAAGCTCTACATGGCTCCGTCCTTGGCGACATCATAATGTTGACTGTTAATCAGTAGAGTTAGTTGGTAGAGATGGTAGGCGGGTACAATTTGCATCACTCCCGCTCCATTTGAGGTGAGTATAAGTTTATATTTAGTGGGAAGCGGGCGGGTGTGAATGTTAAAAATCATACCCATCGTAGATATATAATGAATTTAAAACTTTAATTATCTTATATCCATCCGCTCCGTATTCGTTCACCCCGTCCAACATCTGTTTGATAATATTTAGTGGGAGCATGTCTTGTATTTTTGTATAAATCATTTAAGTATAAATTTCTTAATTGATTTAGCTTGAAAAAAATATTTTCCCCTTTATGTTTGATATTAGTGAGTGCATGATTGACAAGTTTGGTGGGTATGAGCAAATACAGATTAAGTGGTGGATGTATGGTAGATTTGGAAATGCACTTGGTGAATAGGTGATGGATATAAAAATTTTAAATGTCAGTTTGTAGTTTGCGATCCTTATTAGGACAGCTTATCAAGAGTATTGTAACTTTTTAGTAGGATTGATTGCCAGTATTTCGATAATTCTCTAAATTTTATGTTCGTATAATTGTATGCCAAGGAACGTTGTGGGGGAGCGAAGAAATTGATGGTGTAGAGAGAAAAAGGTATAACAAATATTAATTAAATTTGAATGGTTTAATTATACCTGAGTCAAACCTAAACTCAAAATTTAATATTGAAAATAACTCAAGTCAAATAAAATTTAAACGTAAACTCAACTCAAATACCGCTTTAGTTGGGATTAATTCTCCGGTCGTGGGGAAGGATTTAACGGACGTTAGGGGGGGATAGTGACAGCAGAGCATGCCATATTTATGAGTGGTGGAAGGAAGGGGAATGATGAATAGGCGATCTAATTCATGCTAGCTAAGCATTTTTTCCCTCTTTCTTTCTTAGTTTTTAATTCAATATGCCCTATAAGAATTTCTATTTCAATTTCATTTTTAGGTGCTAATAGCTTCAATGACTCATGGATATGAATGGTAATGAGGTGGAATCGTTATTTAATACATCAGGATTCGGATTCAAATTAATTCTGTTTTATAAACATTTGAATTTTATTTAATACATTAGAAGTCTACTTCAACTCAGGTCTTGAACTAATTTTTTTATGCCTAGTCCATATTTTTTATTAAATAGAAAACTTTTATATTATAAATGCAGATGTCAAGATTTAAATTCACGCAAAATAAAATAACATAAATATTTTTTATTATTCGATTAATTAATAGATCTGCTAATTCTAAATTTTTAATAAAAAATTCAATCTTAAAACCCAAATTCTAAAGGAAAATCAATTCGTAGGTTAGGAATTTTGTTTTAGAAAGATTGAGGTGAAGAAGTATTAAAATAATTTAAATTGAATTATTTTTTTGAAAGAAATAAAATGTAATTTTTCCATTTTGGTCAATTATAATGTCATTATTATTTATTTATTTTAATTACCGATATTCAATTGATTAGTTTACTAATTTAAATCGAATATTGTCAAAGGCAATATTTAAGAGGACGAGTGGGAGTCATGGCCCCTAAAATTTTTAAAATTGAAGAAAAACTAAGTTGGTAATAATAAAATTGTACTTTAGTCTCTTAATATATTTTATATTGCCGCCCCTAGTGAATTTAGAGATTATTAAATGACCCTCTCAATAAATAAAATGGAGTTCTGCCCTTCGATACTATAGACACTTAAAAAGGAGAACTTTTCAAACTCAATTTGCTCCATGTACAACATAAATAATTGAATCCCTAATTTTACTGGACTTTAAACCCTAAAACTAAACTCGGCTAAAAAAATAAATTATTTGGCCCGATGCAAAAATACTTGACTCATCTTGATTGGACTTGATCGTAATTTTATAACCCAACTTGACTCGAAAAAAAAAATTCAAATAAAGTTTGAGTTACAAAATGAAAATTTGAATAACTAATTTTTTTAGAATTAGTAGATTAGTTTTTAAGTTCAAGTCGAGTCTCTCAATTCTGTCATATATATATATATCACATATGAAAAAACATGAAGAAATATGTGTATTGTATATGGTTATAGAAAACCGTTTACTCATTATTATTTAAAATTTATTATTGATAAAATATGAAAAAAAATATTTTATAAATCTTCAAATAAGTAGTTTTGAAATATATATTTTATAAAATTTAATTGTTTAAAATATTTAAAATAAGTATAGTCAAACTTTTAAAAATTTGACTTTTAAAAAGTCAATAAAGGACAAAATTAATTGGAAGGAAGGAGTAATTAATTAGTACCACAACATTATAAATATTTATAATTAAATTTGAGTAGAAACCCAACAACTTGACTCAAAATTTTTTAAATAAAGTTTGAATTATAAAATATGACTCTACAACTCGACTAATTCGAATTTTTTTGACTCGGCTCGACTCAACTCAAGCGAATGTCCATCACTACTCTAGAGACAAACATCTCTGATTCAAATAATATCAATTATCATTAATGTTTGACCAAAACCAAATTAAAATCGAATAAAATTTTGAAAAATATCAAACAATTTTTTTTGAACAATATCAAACCAAAACTAAGTCATGCCGTTCGTAAACAAAATTATTAGTTGCAAAATAAATAAGTTAATTATTTGAATATCATAGTGGGTTAAGATGTGACATGTCACACTCTTACATCAAAAAGTCATACATAGATGTAGTGTGGACAGAGAGTGTACTCGTAATAGTTGGTACACGTGACTATTATTCACCAAAATCTAACGTCAGACCACTTAATTCAATGGTTAATGCACCAATTAAACATACATTATTGGTACGAGAATCTTGAAAATGATAAATTCTTCGATTTCTAGATTTAGTACCGAAATGATATTTTTATATACAAAGTTTATAAACGAAATTAGTGCAAACATTTTTATACTTATTTTATTCTTTTAGACATAATTCAATGATTATGGGAGCCATGGTGATTGGAATTTGTGATGAGTAAAACCAAGATCTTGGCTAATTTTGTTATTTTATTTTTTATACATTTTAATTTATATTAATTTCAAATTTTTGTTAATTTTAATTATTTAATAATAGTACATGTGTACTATTAAAATTAATTATGCTCATGAATTCGGCAACAAAATCAATTATGTCTTCAAATTTGGTTAAAACAATCAATTTAATCTTTTTGCCAAGCCATCATCATACATGTACTGTCATGTCAGTATCTTTAGGGGTGTTCATTTTCGGGTACCCGAAAAACCGGGTACCCGAACCTTCAAGTATTAAATTTGTTGGCCCATGTCCTGACCCGTGAATATCGGGTACCCGGTTCTCATTTTTTTAATTTTTTTATTTTAAAATTAAAAAAACCTTAAAAGTTCAAAACACATGATCCTAACAAAAAATAATGATTTAAAGTTTATAACCATAAGAAAGACATTAAACATATTAATCTCGATCGTGATTTTTTTTCTTCCGAATCTCATATTTTTTAAAGAAACCTACTAATGCATAAATGCAATAGAGAAACATTGTTGTTTGTTTCAAATCGAATCTTACATATTCAAAAGTCAATATATTTTTTTGAAAATATAAAACATGAAAGCATATAATACTTTTACAGAATGAATTTAGGGATTTAAATATAGTTCTAAAGTAAAAATATTAAGTAATCTAATAAAAAATAGGAATCGGGTACCCGAGTAAATTTTTTTTGGGTAAATACCCAGTTATTTATGTTGGGTAGTTCAGGTCGGGTAATTTTGAACACCCCTACGTATCCTGAGCCGCCACATAAATATCGTTAACTACCATGTTAACACTGTAATGATCGATGTCGATCAAAGAATCAATTTGATGCAATTAACACGCTAAAAATTTAAATTTCACCCACAAAATTTGTGCTCAAACCGAAGGATTTCAGACAAAATTGACATATCAACAACTAACTAAAGGATTTCATCGATAGCCGAGACTTATTTGGCGGCTTCATCAGGAGAGTCTTTCCAAGGGAAACAATGACAAGAAACCTCGGCATTGGAGGATGAATGGTAAGAATCCCGCCGGAGAATCATTTTTTTGGTAGCATCAAAGCGACCGTCGGTAGAATCTGAGTTTTCATACATGGAGCCGTTGAGTACCTCTCGGCGGTAGGATTCTTGTAACCCCTCGTCACGGCCTAGTCACCAGACCGAACCGAACGTGTCACACGGGGAAAACCGAAGTGAAACCCATTAAGGCCTCACCCCGATTAGTAACCCTATTTTTTTATTTTATTAATCTTGTCTATATGCCATGTTTAAACCTATGTGAGAAGGCAAACAAAGGAAGATCAAACACTGATACGAACCAAGAAGAGGGTATAACGGTAAATTAATCTTACCAAAATAGTTTAATTGTCAAGTTACAAGCACCTGAGACGAAACCAACGCAAACGATACATATAAATTCATTTATGAAACATACAAGCATTAGAGACTAAAGTGCAACATTTGGAAACCTTCAAAGATGCCCTTTTAACCACTTTGACTACCTGCGTTTCGAGACAGGACTACCCGTTCCGAAATGCGGGTTCTCATTCAAAAGCAACATTAGGCCGTTCTGGAACGTCCCACCCTAGTTCTGAAACATGAGCCTCTAGTGGCAAAACGTACCGGAAAAGGCACCACCCCCATTTCGATATGGGTGCCCCAAAAGCTTGGTCGTTCCGAAACAACACCAGACGTTCCGAAACGCCTAGGCACAGATTGCCCCGAAAATGCATTTTGGCATCCTCAAACGTTCCCAAACTTACCCCGAAAGATCACAAACCACATAACAACATATCAAGCAAACATACTAGAGGCATTACACCCTAAAAACAAGCTTCTATTATGCATACACACAAATATGAATCTCAAACCCAAAAGCTCATAAGAACACTTAGCTCCAAAGACACCAACAAGCCAAACCACATGTCATTTAGCCAAAAACCATAACAAGCCTCAACATAGCATGATATCAACATCTAAAACATGTTAACAACATTAACAACTATAAAAGAGTTTGGACACCAACTCTCAAACACAAAAGTCTAGCATTCCCATTGCCTAAGTATTATTACAACCATAAAAACCATACTTTGAGCTAGAAAAGAACTTTAAGACTCCTCCTTGCCCCGCTTGCCTTTCGAAGCCACTAACGATCTACATTGTTGAAAAAAGAGTGTGTAAACTTAAATGCTTAGTGAGTGGAGCTCAAAATCACAACAACAACAATGCAGTTTAAAACATGTATTTAGTTTAAAGTCAAAACCATTTAGAAGGGAAAATATACTAAACCGAAAGCACAAAGACAAAACCATGGTGTGCACATGCACAACCATTTCCGTTGGGACTATACATCACTGTTCCCAATAACTAGTATATTTCTGGTGGGACTACATATCACCGTACTCAACTACTAGTCACATCCGGTGGGACTACACATCACCGTATTCAACAACAACACGACAACATTAAAAGGGGATAAAAACAATTGCATTTCAACCAACAATGTGTATAAACATATAGACTAACACTTAACGAAACAAGGCAAGAAACAAAACACTTACACTTGATTTTAGATTGGCCCTTAAGGCTCCACCCAAACCCCACGAAACCTTCTTTGAACATTTTAAAGCTTCAAAACAATTTCCACTCACCAGCACAACCCAAACGATAGCCGAAACACCGATCTCAAGCCTCCGTAACACCGGGTAATGCGTCCAAAGTACCCGAATCAATCTTCTCTACTTTAAGGAAACCCAAAACAGAATATTAAGACGCTAATATACTTGTAAACTAGCAACAACCCAGAAATCCAACTTCTTGCAACCAAAACACATTGATTCAAACTCAAATTTCACCCAAAATATATTCAATTCAGCCCCAAACTACTTGCAGCCAATCCCAACAAATTTATCATCAAAATCTATATTTTAACATCCAAAACATCAACTCAAAGCTACCAAACCATCAGCTGTCACTTAGACCCAAAACTCATCCAAAAACTCAAGATTTCCAACTTCTAAAGTTACCCACAATACTCATTTCGGGTTTCCTATAACAACACATCATTTCCATGTTATTTTAGCAATAAGACAAAGTTAAAAACACACCTAAACTCAGCCACAACCAACCCCAACGAAAATCCCATAAACTCCCTTCCACTTCAAATAAAAACAAGTTTAAACCATGGGTTTTTGTAAAAATCTTAGTATCTATGACTCAAGGAAGATAAAACCAAGTTAAAGAATCAATTACCTTGAAAAAATCGCTTGGATAAAAAGCTAGGAGCAATGGAATAATGAAATGGGGTTTTGGGGAGGTTTAACGTGAAAAGGGAATTTTTTTGGAGAAGGTGATAGCATTTCAAAAACCCTTTCTTTATTTCTTTTATTTCAAAATTCCTATTTTGTTCTTTTTATGAAAACCAAGATTATCCATTTAAAATAGCTTCAAAATTAACCTAACCCGAATTGATTTAACCAAGCACGATTATCTCCTGAACCTTAAACTCGTGCTTTACAAATCTCTTCCACTTAAGGAATTTCGTCCTCGAAATTACCTGACGGAAAGAGATACAGAAATTGTTTATCTATGTCTTCCTTCCTCTCCCAAGTGGCCTCTTCCACACCACGGTGTCTCCACAAAACCTTGACTAACTCAATAGTCCTCCCACGTAACACTCTACTATCCGAAGCAAGGATCTCAACAATTTCTTCATCATACGGCAAATCTGGGTTCAACTCGATCTCTTCCATTGACATCACATGAGATGGATCTGATCTATACCTCCGAAGCATCAAAACGTGGAACACATCATGACTCTTTTCTAACTCAGTCTGCAATCTCAACCTATAAGCAACGAGACCAATCCTCTCAACTACCTCGTATGGACCAATGAATCTCTGACTCAACTTACCCTTCTTACCAAACCTCATTACATTCTTCCAATGTGAGACTTTCAAAAACACTTTGTCGCCAACAATATACTCTATCTCTTTTCTCTTCAGATCGGCGTACGATTTCTATATGTCTGAAGCTGCCTTCAAGCGATCACAAATTAGTTTTACCTTCTTGGTGGTGCCCTTAAGCAAGTCGGGCATAAGTACAAGCTTCTGTCCGGCCTCGGCCCAACAAACAGGTGTTCTACATTTCCTACCATATAGAGCTTCATACGGTGCCATCTGAATACTAGCCTGATAAGTGTTATTGTACGCAAACTCCACTAATGATAGGTGTTTCTCCCATGAACCCTAAAAGTCGATGATGCAACAGCTCAACATGTCCTCTAACACCTGAATCACTCTCTCTGATTGACCATCTAATTTTGGGTGATACGAAGTACTGAAGTTCAACCAAGTACCCAAATCTCGATGCAAACACTCCCAAAATCTAGCTGTAAACCTCGGATCTCGGTCTGACACAGTCGATTTCGGTACCCCATGTAATCTCACTATCTCACCGATGTACAGATCGAACAACTTATCTAAGGAGTAGGTAGTATGAACTGGTATGAAATGGGCACACTTGGTGAATCTATCAACTATTACCCACACTGAATTCTTCTTCGAATGAGTCAACGGTAAACCTGACACAAAATCCATAGTAATCCGTTCCCACTTCCATTCCGGAATCTTCAACGGCTGTAACAAACTTGAAAGAAACTGATGCTCGGCCTTAACTCGTTGACAAACCATACATTTACTCACAAACTCAGCCACATCTTTCTTTAATCCAACCCAGTAATACTCATCTTTCAACCCACGATACATCTTCGTACTACCCGAATGCATAGAAAAAGGACTGTTATGAGCTTCGTTTAGAATAGTACGCCTTAACTCGGCATCTTCTGGAACAACTACCTTATCCTTGAAACATAGGATTCCATTCTCACCAAAGCAGAAATCTGTGGGTTTACCCTCGGCTATATCTTGCAAGTGAGGTGCCAAAGACTCGTCTTGCAATTGTTTCTCTCGAATCAACTGAACTAACGAAGGTTTAACATGTAGCTCGGCTATCAAACCACCATCTTAAGACACACTCAATCTAGCAAACATAGCTCGCAACTCAACTACCACTTTTCTACTCAAAGCATCGGCCACTACGTTTGCCTTACCTGTATAGTAATTTATCATAAGGTCATAGTCCTTAAGAAGCTCTAACCACTTACGTTGTCTAATGTTCAACTCTCTTTGAGTCATAAGGTACTTCAAACTCTTGTGGTCAATATAAACTATGCATTTCTCACCATAAAGGCGGTGTCTCCAAATCTTCAAAGCAAACACTATAGCAACTAACCCTATGTCATGAGTGGGGTAATTCTTCTCGTGAACTTTCAAATGTTTCGAAGCGTAAGCTACAACTTTTTCTTCTTGCATAAGCACACAATCTAACCTTACGTACAATGCATCACTGTAAATTACGAACTCTTTCCCTGGTTTAAGCTGAACCAAAATAGGAGCTTCTGTCAATGTTTTCTTCAACTTTTCAAACGCTTGCTTCCTTGCATCTGTCCACTCATACATAACATTTTTCTAAAGCAATTTAGTCAAAGGTGCCGCAATCTTCGAGAACCCCTCAACAAATCTTCGATAATACCCCGCCAAGCCTAGGAAACTACGGATTTTGGTCACAGAATTCGGTTGTTTCCAATTCACTATGGCTTCTATTTTCTTAGGATCCACACAAATCCTATCGGCTGAGATCACATGACCTAAAAAGACTACCTCCTTAATCCAAAACTCACATTTACTTAACTTGGCATACAACTGATTTTCAAGCAAAGTCTGTAGCACTAATCGCAAATGCTCGTCGTGTTCTTCCTCGGTTCTAGAGTACACTAAGATGTCATCTATAAACACTACTACAAACCTATCCAAAAACTCATGAAACAGTCGGTTCATCATGTCCATAAACGCAACTAGAGCATTAGTCAAACCGAAAGGCATTACCAAGAATTCATAGTGCCTACACCGTGTATGGAAGGCTGTCTTCGGTATATCTATATCCTTTACCTTCAACTGATAGTAACCCGATCTAAAATCAATATTCGAAAACACTGAAGCACCTCTCAACTGATCAAGCAAATTATCTATCCATGGCAAAGGATACTTGTTCTTCACGGTTACCTTGTTCAACTGCCTATAGTCTATACACATCCTCATACTATCGTCATTTTTCTTCACAAACAAGACCGAATCACCCTACGAGGAAATACTAGGCCTAATGAAACCTCTATCTAACAGTTCTTGAAGCTGTGTCTTCAACTCTTTCAACTATTTCGGTGCCATTCTATATAGAGCAATAGATACGGGTGCAGAATCGGAATATGTCTCAATAGTAAACTCTACATCCCTATCTGGAGGCAAACCCGGAAACACTTCTAGAATGACACTTGGAAAATCACAAACTGTCCTGATGTCTTGTGGTCTAACCTCACTCATATTTAGATTCATCACATAGGCCAAATACGCTTGACAACCCATATCCATCAACCTCTGAGCTTTTAAAGCAGAAACAACATTAGACATGAACTTAATGTTCTCGCCAACTACTACAACCTCAAAATCACCCGCAAGTCTCAAGAAATCTCTTTTGGTATCAAAGTCTACCTTAGCCTTATGCTCTACAAGCAAGTTCATGCCCAAAATCACATTGAAACCATATAACGACAATTCCATCACAACGACCGAAAACACATGCCCCAGAATCGTCAAATGCACCTATTGTATATTTTCCTAACTACCACGGTCTCACCAAAAGAACTAGTAACATTCACACTTACCTCTAACAATTCATATGGTAAACCTAACGATCTTGCTTGCTCAACCAAAATGTAGGAATGTGTCGAACTCGAATCTATCAACGAAAGCAAAGATAAAGATCGTAACAAGAAATTACCTGCGATGACATTCGTGTCATTCCCAGCCTCTCGTTGTGCATACACCCTAGCTGGTCCTCCACCCTCGGGTTGAACAACTACCACATGAGCTATGTTCCTCTAACCATCATTCTTTGGCTAAAAATTACCTCGACCGCGCCCACGACCTCTCTGATGCTCAAAACCTCTAACTGGAGCCTGTCTGCCCCTAGCCGGGTGAGGACAATTACGCCTCAAATGATCTCGGGAACCACAGTTCCAACATACCACAAAGGTACCCATACACTCGCCCGGATGACGTCTACCACATCTAGTGCACTGAGGAGTATGAACAACAGCTCCTTGGACATGATGGTCGCGTCCATGGTTACCGCCTCTATGTCTCGAGTCGGGCTTATATCTCCTATATGTATGCCTCTTGGCATGCTCTCTATCCCAATCCGCATGTCTCTTCCCCGAATCGGACCCACTAGCACGAGTGTTCGAGCCTAAACTCTGCTCAATATCCTTGGTCTTAGAGACCAAGACATCAATCTCAGTGTAATCAGAAGCGAGCATATACGTCTTTACATCCCTAGTCAAACCATAACGGAAGCGCTAACATTGTTCTCTCTCACTGGGAACCAACTCGGGAGCATATTGGCTCAACCTCACAAATTGGACCTCGTACTCTGACACCGTCTTACTACCCTAAACCAAGGCCATAAATTCCCCCTTCTTTTCATCCTAGTATCGGGCTCCAAGGTATTTCTTTCTGAAGGTTGTTCTGAAGAATTCCCAAGTGACGTCTACCTCCGGAATACCCGAAATAACTGTAGTCCAGCATGCATACGCATCTCCTTGAAGCAAGGAGACAACACAACCCAACTTACGCGTGTCAGAGCACTCCATCTGACCTAAGATGCGTGTAGTAATCTCAAGCCACGCCTTTGAACCATCGGGAGTCAAACCACAGAACTCAACTCTGCCCAAACTACGAAGTCTCTTAATGGGTAAATCAGTCCTCGCACCCTGAGGTGGTGCTGCAGCATGTATACCAGCTAAATTTGTATGAAAATCCCCGGCTATGATCTGAATCAAATGAGTCATGTCTGCACTAGCATGACCCTGGCCAACCTGAGGTCCATTACCATTACCTCCAACATTCACATCAACTTGAGGTACCTCAACTCCGACATCTGCCCCATTACCATCGAGAGCAGCATGAGGAGGAGGAGGCACAACCTCGAGTGCCTGGTCACCCGCTCTAAGCCTTCCCATCAGTCTCACCATAAAGAAGATAAAATCTAAAACAATAAACATAACACACAAGAAAACATTGGGTCAGCAAGGGCAAGGATCCAAGTGCTCAAGCTTTTTTAACCAAAACCATTTTCCAATAACAATACCTAGCAATGGGGACGCTCAACTACACTTCAACCAACAACAAGAACGAGAAATCATGCTTTCACACATCGTACATTGGCAAACAAACCAAACAAACCAACTTACCTTCCCGAGAGAGCTCGTAACCGAGGCTCTGATACCACCAAATGTAACCCCCTCGTCCCGGCCTAGCCACCAGACCGAACCGAACGAGTTACACGGGAAAACTGAAGTGAAACCCGTTAAGACCTCACCTCGATTAGCAACCCTATTTTTTCATTTTATTAATCTTGTCTATATGTCATGTTTAAACATATGTGAGAAGGAAAAAAGCGGAAGAGCAAACACTGATACAAACCAAGTAGAGGGCATAACAATAAATTAACCTTACCAAAATAGTTTAATTGTCAAGTTACAAGCACCCGAGACGAAACCAACTCAAATGATACATATAAACTAATTTATGAAGCACATAGGCATTATGGAGTAAAGCGTAGCATTTAGAAACCTTCAAAGATGCCCTTTTAACCACTTTGGCTACCTGTGTTTCGGGACAGGACTGCTCGTTTCGAAACTCAAGTTCTCATTCAAAAGCAACATTAGGTCGTTCCGGAATGTCCCACCCTAGTTTCGAAATGAGAGCCTCCAGTGGCAAAACGTACCGGAAAGGGCACCACCCCCGTTCCGATACGGGTGCCCCAAAAGCTTGGCCATTCTAACAATACATTTTGGCATCCTCAAACATTCCCAAACTTACCCCGAAAGATCACAAACCACATAGAAACATATCAAGCAAACATACTAGAGGTATTACACCCTAAAAACAAGCTTTTATCATGCATACACGCAAATATGAATCTCAAATCCAAAAGCTCATAAGAACACTTAGCTCCAAAAACACCAACAAGCCAAATCACATGTCATTTAGCCAAAAACCATAACAAGTCTCAACATAGCATGATATCAACATCTAAAACATGTTAGCAACATTAACAACCACAAAGGAGTTTGGACACCAACTCTCAAACACAAAAGTCTAGCATTCCCATTGCCTAAGTATTATTACAACCATAAAAACCATACTTTGAGCTAGCAAATAACTCCAAGACTCCTCCCTTGCCCTGCTTGCCTTTCGAAGCCACTAACGATCTGCTTTGTTGAAAAAGAGAGCGTAAACTTAAAAGCTTAATGAGTGGAGCACAAAATCATAACAACAACAATGCAGTTTAAAACATGTATTTAGTTTAAAGTCAAAACCATTTAGAAGGGAAAATATACTAAACCAAAAGCACAAAGACAAAAACATGGTGTGCACATGCACAACCATTCCCGGTGAGACTACTCATCACTGTTCACAAATTCTAGTATATTTCTGGTGAGACTACACATCACCGTACTCAACTACTAGTCACTTCCAGTGAGACTACACATCATCATATTCAACAACACACTTTCCACTAACCATCACGTGAGGCTTTGACAACAACAACAACACAACAACAATAAAAGGGGATAAAAATAATTGTATTTCAACCAACAACGTGTATAAACATATACACCGACACTTAACGAAACAAGGCAAGAAATAAAACACTTACACTTGATTTTAGGTTGGCCTCTAAGGCTCCACCCAAACCCCACGAAACCTTCTTTGAACATTTTAAAGCTTCAAAACAATTTCCACTCACCAGCACAACTCGAATGATAGCCGAAACACCGGTCTCAAGCCTCCATAACACCCGATATCGCGTCCAAATTACCCGAGTCAATCTCCTCTGCTTTAAGGCAACCCAAAACAAAATATTAAGATGCTAATATACTTGTAAACCAGCAACAACCCGGAAATCCAACTCCTTGCAATCAAAACACATTGATTCAAACCCAAATTTTACCCAAAACATATTTAATTCAGCCTCAAACTACTTGCAGCCAATCCCAACGAATTTATCATCAAAAATCTATCTTTTGACATCCAAAACATCAACCCAAAGCTACCAAACTATCAGCTGTCACTTAGACCCAAAACCCATCCAAAAACTCAAGATTTCCAACTTCTAAAGTTACCCACAATACTCATTTCGAGTTTCCTATAACAACCCATCATTTCCATGTTATTTTAGCAATAAGACAAAGTTAAAAACACACCTAAACCCAACCACAACCAACCCCAATGAAAATCCCATAAACTCTCTTCCACTTCAAACCAAACTTTAAAATAAAAACAAGTTTAAACCATGAGTTTTTGCAAAAATCTTAGTAATTACGACTCAGAAAGATAAAACCAAGTTAAAGAATCAATTACCTTGAAGAAATCGCTTGGATAGAAAGCTAGGAGCAATGGAACAGTGAAATGTGATTTTGGGGAGGTTTAACGTGAAAATAGAATATTTTTTTGGAGAAGGTGATAGCATTTCAAAAATCCTTTCTTTATTTCTTTTATTTCAAAATTCCCATTTTGTCATTTTTACTAAAACCAGGGTTATCTATTTAAAATAGCTTCAAAATTAACCTAACCCGAATCAAATTAACCAAACACGATTATCTCCCGAACCCTAAACTCGGACGTTATAGTTCTTTTGAATGGGGAAGAGATGAAAACGTTAACAAAAATGAAATAATATTTTAAAGGAAAAATATTTTTTAATTGCTATCGTGCCACGTGTCAATCGTGGGATGGTTAGAATATTTTTATAATTTTTAAAATAAATTCATTTTTAAATTTTAAAAATTTGAGGATGAAATTAAAATATAATAATAAAAGATTGAAGACTAATCTTATTATAACCTTTAAGTAAATGAAGATTTATTAAAAATAAAATAAATATCACATGTCAATTTTTTTACTGGTCCAAAAAGTCCACGTTAGCTTCCATAATGGAAGTGGGTAAACTCGTTAACGGTAAAATGTTCTATGTATGAAACTAAAAATTTTAAAATATTATGTATGAAATTGATAATTTAGTATAGTTCATGTACCAACAGGTTAATTAACCCTAAAAATTATTTGAGACATTAGTTTAATAATAAGTCTTTGAGATGTTAGGTTCAAATTTCATATTATGTAGTTTTAATTCGATGTTTTTCGGTGAGTTATGAAGATATATTCTAATTTGTAATGTTGTAAAAGTGAGATTAGTGATTAAATTGGTTGGATTATTAATTCTCTATTCAACTGATTTTACAAATTAAATAAGGTTTAATAGTCTGAAAAAGTGCTCGACTTATATTTTTTTTAGTTTGGTGTCTAACGTTTTTTTCAAGCCACTTTGGTGCCTAACGTTTCATTCTGTAATTTAGATAGAGTTTTTTTCATGACATACGTTAAAAATTTTCCATTATCCAATAAAAATGCGACACGTGGCATATTCTGGTATTTTCTTTAATTTTTATTTTTTTTAAATCAGAAAATCTTTAATTTTATAAAAAACCCAAAATCTTCAATTTCCCTAAAACCCCTCAAATTTAAACACTAGACCTCTAAATTCCTCCCCTCCCACTACCGGTTCAACCACTTCTGGCCACCCTTGCCTTCGTCGGCCCCCACGACCGAAAGCCACATGATTCTATCGTAAAAAATTGGCGAATGAACCGTTGATTGCTCCGTCGACGAACATTCAAAAATAAAGAAAAAAGCGATCGGTTGGGCTTTGAATCGACGGCTAGAGAGTAGGAGATGTTGAATGGTGATGTATCCGACGCTTGGGTGGTGAATAGTGAACCGCCGGCGTGTGGGGGATGCCGGACGGTGAGGGAGATATGATTTGAGAGTTTGTTTGAAAGAAATTAAAATTTTGGGTTTTTTTAAGAAGTAAATAATTTTAAAATAATTCATAAAATAAATAAATAAATTAATAAAAACAGGCCATGTATCATGTTATAATTGGCTAACGGAAATTTTTTAATGGCCCTTGACGGAAAAACTCAATCTGAGTTACGGAATGAAACATTGAAACTGTAGGCACCAAAGTGGCCCCAGAAAACGTTAGACACCAAACTAAAAAAAAGAGTTAAGATTAGATAACTTTTTGACTATTAAGCCATTAAATAAAAAATTGGTTCAATGTAGGTTTTATGCGGTGGTTTGATAGTAAAGTTTAGGAAGCAACTTAAAATTTGTTTAAAAAATTAAAGGTTTTAACTAAATTTTTAAAATTTTTGATGGGTTCGATTTTTTTAATTTGGGATATAATTAAAATTCTAGAAAATTTGAGAGGCTTAAAGAGAATTTTTAAAAATTATGGGATAAATTTAATTAATCACGTTAAAAATAAAAGCTTAATCTAAATTTCTAAAAAATTTGTGAAGTCTAAATTATATATATTTTTAAATTTTTAAGGGGCCATGGCCCCACATGCCCGTTGTGTTTTATGACTTCGGTTTTTGACTTCTAACGGTTCATATAATTATCGATTTTTTACTAGTTTAACCTACCAATAATATTGATTTTCGTTTTAACCGATTCAACTGACCGAATCGACTCTAACAACCATACTAAATTATTAATATTTAACTTCAATTGATTAATCAATACGCGTAATAAATGGCCATAATGTATTTGATTATTTCATAGTGATTCTAAATTGTATATTACGAAGAGGTAACTATTAATTTTTTATTTATATTGAATCAAATATGAATATATTATATATATATATATATATATATATATATATATATATATGCGCTAATAAAAATAAAATATTTTTTAACATGTGGGAAAGTAAGAAATAAAAATGATAAATTAGTGGCCAAAGTACAAAGACGGCATGCATGAATCACGTCAAGCTTGGGGGGATAGACATTATCATGCAAAAATAAATTGACACATGGAAAGCACGTGGCAGTTGTTGTATATTTACTATTTAGGCCATTATTTTTTTTGGTTTTGGAATTTTCTCTGTTTCTTCCCAGGTTTATTAATTGTAACGGCTATCCACTAATTTCACTCTTTTTTTTAAAATGTTTTCCCTTATTTTCTTACCTTTTTGATCGACTTCCCTACAGCCACGAGTTATGTCGGTAGAAAATGACCATCTCATCTTATTAAAAGGTGATTGATTAACCGGGATAATAATTAAAATATATTCACAAGGGTTTAACCGAATGACCCGATTCGATTTTACTAACCATGACAAAAAATATGGGTTAAATGCCAGAGATTCATGTACTATTTCAAAATATAAAATTCATTATTTTTATTTAAAAATATTGATTCTTTCCCTAATTTTATTCAATATTAATGTTGATTATTGACTTGATCGTTATAAAAAAGTAAAATATTTTTTTTACTCGTTTATGTTATAATTATTATTAATTTGACCTTTAAAAAGTTATAAACGTAGATGACTAAAAATTAGAAACGTAGGAGATTAGAAGAGTTATTTTGTCACCAACAAGAGTTGAGTGCAATGGCAAGACACATAGCTCTTCCAATGAGAGAACCCTGGTTCATACCTTAGAGAATAGAGATGACATTGTTAGGAGAAAAATTCACGAATCCCGAACATTGACTATAAAATAGACATGTTATTTACCAAAAGAGTTACTTTATCTTTTTTATAGCGGCTAGGTTAATATTCAACGGTAAAATTGAACAAAAGTTATAGGAGGACCTAGATTTTCGAATAATAAGTAGAACATTGACACAATTTCACTAAAACTAAAGTGCGGGAAACTAAGATTTCATTTTTGAAATAGTTTAGGGACTCCTAACGTAGTAAACCAATAAATAACAATATTAACCCCTAAAGTCTTCTTAACAATATATAAATTGTTCATTAATGGCAAATCTTTAGAATAACGCGGACTTTAATATAAAAGCATGTGACAATAATTAATTGAAATCAATTAACCTCCAAAAAAAGGTAAAAGTAAAAGAAAATGAAGGCCATTGATGCATTTCAAGTTCCCAATACTAGACGAAATTACATAGGTTTCTTTTTTCTCCCTAGGCTTCAAAGGGAAGCAAATCGAAAGTGAATTCATCTTTAAAAGATGGAGTCTTTCCCACTACAACGCAGGCAAATCGAGTGTGTGGTTGAAGATGGAGACAATCTCATGACTGAACGACGAAAGACGAAGACGAGGGGAAAGGAGAGGAAGGAGAAATCGCTGTAGGAGTTTGGGATTTTGGGGAATTTGATTTGGGGGTCGCAGGGGTGAGGGAGAGATTGAGAGTGAGAGGAAGTATTAAACCATAAAAAATGGTGAATAACATATTGTGGCATTTATAAAATAAACGCCACCACATTACAACACTATTGCGGCGGTTGTACGAAAACGCCACCAGAAACTATACTATTGCAGCGTTTTTAAAAAAACGCCACTAAAATACAACACCTTTTGCAGCGTTTTTAATTAAACGCCACCGATAAATATACTTGTTGTGACGTTTTTGACAAAATGCCACTAAAACGGACACATATTGCGGCGTTTGTAACACAAACGCCACTAAAATACGAGTTATTGTGGCTCACAAAACGCCGCTATATATCATTCTATAGTGGTGTTTGTTCTTAAAACGTCGCGAAAACCGCCACTATATACCAAACTTAGTGTAGTGTATGTATATATATATTATATTTGAATAGAATCCGTTAGTTTTATTAAAAAGAGAAAATATCTAAAATTACAATAAGGTTTACAACTATCATCGTAAACTAAATACATAATTTGAATATTTCCTATAATAATTATTATTGACACTAGTCACTTTAGATCATACAAGGACCGAACATGGAAAATGTTAAAAACTCAACCAAATGACTCAAACTAAAAATAGACACGAATAAATCTAAATGCATCAACAAACAAACCACAAAAGGGGATTAAGCTATTAAAAGACCACTGAGAATCGCAAATCAGAGCCAAGCATTGTGAGAAACTATCCACAAACGCAAACCATGTATCCTTCAATTTGAGGGTCCAAGTAGGGAAGATAACAAGATTACAAATAAGCGTCATCTTGACTAGTCGTGACGTCATCAAATTCAACCCTAAGAAAATATAAAATAAAAAGAACGATCAAATGACCAAGAAAGAAGACTAAAACGTGCCAAAAGGCAGAAAGATAAACGTGTCACAAAGGCAGAATTATTCTTGTGAAAAACTAAAAATAAACAACAACAAAAAAAGAGAATTGGCGGTCGGCGACCAACATCAAAGCTGATGTTGCCACCTGCTAAACAAAAAGGGAAAAAAATTGTGAGCAGAGGAAGATGATTGTGCGGCGCTATTAGAATCAACTTACACACAATATAAAACACATAGTTTTATACGTTTTTTTGGATAATTGGATGATTAAAATGGATGTCTGAGATTAACTCCTCACTTTTTTTTCCAAGTAACAATCTTTACATATCTTACTGTTAATCTCAGTCCAACGGTCCAACAATCGTATAAACCTTAAAAGCTCTTACACCGTACAAATGGATCATATATATATATATATATATATATATATATATATATAAAGGAGCTTGATGGTCACCATATACATATTTTTTCCTTGATTGCTTGTGGTTTACATTTGGTATCATTTACATTATATATTGTCTCTTTTTAGATAACATTGTTATATGCATGCATTGTTCAAGCTTGTTTCATGGTGACCAACGTCATGATTCTCGTTGATCACCTCAAAAACTTGTTATCCTCTTCATATATAATATTATTTTCTTTGTTTCACTTCTATCTCAAGTTGAAAAAAAAATACAACTTTAGATCTCAAAGTCTGGTATGTAATATATTTTGCACCGCAACATTCAATTTAACTCGGTGCATATCCATGCTTCTACCGTTTTAAGATTTTTATATTATAATTATTTGATGTATCTTTGGCATGATATGACAATATATCTCACGGTTTGTTAATTTTACTTGTGGAGTTAAAAAAAAAATCAGATGCAGTATTAATTGCACCATATACGGGGAATATGATCTCATTCTTAATTGGTTTTTAAACTTTTGAATGTTCTAATTGTATTTTTAAATTATGACCTTCATTTTTATTTGTTTTTTAAACTTTTTGAATGTTCCAATTTCGTTTCCAAACTATAAACCCATTCTTAATTGGTCCCCAAACTCTAAAATATTTTAATTTCATCCTCAAATTATCATTTATGCTACATCATATTATTACAAACAGAGTCACCTATTTTGACCAAAAAGTGATAGTTTGGGCACTTAAAAGGGGCAAAATAAAGTTTAGGCACCTAAAAGGAAAAAAATGATATAGTTTAGGCACCTAAAAGGGACAAAAAATAGTATAGGCACCTAAAAAGAAAAAAACGAGATAGTTTAGGCACTTATTTTAATATTAGGCCTTCATATTTGTATAGGTCTAATATCTATTGTAATCTGATAGTTTACATTGAGTTTCAACTATATCCGAATTTGAGTCGAATAAAATCACAAAACAAAAGACAAGTTCGATCCATAATGGCTTCATCTGCTATACATTCACACCTTTACTTTATATTTTATGACACTTCTTGCACTAACCTATACTATATAAGGTGCATGTAAATTGTTCATATTATTATTATTATTATTCTCTCCAATGCAAAAAAAATGTGAAAAAAAGGAAAGAGAGTTTGTCTTTTGCATGAAAATAGATGCACAAAAATATTCGAGTAAAGAATAAAAAAACATTTTCTTTAGAAATTACAAGTTCTAGTTCTAGGGAAAGGTTCACTGTTTCACCCCTAGGGCATTGCACATAGTAATATAATATAACATCCTCTTGTTTTCCTCAACTAATTATTTATAAATTATAATATTATTAATTACAAAGGGACATTGTTTAATGTTGGTAAGCAAAGCATCTCTTCAACATTAATAAATAATATAATTTTTATGCGTAGAAAGTCATACAATTGCAAAACCCAAACTTAAACTATCATATTCTTCTCATTTTTCTTGGATATTTTTTTATTAAATAAAAATATTATATTCTTATGCTGGAATTCAAATTCATACAAAATGAGATAAAATGAGCATCTTTAGGTGCTAAGCCAATTAGTAGGTCTCATTTTCTTGGATATTCTTTAATATAAAATTTTGTGATAAATTAATGTAACTCTTTAACCTCAATATTTAAAAAAATAGTAAGAAAAAATTATATAAGGGAAAAAAATGAAACTTTTAAAAGTATTACGATAATAAAGAATATTCATGATCACTCTGCAACCTACAATCAAAATAATAATTAAAATATATTTTAATTTATATCAAATAAAATCTGCATTACTGCATATAGTATAAGTTGAGCCTACACATGATATTTACATATGAATTGATTAAATAATGTACTTGAAGGGTTACTAATTCATGCATTAGTAGTGGAAATTTTTTCATAAACAGCATTCTAATATTGTTATGTGTCTTCCTAAAATATATTATTATTATTATTATTATTATTATTATTATTATTATTATTATTATTATTATTATTACTGTTACTGTTACTGCGTGTCTTTAGTTAGAGGACTCTAAACTTTAAATCCAGTGAAAGAACTCAACATATTTATTAAGGAGATTATTTAAAAAATTAAACTCAGTACGTCAACACTGAATTCTATATTTTTTGGAATAAAAGAACAATTTTATCGGAAAACTTTTTAAATTTTAATATGTTTGTGGAGGTTGTGACCCCATTAATCTTTTCATAATTACACCCCTGCTTAAATCATAAAGACAAATAACAACATTAGAAGTATGTTTGTGAAATATTTTTTTCTGCTATCAGAGTCATAATCCATACTTCAATGTGAAAGTTCCTGTTTTATTAAAAAATGTGTATTTTTTGAATTTAGTAAAAGTGGTGAATTAAATATAAAAAACTTACCGACCAAGATGACAATTAACACTATTTGGATTGAGCCCACTTTTGCCTTGACTAAGTCATTATGGGCCAAAAATTCCTTAACCTATTCGGATTAGGTGCCCTTAGGGTCCCCCTTAAAACGTGTTAGAGACATATATGTATAATACTTAGTTGAATTTGAGGTGACATTTTGAATGGGAATTTGAAAAAAAATGTTTCTTTTAGCTCTTTGATATGGGAGCCTCAATATCCCACCAAATTAAGTGGAATAATTTAACTTTTTTTGTTTAATGCTTTGTTTTACACGCAATTGAATTGAATGGAAATAAAGGCAAAATCTTGCTCTAAAAGTTTTTATTATTCTTATTGCTTAAGCCTCTCTTTTAGGGTTTTTTTAAACTTTTATAATTAAGGTAGTTAGGTTTTGAAATTTGTTCCTTGATGTGAGTTAAATGGTCATGCTTTTGTCACAAATGATGTAAATTTTTGACTATGCATGTATAATTATTTTTTTACTTAAATCGAGTAGTAAGAAGTTTGACGTTCTTTATATAATATTTTTGATTCGAGTTATATAAATAAACAATAATTTTAAGAGAATCATGATTAAAAATTTAATACAGTTTGACTTTAAATACAATTGGAACTTATATGAAACGAATGGATCTCAACCCAAATATATATTTTATGCTTACAAACAGATGGAAGTTGAGGGGAGAATAAAGGTGATAATATTTATTGCAATTTATTTATTTATTAAAAAACAAGTTATTCTTTTTTCTTTTACAAGCCTGTATTTCATGTCTCACATGCTTTGCTTTAATTGTTTCTCAACCATATATAGGTATGAGATAGTAATATTATTGTACACATTATGTACTTTTTAATAATTCATGTATGGTCGGTCCATTTTCCCAAAGGCGAAAAAAAACTTATTTTATTCTGGTTTTGTTTGTTTGCAAATTATTATTTAAAAAAAAAACATATACAACATATTTTCACTTAGAAAGAAAAAAAGGGAATGCCATATGATTTCAACTCAAAGGTTTTGTTTAATATTGTTGGCTTTGTCCTTATTGAAAATGTGTATTGTTCATCAGTTCTATTTCCTCTTGATTTGACCTAAAAATAAAATTTATTTTCTTTTATTCAATTTTTTCTTATATATAACTACTATTTGATATATTAACGATGGGGTTTTTGATTTTATAAGTGATTTTAATCCACCATTATTATTTTTAATTACTAAAGTAAATAAATAAAACACATGATAAAATTAAAATTGCTTGTAAAATTAAAAACACACCCTTACAAATATATGGATAATTACTCGTATGTTATTGTCTTTAAACGTATGAAGTTGAAAAGTGAACCGACCCATAATTCTTGGACGGTTTGTCTACCTTGGGTATTTGGTTCAGTTACTTTGAACTCGTTGACCACTATTTTGGTTACACGTTTACTTACTTTTTGAGGGGGGCAGTTTTGATTTGTTTTTAAGAAAATATCAATCCAACTATTCTTCTACGGTTACAATAAAATCCAACTTAATTATCAATGAATTAATAAAAAATACTAATTATTTGAACAATAATAATATTATAAAAGCATTAAGACCAAATCACAGTATATAATCAAAATCTGAAAGTGAAGTATGGTATAAGGACCAAAGCCATAATTTGGCCAAAATAGATATAGAGGATGCTTGTTACTTTGGGATGCCGAATTTGGCAAACTTTGAGAATAAAACCCCTTCTAATCTGAGTTTTGCCCACAGAATTAAGACTCCCAATTGAATCCAGGGACTGGTATAAGTAATTGATATATATATATTGGGGTTGAAAATTTCAATGATCAGAGGTGCCATGTGAAGGACATGAAGAATGTCTTGAACTTAGCAATCTCATCAGAGATGTAAGAACGTACGGGCGCATTAAAATTTGTTGGATTAGAATTGCAGACCCAATAATCATGGGGTCATGTTCATCATCACACGAGAAACAGACAAATCATACAGAAAAAAATCTAAACACCATAGAAATTCGAAATATATATTCCATGTTTATGCTAATTGTATATTATTATAATTGATTTTTTTTGTTTCTAAAGTTTCTACTAGAATGTATCTCATAATTAATTCATTCGTTTTTTTGTTAGTCTATATAATATAAAAAATAGAAATTGACCACAAATTTAAAGTTGCTGCATGTTTAGAGTGAGAATCGAATATTTGACCGATCACTTATTAAAGGTGAATTTAATATATGTTTTAGTATATTTTATGTCCGTTTTATTAATAAAACGCAGTGACTAAAAGAAAGTCTTTTCAGAGGCGAATGAAGGATGATGAAATTGATGAGCCAAATTTATTTGGTGGATAAGATTAAGATAAGGGAAACCACGTGATTGCCACCTGGTAAAGGGATGATAATAAGACCAGTATTTTAGGGGAAAGGGGGAATTTGGCTTTTGCCACCACTGTCTGAGTGTTGAATCCTTTTCCAAATCTAATTCCATCTTCTGTCTTGTTTTCTCAATATTTTATATTAATTTTACACTCATTTCCTTTTTCTCATCCTTCAATCCCTATCTCTTGAGTCTTGATCACTTCATGAGTTCTGCAGAGCACCGCAATTTTTTTCTTCCAATTTTGTTTAACCGGCAATGATATTCGTTTTGATGTTAGTCGTCGACTGTATTATAGGTTCTCTTTTTCTTTTTCTTTTTTAGTTTTTAATAATAATAATTCTGTCTTTGTGACACATATATCTTAATTTTTTGGTACGCTTTTCGTTTTTTTTCTTGATCTTATGGTCGTTTTTATTTATTTTACATTTTTAAGGTTAAATTTGACGACGCTACGACTGATCAAGAGAAACTTATTTGTAATCCTACTAATCTTCTCTGCTCTGGACCATCAGATTGAATTTGGATATGTGGTTTGTGTTTGTGTATAATTTGTCACAACGCTCGGCTCTGATTTGCGATTCTCGGTGGTCTTTCAATAGTTTAATTTCTTTTTGTGGTTCGTTTGCTGATGCAATCAAATTTTTTCACTTGAGTATTTTGGTTGAGTTTTAAACATTTTCTATATATGGTTCTTGTATGATCTAAAGTGTCTAGTTTCTTGTGTCAATGTAATAGAAAAATGTCCAAATTATTTATTTAGTTTACGATGGTAGTTGTAAACCCTTATTATAATTTTGAATATTTTCTATTTTAATAAGACTAGCGGTTTCTATTAAAAACGATAAAATTAATCATGTAAAATAAGCTTAAAAGAGTTTGCAAGATAATTTTTTTTAAATATACTGGTGTTATTACATGATAATATATGTTCATACTTTTTCTTAACCTTTTGACAAGGCACACACCTTGCACCTACATGTTCTTGAATTTAGATATATTAAGATTAATATCATTGTTATTTTCACTTGTGCCACTCGTTAATAACATGATATTCTTTCTCAACAATATTCTAAACCCTAGCTAATAACATTAAAAAAATAATATGGGTAATTAATCAATGCACTAGCGGTAAAATCAAACGTTTTCACAAGTGCCTTAGTTTTAGGGTTTAAAGACTTAGTTTAGGGTGTAAAATTTAGGGGTTTAGAATTTAGGGATGATGGTTAAAATTTAGGGTTTAAGGTTTATATGTTTAAACCTAAAGCCTCATCATATTACCCTAAACTCTAACCTATAAACCCTAAATTCTAATCCTAAACCCTAAATTCTAAACTCTTACATTAAAAACCCTAAATTATACACCCTAAACTAAATCTCTAAACCTTAAAATTAAAATGCTTACGAACATTTTTATTTCCACCACCACCGGTATATTAAATATAAATACTAATAACACTATAAATAATATCAAATGAGTGAACGAATGTCTTGGGTTTAAGCAATGACCTCAAATATATAAACACATGGGAAAATGTTAAGGACAAAGCGGTGGAAAGAATCATGGATGTCAGAGACCTATTTTCTTTGTAATAAGAACTAAAGAATGGCATATTTACGGTTTAATCCCGAAATTATGTTTATTTGTTCATCTAAGTATCTAAATTATCATTTCGTTTCAGTTTATTTAAAAAAAAGTTAATGATGTTAAAAGAAGCTGACAATACTAGACAATGTTACATATTTGATTTTTCATGTTAATGATGTTATTGACTATTACTTGTCACGTTTTTGTTGGTTGTTGTCATTTTAATTTGAAGAAAAGACATTGTCATTTTGAAAGGTTATTATTAATTTTTAAGGGAAATTAGAATGAAATGATAGTTTAAGAATACTAAGTATGCTAGAAATTGCTTAGATCATATAATTTAAGTATAAGAAAAAGAAAATAAAATTGAACTACAAAGAGTTACTAATGTAAAACTAACAACCAATTAAGATAATCGATCGTTTAAGTAAGGTTATTAATTCACATTCTAATATTATAAATGGAGCAATTAGATAAAAAGAGTCATCTCTATAATAAGACACCTGCAATCAGGGATGGACCGAGGGGTGCTGAGGGGGGCAACCGCACCCCCTAAAATTTTGAAAATCATATATGATTTAGAAAAATTTTAAAATTTTTCTATGTATTTTCTATTAAAAATGTATTTTCGCCCCCCCTAAACTTCTATAAGTTCGCCCTCCCCTAAAAATTTATAGGTTCGCCCCCCCTAACCTAAAGTCCTGGGTCCGTCCCTGCCTGCAATACCCGACTCGAACTAGATGGTCAATAAGTTGGATGCATGTGGTTATACCCAAAAAAATTAAAGTATGCAAATGGCAGTACCCTTAATTTTAGGGTGGTCCATTCATGGAAACTGTCTGAAAACAACAAGCAGATAAAGACATACACACAGAGGGTGAAGGAATGGCAGATGATCTAAAGCCTTCACTGCCTGCTAAGAATAAGTGTTCCTTGGATTCCTCCCGGGGAGGGAAAGATTGAATAATTAAAAAAAAAAAAAGAAAGGAAAAGGAAAGAAAATGAAGGGAAAGTAGAGCTTCATTCATGGCTAGGCTGTTGGTGTTTTGTTCTGATCTGCAAGAATTTGTTCTTATTGATTAGGTTTCTGGCTACTTCTTTCTTCTCATGCTTGTCTTTTTAGATGTTTTGATATATATATTCTTAAACATGGTAGAAAATGGCAAAACAATGCTTAAATAATTTTTAATTATTTTCTGTTAATGCAGGATTTTGTATTTGATTATGCTGGATTTGAGGAGGTGGAAGAGCACGTGACACCCATTTTATTATAGACATTAAAGATTAGTAAAATAGAATAATTTTTTTCTTGGACTTTGGTATATTTATAATGATGTTGATCTTGAACTCAACAAGTGTTTCGGTAGAAAAGCGGATGATATTCATTTTAGGAGGCACATGTTCAAATCACTATGTCTACAAGATATATGCGCATTGTCAAAGGGTTAAAATTATGTATGAACATATATTATCTTGTAATCACCTTTAGACTATTCAAATACATGCATTAATAAAAATCTAAAAATAATAAAAATTTAAAAAGAATAAACATATACTATCACATTTTGTATGTTATTGCATTTGGTTAAACTTTTAGATATCATATCAGATTTAAAATGGTTTATATATGTTTTATATATTAATTATTCATATTATATATATGGATGTATTATTTTAATGTTTTATGTATTATCCTTTATTATTTAGCGTATATTTTTAGTGTAATATTTTTTTGTAGCTCTCTTCATTTCTTGATATGTGGTATTAGGTCCTTAAGTAAGATAAAAAAACCTTAAATTTTAATGATATGAATAAAACAAAATAAATTAAAACTTAATTTTATAGATATATATAATATTTAATTTATATTAATCAATAATAAATAAAATATATACTATTATAAAAAGGACATTGAATACATTTTACATATTTGAGTTTGGGCCCAATTTCTTAAATGGCATTTATTTGCCACTCATTCAAGGTGGACACAAAAGGGGCATCTCCATGGGCCACATGTATCTTCATGTGGCATATGATTAATTGTCTGAAAAAATTAAAATAGTAAAAAACGGGCTAATAATAATTATTTTTCTTAAAATGGCCCAATCAAAATAGCAATGATTTCCTTTTATTTTGGCCAATACCATCAATTACTTCACTTAAATACTACTTCTTATCCCACTATAGGTAAAAAAATGATTTCCTCGTCCCTTTCAAATCATTTGCTATATTGTAAAATTAATAACAAGAAAGAACTTCACTTCAACTACACTCTTTTACATTTTCTTTTAAAAAAATAGCTTTGAGACCAATCAAGGTTAGTGAAATCCAATCTTTTGGGGTCAAAATTCCACTATTGAAACTAATAATAAATTATTTTCAATCATGATTTGTTGTTGTTGTTGCCTTCGATAATTTATAGGTTCTCCATATAATATTAAATTATCTTTCATTAGTTTTATATACCAACTCACCCTATGGTATTGTTTTGATTATCATTTAGACTATTTTCTATATCTCAATCATTTCATCTCATGGATTCATTATTTTATATTTTATTTGCATAATTATATACCCCATAAACAAAAAAAAGTCATATATTCAATTTTTAGTAATACAATGATGAGTACTTTGTACTTGTTTGCTTATTAAGCTATCACAAAAGTTTGGCACACTCTAAACAAGAATACCCTTTATGTACATAAATATATAAAATATGTAATTTTAACTTGAATTAAAAAAAAATTTAAATCTCAATCGAATACAATTTAATCATAAAAAGTTAACAATTCAAACCTACGCAATTTGAACTCAAAGATGACTTGGATGAAAAAAATTCAAATCTAAAATGACTTGAACAAGGTAAACTTCAACAATATTGTTGTTGAGATTTTTATTTCAGGGCTATGGTCCTTTTTTTATTTCATGATCTGTCGCGCTTCTTATCAAATTCATAGAGTAACCAATGTATTTTGTTGAAATAACTTGCAATGATTATTGCAGATTGCCTAAAGTCGGCATGCTGTCATGGCGACTTTTTCTTTGTTCGGCTAAAAACGACATGTAGTCTCGATGACTTCCCCAGTACTATAGTAACTGCCATAGATCATGTAATAAAAAGAAAGTACTCTAAATATTGTAATAAAAATTTTAATAATAATATTCTTGTAATTTACCCGAACTGAACAAATACGCTGAATTTACTTTAACTTGAGATGATCAGACCTAAAAGAACCAATTGTGAATGAACAAAATCTAAAATTGATATATATTAAAATAACTCGAGCCTAACATATATATAGCATTATAGTGTATTGATTTAATGTTGAGAAATGTTGGTGTGATGAGTGGGGACAAAAGCTGGTGGATGCCATTGAAGCTAAGCAAGCTCCACTGGCATGCCAACCTCATTGCATACACAATATGGGATAGGGGGAGAAACATGGACAATCATAAACATGAAAATCAAGATGGGTAATGTCATGTGTCAATCTTTGCTAATCAATCCAATGAAAACATGCTTTTGTTTCTCTTGATTTTGAACCAAATGAAGGGAGCAGAAGGTGCAAAAACAAAGTAGGCCGCCCTCCACATGCCAATCACAGCTTAAACTATTGGAGGGATTTGGGAATTGGATAAGCTTTGAACAAAACCCACATGGCAAACACACTTCAACAACAATGAAATGAGAATAAGAAATGTTTTCGAGTGTGTGATGATGGGTCCATTGTGGTATAATCATATGTTAAAAGTCCATGCATGTGTAACATCTTCATGTCCTTGTGTAGGTCACATGTCCTTCATATCCACATCCATTTCTTCTTTCTTTTTGGTGTTTTGTTTTCATTTGTTTGATATTGGAATATGTTGAAGATGGTGTGAAGTTGCAGTTGGTTTCAACCGGCCAACTGTGTGTGGGCCCTCTTTGGTATTTTAGCCTAACAGCTAAAACAGAAAGCTAACTAATAGTTTTTCTGTTAGCTATATGGGCTATAAAAACCCATTGATGGGTACTAGCCCAATATCTCTTTTGGCCTACATTTCAGAATCCCCTTTCTTTTTTCTGTTTTCCTCTCTTCTTCTTCATCCGTTTAGGGTTTTTCATCTTTTTCCCCTTTCTCTGTTTGTCTCCGTTTTGTATCAAGCTCATCGGAGCATTTCCGATATTTGATAGGAAACACTTCTTCCAAAAGATCTTCGATTTCTTACCCAATGAGTAATTTTCATTCCAATTATCTAAAAGAAAAATCCGTCCAAAGTAATATCTAATACTTTCTCATGTTAAAATTCTGATGAGATAAATTTGAACTACCAGAAGATATCATTACAACATTGAATTTGACCGAAATAATTCCCTTGTTCGAAAACGCCTTCCAAAACCTTTGGAAAATTTTCCACGAATCAATCTCACATAATATTTTCGAATATATCTCACATACTTCCCTGCCTGAAAATTTGTCCATTGAAAACCAGAAGCCACCTACAAAGTATTTTGGGTGAAACCATTCTACGTAGCCCAGTTCCAAACCAAGTTATATTTCAAGCCCAACATGTTGTTTCAGTATGCTATTATTATTATTATTATTATTAGTATGCATATTCGTACAATATATAAATTAACTATAATTATATTAATGTAATTAAAGCATCGAAAATTTTATTCAGAATTTGTTAGGCTTTGATTCTAACAATTGAAATACAGAAATTTAGAAGATTAGTAGAAGTTTTTTTAGATTCATAAAGTAGTACCTTAACCAAATTCATAACTGCTTACAACACATAATTCTATTTTATACTACTCTAACTTAGTGCAAGATAAAATCAGTTAATCCCCTGGGTAACTTCCTCTCCTTGGCACTCCTACAGTTTTCTTGCATTCCCGTTGGCAATCCCTCATCATTGGCCTTGTGCTATTGACTCACAGACGTTGCCTCCACTTCACTGCTCGTGATATTGCCTTTCCTTTTTTTTAAGAACTTTGTCCTCAAGGTTTGACTCAAGTGTTTTTGGTCCTAAATTAATAGTCTCTAGCATCAATGGCAGTGGTGTGATTTGCTGCATTGGTTGTCCTCTACAGGGTTTAAGCTGAGAAACATGGAGAATAGGAAGAATGCGAGTGGATTCTGGTAAATTAAGTTTGTATGCCACTGCTCCTACTCGTTTCAGCACACGATAGGGTCCAAAATATTGCAGACTCAAGTTTTGATGTCGTCTCAACCGAAGTGACAATTGTCAGTATGGATGCAACTGAACGAAAGCCCAAGATCCTTCCTTAAGTTCCATTTCGCGCCGATGTTTGTCGGACTGATTTTTCATCCTTGTTTGAGCCTGGACTAAGTTCTTTTTTTAATTCCCTCAGCAACACATCTCTTTCTTGTAATTCCCTTACAACTTGCTCATTCGCCGAACTGCCTTCTAAATAATTCATGACAGTTGGGGGTCGCGTCCATACAACGCCTTGAACGGGGTCATACCTGCCGATGCTTGGTACACAGTAATATACCAATAATTCGCCCACGCGAGATACGTCTCCCATCGAGTTGGCTCATCTCTCGCTATGCAACGCAAGTACATCTCAAGACATCGATTTAAAGCCTCGGTTTGCCCATCAATTTGAGGGTGGTATGCCGAGCTCATACACATTTATGTTCCTTGTAATTGAACCATATTTTTCCACAAATCACTCACAAAAATCCTATCTCGATCGTTGATCATTGAACGAGGAATTCCATGTAGTTTAACTACCCTTTGAGCCATCACTTTGGCCACATATTCTGCATTGAAATGTCGAGAAAGTGCGAAAAAATGTCCGTACTTAGTTAACCGATCTACTACCACCAGTATGGCCTCCTTACCACCAGATTTTGACAGGCCAGTAATGAAATCTAAGGCAATATATTCGAATACCTGATTTGGAATGCTTAGTGGTTGGAGCAAACCTGTCGGGGATAAACTATCACTTTTCATCCTTTGGCACACTTGACACTCACTAACAAAGCATCGAACACCCTTCCTCACATTCTTCCAGTGAAAATTATCCGCTAATCGATGGAAGGTTCGAAGAATTTCAACGTGTCCTCCGATGGTCGAATCATGAAACTCCCTAAGTATTCGTGAACGAAGTGCAATCTCATTTTGAGCCACAATCTTTCCCTTAAACAACAACAACCCCTCTTGTTCGATGTACCCTGAAAGATTGTTGATTCCACTTGTTATCTGCTCCCGTATAACTTGCACTCATGATCCTATTTAGTTGCTTCTCAGACATCTTCAACAATACCAAATGTCGAGTGCGATATGTCCATCAGACTTGCGTTCCCTACCCTAGACAGCACATCTGCTACTAAATTCATCTTTTCGGGTCGATAACGGATCTCAAAATTATACCCAATCAACTTCGATAACCAACATTGCTGCTCCAGAGTTTGTATAGTTTGTTGAATGAGTTCTCGCAAAGATTGTTGGTATGTGAGAATAGTAAATTTCCTTCCCAATAGGTACTGTCTCCACTTTCCCACTACTTGAGTGACGACAAACATCTCACGATGGTAAGTCGACGCTCCTTGCATCCTTGGACTTAATTTTTGACTAAAGTATGCCAATGGCCTATTATCTTGCGTAAGGATGGTCCTGATTCCAACAGTCGATGCATCCGTTTCCACAAAAAATTCCTTATCAAAACAAGGTAGACCCAAAACTTGTGCTTCCGTAAGAAGTATTTTTAGTTTTTCAAAGGCCAATTAAGCTGCCTCGGTCCACTTAAATTGTTCACCCTTACGCAGCAAATCGGAGATTGGCGCAACAATGGTCGCAAACCTTCTAATGAAACGACGATAATATCCAACTATTCCAAGGAATCCCCAAACTTCTTTGATATTTATGGGAGTCGACCAATCCCGAATGGCTCTAACCTTGGCTGGATCCATAGCCACTCCATCCCTTGACACAATGTGTCTTGAATATTCCACAGTTTCTTGTCCGAATGTGCACTTCGGTCCCTTTGCCTCAAACCTATTATCTTGTAACACTAGTTTGAAGTGACTCAAATGATCTTGCCAACTCTTGCTAAACACCAAAATATCATCTAAAAAAATTAAAACAAACTTCCTCAAGTAAGACTTAAATATTTCATTCATGGTCACTTGAAATATAGAAGGCACGTTAGTGAGCCCAAACAACATTACGAGGAATTCGTAGTGCCCCTCATGAGTGCGAAAAGTCGTCTTCGGAACATCATCGGCTTTCACCCTGATTTGGTGATACCATACCAACAAATCCAGTTTAGAGAAATATTGTGATTCCCCCAACTCATCAAACAATTCATCTGCAGTAGGTATCAGGAACTTATCCTTGATTGTTATTGCGTTGAGTGCCTGGTAATCCACACAAAACCTCCATGTTCCATCCTTTTTTTACTAAAAGAACTGGCGACGAAAAAGGACTGTTACTCCTTTGTATCGACTGATTCGCTAACATATGTTGCACTTGTCGTTCAATCTCGCCTTTTTGAAAATATGGATAGCGATATGGCCACACATTGACTGGTTTCTTTCCCGATTCCAAGTGAATTGTGTGATCAATGTCCCTTGCCGGAGGCAATCCTTGCGGTATATCAAACACCTTGGTGAATTCTCGCAGTAATTGCTGGACTTCCTCTCGGTTTTCCTTGCCTCCGGCCTCGTTTTCCTCTTGTAATTGTAGTCGAAAATACGCAGCCACTCTCTTGATGTCATTGAGTCTTCGCAATGTTTGAAGTTGCACTGGTTGTGGCCCCATCGATGATTCACCTTGCCACCGATGTTCCTTGTTCCCTTGCTTAAATTCAAAAGTGAGCTTCAAAAAATCCATTGTAACCGGTCCTAAAGTGGCCATCCACGCTACCCCGAGAACCATTTATGTCCCTTTTAATGGAAGAACATAAAAGTCAGCACTCAATTCCATACCTTGCACCCCCACCTTCAAATTTTGCACACAACCCTCACTACGCAGTTTCTCACCGTTACCTAGAAGCACTCGAAAGTTCGATGCAGCAGCTATCGCCAATCCTAAATGTTTCGTAACTCATGTCTAGATAATATTATGGGTGCTCCCTCCTTCGAGCAAGATGCGTATTTCACGGCCTTGTACCCTTCCATTCACACGTATCGTGTTCGGAGTGTAACACCGGGCAAGGACGTTAAACGAAACCTATGGCTGCTCCTTCAATTCCTCTTTTTCCAGTATCATGTCTTCTTCAACTTCACATTTTTCCTCATCAATTTCATCGTCAAGAAGGAACAATTGGGGATCCTTACACTTGTGCCCCAGTACGAACGTGGCATCACAATAATAGTAAAGACCCTTTTCCCGACGAGTTTGTGCCTTAGCGACAGTTAATTTTCGTGGTAGCAGGTTTTGGGAATTCAGGACAGTTTCACTTGGAGGAGGTCTCCTTGGTAATCCCTTTGGTCCTAATGATGAATAATTAGGTGTAGGTAAAAGGGGAGGTAATTTAAGCCCTCCACTTCGACCGATTACTCGTTTAGTTTCAGTCATCTTAGCCTCATGGAAACGAGCCACGACTATCACCTCTTGCATGGTGTTGACCCGACTAGTTAATACCTTATTTTTTATATCAACCCGTAATCTTGAAATAAAACATTGCATCAGAAATATCTCAGGTAGATTGTTAGTCCTCAGCGCCATCTCTTTGAATCTGGTTTGGTAATCTTCCATCGTCGTTGTTTGCACCAACTTGGTAAGCTCACCTTACAGTGATTTAATTTTTGTGACATCGAACCTCTTCCTTATGGCGTCTACTAGATGATCCCAACCAACTAATTGTTGACGATGTTGCATCCGCTAGAACCATCTGTTGGCGATACCATCCATCTTGAAAGACGCTATGGTCACACGATGGTGATCTTTAGTCTCGTAGAAATCAAAGAAATCTTGGGCCAAAGCAATCCATTCCTTAGAATCTTTTCCGGTGAACAAAGGAAGTTCTATGTAGTTTGGTTTTGGAGGGAACGAAAATCTGTTGGGTTTTAAGGTGCTCGATTCCTTCAACCGTTCTTGCTCGCCAAGTGGTGGAGAAGTGGAATTTTGGGTGATAGAGGTGTGGAAGCTAAAAATGATAAAGGCAAGATGATTTATAGTGGTTCAACCTTCTAACCAAGGTCTACATCCACTAAGGAGCTTCCCACTAAGGATTTCCAATCAATCCACTATTGATTCGTCCCCTTTTCTAGGCTTAGGGGGAAACCCTTACAATCCGATCAAGCTTTCTACCCAAAGTCTTGATCAAACCCTCTTTACAAAGAGATAAAAATAAGCAAACTCATATCCCTCTAATAGGTATTTGTTTGCACAATTAGGCTCTCACCCAATCCTAAAACACTTGAGCAAATATAATAATTTTGGCTCACTAGTGTTTGTCTATACAATAATTTGACAATTAGACTTTAAGACAAATTCTTGATCATTGTGTTGTTGACAATTGAAGCATTAACCATTACTTGATGCTTGGAGGTCCTTTTTATACTCCTAATTGAGTTTGTAGCCGTTACTAGCCGTTGGAGTTGAATTGAAGCCGTTGAAGACTTTATTTCTCACCATAAATGTAGTTCTGCAGCCTACCGTATCGGTACACGTGGAGGCGTATCAGTACGCCCTTCTTCAGAACTAGTCGTTGGGCTCTTTGTCAGCCTAAGCGTATCGATATGCTTGAGGGCGTATCGGTACGGTATGTCATTTAAAAGACTGTTGGGAAATAGTAGTTGGGGTTTGTTAAATGGGGATCGGTATGCTTAATAGGCATATCGAAACGATCCCTATCCGTATCGATACGGTATACTCCGTATCGGTTCGGGTTTTGGCAGATTCAAAACTTGGGCAGAAAGATATCGATACGGGGTATACCGTATCGGTACAGGCTTGTAGAAAAGTCAAGTTTGACTATTAAATTTTTTGCCAAAAACCTTTTTAAATACCACAAAAATAGTTTCAAGTTGTTTGGACTTAGAAATTGTTTTGAATTCTTTTTAACTTTGTCCAAAACTATTTTTCAATTACTATATCAAAACATTAGTTCTACAATCTCCCTCTTTTTGATATAATAAAACCAACTTGAAAAATTGTTTGGGATTCTCCCCTTTAAGTTTAAAAATATGAATAAGAGATGAAAAATTGAAAAGTAAGTAAAGCTCCCCCTTATTTATTTAAAAATACAATTTTTCAAACCAAACTCTCCCCCTTTTTGTTATATCAAAAAGAATTTAAAACACTTTTAAGCTCAAAATAACAATAGAGGTTTGAATTTTGAAATTTAAAATGTTTGGTTTTTAAAGTGGCTCCCCCTTACTCAAGGCATCATCAAGAAATGTTAGTTCAACACATGATAATCTAGTTGAATTAAAATAAAATGAATCAAATTAAACAAAAAATAACAACTAGATTTTACCAACACTTGAATCCAAGGGAAGATGTGAAGCCTTCCTCTTCAAGTGTTCTTCCTTGTGTGTATGGAGCTCCCCCTCATTAGTTTGACTTGTTGAACGCCTCCATCACACCTAATCAAGACACTCATACAAATTTTGGTATCCAAATTGCTTTGGATCCGTAAACGTTAGTTGCACAAAATTTAGTCCACTTAGGAATCCATTTTTCACCTTCATCATTTTTAGTTGAAGTGGTTAGTCCTTTTGGGACCCAAACACATCTAAAACATTTTCCATTTATGAATCTATGGGCACTAGATTGTCTTTGGTAAAACTTTGATTTTTCAAAATTATTTCTCTTTTCTGGTTCCTTGGAAATCAAAATCTTTTCTTTCTTCAGATCATCAACTTCCTTTTGATGAACCTTTTCCATTGTTTGAAGCAAATTTTGTAAACTAGAAACTTGTTGCTCAAAATTTTTCAATTTTGCTTCAAACTCAAAATTGCTTTTCAAAAGCAAATCATTTTCATTTTTCAACTTTGAAATTAATTTTTTGTTTTTGGAAAATGAAGCCTTGAATTCGAAAACCAATTCATCATAGGCTTCTTGTAACTCATCAAAAGTATAAGAATTTGAAATGGATGAGTTAGAAGTTACCTCCCCCTCATTGAGAGCCATCAAGCATAGGTGGGCTACTTCATCATCGGTGGAGTCTTCATCACTCTATGTGGCCACATATGCTTGCTTGGAAGATGATCCCTTCTTGTTGGACTTGTGGGATTCCTTCATCTTCTTCCTCGATTCATGCTTGGATTTTTCCATTTCGCTCTTCATGAACCGGGTAAATTTGTTGAAGAGATAGGCCATCTCTTCATCTTCACTTTCCTCCTCACTTAAATTTACATGATGACATGTGGAGGATTTAAGAGTGTCACGACCGTGTTTTGAAAACTCGCTTTTTAAAGTTTGGAATAAAAATAGCTTGACAATTAGGTTTTTGAAAAATCAGGGTTTTTGACCAATTTATATTGTAGTTAATTAACTTTCCATTTTTAGTCAAAACACCTTTTATTTTGCTTTAAAAAAATCATTTTGGAGTCTCCACCAGCCACTTTGGTAGGCCGGACACCATAAAACGCACCAGAGATTTTTTGAAAAATTCAAGTTCGAGAGTCGGTTACGTGTAGGGAAGGGTTAGCACCCCTACGAACGCCTGTTATCGGTACCTTATTAATTACACATGACATTTTGACATTTCGAACATTAATATAGATTTAATTAAATCTTTTAACTGTAAAATGAATTTCATTCTAAATGAGAATATCTTTTTGTAAGAAAATACATTTCGATCGAATATAGTTATGAAACATCCAGTTGCATTAGGACATTTCATCTTATATTCGAAAATGTACCTCAACACAAAAGGTTTAATACATGATTAATTATTGTCTTTCCATTTTTAAGTGTACCCTAATTAGGCTCCATTAATTGATTTGATTGAAATTATATGAATGCTATTAATTTTGGGCGTAAAAGAAAATACCCAAAATAATATTGGGCACTTCCTTTAAAAAACCAAAAAATAACAACATTCCTAATTAATATGTCTCTAATCATTAAACCTATTTTAATTTTTAAATTTACCTAATTATTGATTTATTTCCATTTTTTAAGTTGAAGTGAAAAATTGAAACCTTTATCGGAATACTCATTGGTTAACATCACTCTATATTGTGACACTAGCCAATATTGAGTATTCTAACATTGTTTCAAATATGCACTTATTTTCTACAATGATCTCTCCTATTTAATTATGATTAAGTGAGCTACACTAATGGCTCTAATCCTATTTTTTAACATATGATTTAATTATCTAAACAATATTTGGTATGGTGTTTTAAAAAATGTGCAAGCATATGAATTAATTAAACAATTAATTAAAGCAATTAAATAAAACAATTAATTAAAACAATTAATTAAAATAAATGAATACTGAAAGAGGACCAAATTTAATTAAATCAAGGATTAGGTGACAAAATTACAAGAAAATGGTGACTGGTTTGTAAAGAAATCAAAACCTGAGAGCCCAAACCTAAAACTCTAAAAGAACCAGCCTAAACCCGTTAAACCGGAGCCCAAACCGTTAAACTTGAGCCCAAAACCCTCAGCCCATTTGAATTAAAACCCAAACTCAGACTATTTTAACTCGATCGGGTCACGGACCCGTATTCAAACCCGCGTAAGAAACACGCGGATCCTTCGCGACCCTGCTCTTCAAAACGACACCTTTCCCAACTCGATATAAATGACCCCAAACCGAGTTGGAACGACCATTTGGTCTGTTCTCTCTCTCTCTCTCTCCTCAACTCTCCCTCTCTCCCCTAAATTCTCTATTTTTGAACACTTAAAACCCCTAAAAAACCAAACCTTTTCGATCAAAACCTCAGTTTTTGCTCATGTTCTTCCCCGGTTCTTCAAAAAAACCCTGTTTGATCCTCACAAACTCTTAAAACCTTCACAAAATCTGTTTTTCAAAGATCAAAACCCGTTTTTTCCAAGAACTCAACAAGAACTTCTCAAAATGCCTCGTTTTGATCTTCACTAATTCCATAAAACCTCTCCGACGTGTATCTTAGCCGCCGGGATGATATCGGTCACGGATATCATCTCCGATCTCCTTCTACCTCTTTCCGATGACCGGACCTTCTGCGGTCATCTTCTCCGGATAACCCTGACTTTTTCGACCATCGTCTGCAACTCCGACCACCGCCTCCGCCGTCGCCGAAACCCTAAATCTACCCAAAAAACTTCGTTTTTCATCCTAAACCTAGATCTAAGCCTTGTTTCGTCAGAAACGCCCCGCTTCACCCAAACCTAAACTATCTACCCAAAAAACAGTAGCTTTACCTCTATATTTTTCAACTCCGACGGTGATCCTAGCACTCAAATCCTCACTCTAGCAAAATTTTCGACGACAACAAAGAAAGATAAGCCTCTCAAACTCTCTTTATTTATTTTTTATGTTTTTATATGTTTCGAACCAGATCTGACTTTTAGAGTTTGGATATGTTTTATTTTATTCTAGATCTAGGTTTTATTAATGTTACTGATATGATTTTTGAATTTAGATTTAGATTTAGGACGAGTTTTATGCTTGAGGTCTGATTTTAGGACAGATTAGGTTCAGTTTTTATGGGATACTGACTCGATTTAGTGTTTTGAACAGGTTAAATGAAGAAATGAAGTGAACAGAGGTAAAAATACCTCAGTTCGATGTTTCGGTGGTTCCGACGAGCTTCTGGCACGGTCTCCTTGCTTTGGTTATCTTCCTCGAGCACCTCCGATCCTCCAGGTAACCTCTCAACTTTCTCTGACTTTTCGTTTTTCTTTTTTGGTAATTATGAGGGTAATTATTACTGATCATTAATTACTTTTTCTCTCTCTTCGCAAGTATTTATACCCGTTGTTAGGCGTGACGTCACTTTGCACGGCTGGCGATGCCAGCTGGTTCCAAATCGATGGGAATCCGCGTGAAAATGGCGGAACTAATGCCGGCTCAACACGTGTCCATTGGTGCTCGAGTTTGAGCGGGAAAAAGAAGCACAAACGGATCAGAGTGCATTTTTGTGTTTGTTGGGCTGTGTATGGCTTGTAATGGGCCACCGAACAACTGTAATGGGGTTTTAGTATTAGGCTCGGGCTTTGTAATACGTTTGGACTCTAATATACATATTTCGGGTTTTGTAATACATTTGGACTTTAATATATATATATATATATTTGGGTTTATTATTATTATTATTATTATCTCATATATATATACGGGCCCGGACAAAATCTCGGTTCTACAACTGCCCCTCTTTGCTCATTGCTGTGGAACAAGAATAGGGTAAAGACTGAAAAGACACAGATTTTGTCCGAATCATCTGCTCGTCAAAGCTTGAAGCTGTTCTTCTCATTATGAAATTCTTCAATCTTTGATAATCTGGCATTGCTTCGTAGCATTCTCCATCTTCTGAGGTATGAAGTTGTTCTTCTTATTATGAAATTCTTCATTCCCCATTCTTTTGCTAACCTGCATTTCTACGACGACACTGAATAAGCAAGCTCTTCTCATTTGGAACTTTCTCATTCTTCAACGAACGAACTCTTCTCATCATGAATTTTCTTTGCTAGGCGGACTCTTCTCATTATGAATCCTTCGTCGCTGGGCGGACTCTTCTCATTATGAATCCTTCTTTGCTGGGCGGACTCTTCTCATTATGAATCCTTCTTTGCTCGGCGGACCCTTCTCATTATGAATCCTTCTTTTCTGGGCGGACTCTTCTCATTATGAGTCCTTCTTTGCTGGGCGGACTCTTGTAATTATGAATCCTTCTTTGCTGGGTAGACTCTTCTCATTACGAGTCATTCTTTGCTGGGCGGACTCTTCTCATTATGAATCCTTCTTTGCTCATTTTCCTCTTAAAATGAATGAAATATGCAGATTAACATGATCCTAATATCCTATATGATGCATGAATTATAACTTATTTAGATCTATTAATCAACCCCTTCTCTTTTAGGTCCATTTCTAGATGCTTCTTGTCTAACTTCATCCCACACCATGACTTGGTCATTGTAACTTCCTGTCTGCGTTTCTGGCCCTTTGCTCTAAAGCGCCCTTTCGGGTTTTCACTTTAGTTTGCTTTTCTCAACGCGCCCTTTCAGGTTTTCACTTTGGTTTTTCTTTTTCTTTATTTTTTCTTTTCTCTTTTTTCGAAAGGCGCCTTTTCAGGTTTTCACCTCTCTTTTCCCTTTTTCTTTTCTTTCTTTTTTCTTTTTTTTTCCTTTTTTCCTTTTTTCCTTTTTCCTTTTTCCTTTTTTGAGACTATTATGAACAATGAAGTTTGGATTTAACTAGCCATATGCCGCTTTGATTGATGATATCCAATCTTTCAACATGAAGTTTTGCTAAATCCAAGAGCTTTCACTGTGCTGCGGACATACTTTTCTTCTCAATCCCCGCAAATTGCCCTAATTGCAACATTGACTCAGAGGAGCCTTGTAGTGCCTTATCCTCATATTTCTGATCTTCTCATCATGAGTAAATCATTGTTCTTCAGGTGATAGTCTTTGTTGCTATGTTCGTGATCAACTTTCAGCTTTGCACTGCCTCACCCTGTACACTCTTCTCCAATTCCTAGAGTGACAAGGTTCACCTGCATTTCTAAAACAAAGTAATACCAGGAAATTATCTGTTTTTTCATTATATTAACCATTTTAAGATGCTTCGGAAAAAAAAGAAGGCTCGGAAGTGAATTCATGAATTTTATTGAAGCTTATAAATTGGAATACAACAGATTTTAAAATAGTCATGGCAAACAAAATCGAGAAACAAAGTCAGATCTCTGGGCATCCAAGGCATAGAGCATACAACCACCCTGTCAACCAGAAATAGGGCTGAGTTTGCACTCATGTTCGACGACCTTCAAATGTTGCTGGAATGCTTTCGAATGTGAAATCCCTTCCAAAATACCAGGTGTTCGAGAGGTCTTGATTATCAGATGCCTAACTTCACTTATCTGAGCCGCCTTTTCAGGTTTTCAACTCAGATCCTCCTTTGGTTTCAAGACGCCTTTTGCGGGTTTTCATCTTGAACCCCCTTTTATTTTATTTTCTTTATTTTATTTTTGATATATAAGGCGCCCTTTTTGGGGTTTTCACCATAGATATTTTCTTTTTTTGCGAGAGCGCCCTTTCGGGGTTTCACTCCGCTTTTTTTCTTCTCTTTTTTAAACTCTTTTTGTATTCTTCAAGCATAATACTTTTTGACCGAATCCGAATTCACCGGCTTATGTAGCTCTTTGCTGTCCATTTCAGCCAGTATTAGTGCTCCTCCAGAGAAGGCTTTCTTAATAACATAGGCTCCCACCCAGTTAGGCATCCATTTCCCGTGATCGTCTCGATGTATTTGCAGGACCCTTTTTAACACAAGATCCCCCTCTCAGAATTCTCTTGGGCGTACCGTTTTGTCATATGCCTGCATTATCCTCTTTTGGTACATCTGGCTGTGACAAATTGCCCTCAACCTCTTTTCCTCAATGAGATTTAATTGATCAAATCGAGCCTGCAGCCATTCCGAATCATCTAACTTTGTTTCTGACAATACTCGAAGTGACGGAATCTCAACTTTGATGGGAAGTACCGCCTCTATCTCGTAAACCAAGGAATAAGGTGTTGCCCCGGTTGAGGTCCGTATCGATGTTCAATATGCAAACAAGGTGAACAATAGCTTTTCATGCCAGTCTTTGTAAGTTTCTGTTGTCTTCGGTATGATCTTCTTTATATTCTTGTTTGCCACTTCTACCGCCCCATTCATCTTTGAGCGGTAAGTTGTTGAATTGTGGTGAATGATCTTGAATTTCTCACACACTTCCATTATCACTTTGTTATTGAAATTTGTAGCATTATCAGTAATGATTCTTTCTGGTAGTCCATATCGGCAAATTATTTCTTTTTTCAGGAACTTACTGACTGTGGTTCTTGTGATGTTAGCATATATCTGACACTTATGACACTTCTTTGCGTATTCATTGCAATCTCCTTCCATGGTCGTCCAATAATAGCCGTATCTCATAATCTTCCTGGCTATTGAGAGTCCATTTGCATGTGTGCCACATATCCCATCACGTACTTCTGTCATTATAGTCTTTGCTTTGTTGGCATCAACACATCTTAACAAAATCTGATCTCTGCTTCTTTTGTATAGGATTTCCCCGTCGAGTACATATCCTGAAGCCATCCTTATGATAGTTCTTTTTTCATTGTCATTTGCCCCTAGGGGATAGGTCTTATACTTCAAATATTGCAAAACATCATGGTACCAAGGATGTTGATCAATTTCCTCTTCTATGCTGTAGCAGTGAGCATAGGTTTTATAACTCTGCATGTAGATAGGCACCATATCTTCTGATCTATTTGCTAGGAATACCGAAGCCAGTGTAGCTAAGGCATCTGCCATTTGGTTATCTTCCCTGGGGATGTATATAAAGGTTATTTCCTCAAACTTTTTTATTAGCTTCAGGATCAATTTTCGGTACTCAATCAATTTTATATCTTTTGTTTCCCATTCTCCACAAAGTTGGTAAATCACCAACACCGAATCCCCATACACTTTTAAGACTTCTATTTTCCTTTCGATGGCAGCTCGCAGGCCTATCACACAGGCTTCATATTCTGCCATGTTATTGGTACAAAGAAATTCTAGCATGCTTGTGAACGAGTAATGTACATCATCTGGTGAAATCAATACTGCCCCAATTCCTCGTCCAAGGGCATTGGCTGCTCCATCAAAATACAATTTCCAAGTTTTTCTTTCTGGAATTACGGCTTCTACTGTGGAGACATTCATCATATCTTCATCTGGGAAATCAAAATTTAGGGGTTCATAATCCTCCGTTGCACGACTGGCTAAGAAATCTACTATGACACTTCCTTTTATTGCCTTTTAGCTCACAAACACAATGTCGAACTCTGACAACAACATTTGCCAACATGCCAGTCTTCCAGTCAGTGCTGGTATTTCCATCATATATTTCAATGGATCAAGGCGAGAGATCAGCCATGTTGTGTGGTATAGCAAGTACTGCCTGAGCACAACATAGCTTTTGAATAGGCAGGTACCGTACTTCACATTCAGTAAACTTTTTGCTCAGGTAATAAATGGCTCTTTCTTTCTTTCCTGTGTCATCATGCTGCCCCAATACGCACCCCATTGAATTCTCATAGACCGTCAGGTAAAGGATTAGTGGCCTGCCAGGAACTGGTGCTACTAATATGGGAGCATTGGTTAGATATTTCTTGATTTTGTCAAATGCCTCTTGACACTCTTCATTCCATTCTCCAAGATTATTCTTTTTCAACATCCTAAAGATTGGATCACATTTATCAGTCAATTGGGATATGAACCGAGAAACATAATTCAATCTGCCAAGGAACACCCGAACTTCTTTCTGTGAGTCGGGCGGCGGCATGTTCTGGATAGCCTTCACTTTATCGGGGTCTATCTCAATTCCCCTTCTACTGACAACGAACCCAAGAAGTTTTCCAGATGTTACTCCAAAGGTGCATTTATTAGGATTGAGCTTCAGTTGGTATTTCCTCAATCTCAAAAATAACTTGCTTAGATTTTAGATGTGTTCCTCCTCAGTATGGGACTTGGCGATCACGTCATCTACATACACTTCGACTTTTTTATGCATCATATCGTGAAACAAAGTCACCATCGCCCGCTGGTATGTTTCCCCAGCATTCTTTAGTCCAAAGGGCATCATATTTTAACAATACATGCCCCATAGAGTTATAAAGATGGTCTTGATCATGTCTTCTGGACTCATATTTATCCGATTATATCCCGAGAAGCCATCCATAAAGGAAAACCAGGAATGTACTGACGTATTGTCGACCAAAATGTCTATGTGTGGCAAAGGAAAATTATCTTTTGGACTGGCCCGGTTCAGGTCCCTGTAGTCAACACACATTCATGCTTTCCCATCTTTTTTTTGGCACAAGAACTATATTAGCCACCCATTCTGGATACTGAGATACCGCAAGGAAACCAACATCGATTTGTTTATGTACCTCTTACTTTATTTTTATTACCATTCCCGACCTCAACCTTCTAAGCTTCTGTTGAACCGGTCTGCATTCAGGTCTAATGGGCAATTTGTGTACCACTATGTCAATGTTCAATCCTGGCATGTCTTGATAAGACCAAGCGAAGACATCTTTGAACTCACGCAGCAGATCGATTAATTCCTGCTTCTTTTTGGGCAAAAATGTTGCCCCTATCTTCACTTCTCTCTTGGTTTCTTCTGTTCCCAAATTGAGAATCTCCAATTCATCTTTGTGGGGGCAGGATCTACTTATCTTTCTTTTCCATCACCCTCAGTAATTCTTCGGGGATTTCACATTCTAATTTATCCTCAACTTCATTGATTTCCGCTAGACATACTAGCTGTTCAGGTCCTACTCTAGGATCAAGTTTAGGATCATTCATGTGGTCGATAGTTGAAGACCTGCAAAGAAAATAATAATATATTTTGAAAAGGATGCGAAAAATAAAAACTCGTTTTCCATTTGTGAATCAGCATGGAAAGCATCTTTATTAAAATGATTGTATAATGGCCCTTTATAGATAATCCTCGTATACCCGCGGGAAAAGGCATAAGGTGGTCCCAGTATTTACTCTGTTTCAATATTGGTTACAAGGGAAGTATCTTCAGCTGTCCAATTTTTCATTGTCTAGCCTGGGGCACAGAGACAGATCATTTTCAGATATTTGCCAGGTCGAGCATCTTCAAAGATTCCACCGATAAAAAGCCCATCTAGATTATTGCCAAAGATTTCCTCCTCATGTAGTCTTATCGTTTCTTGATTGACTTCCTCCAGCTGCTTTTCGATATTGGTGAACCCACGCGATTTGAAACTTTTTGACATGTCAAAAGATGTCACCAGTTGGGAGGATGTTTCTGTCCCTTGCATACGGGCTTTCCTCTATTCCCTCAGCTTCTTTAACTCTCTCAGTCGATCTTTCATAGTAGGAGCAAATCCCAATCCAAAACGATCCATTTTTACTAGAACGAGCCTTGGTCGCAAATTTCTCTGCAGGTGTTTTCTGAGCCCCTTGCCTGTTTTCGCACCCCTTCCAAGTGTCTCTCATACAGTCATCTTGGTGCAGTTTGACAATCTTGGCCGTGGAAATGGTTTTCCCTCAGCCATGAAGGTAGCATTCACAAATTCCAGCGCCCGAAAAGAGCACTCCAAAGCATTCTCATTTGTCTGACCAACTTCCCTTCTATGACAAATTTGAGTTTCTGGTGTAGAGACGATGGGACTGCCCCTACTGAGTGAATCCAGGGTCACCCAAGCAAGCAATTGTAAATAGGTTTAATATCCATCACCACAAAATCAATATTGTAAACTGCCGGTCATATCAGCAATGGTACTTCTATCCTCCCCAACACATCCCAAATTGTTCCATCAAAAGCTCTCACAGTGTTCTGGTATGCCTTCATATGGGAGTCATCAATAGGCAACCTTTGCAGAGTCGCCATTAGAATAACATTCAAGGCAGATCCATTATCAATTAGGACACCTGGCAACACATATCGTTTACAATGCGTGGTAATATTCAAAGCTTTCACTGACCCCAATCCTCATTCTGGAATTTCATCATCGGTAAATGTTATGTAATTGTCAGCAGCAATATAACTCACAACTCTGTCTATCTTATCCACTGAGATGTTATTTGGCACAAACGTCTGATTTAGCACCTTCATCAAAGCATTTCGGTGCCCCTTAGAACTCAATAATAACTCCAGGACTGAAATCCTTGCCTGTTGCCGCTTCAATTGTTCTACTATGATGTATTCATTGTGCTTTAAAAACCTCAGAAATTCCCGAGCTTGCTCCTCTGTCACCGGTTCATTTATCTTTGGAACAAGATCTTTTTCAAAAATCTTCTCAGGGGCAGCAGATACCTTAAAGCCTTCTCGGCCTCTTTCATCACTTTTGGGGAGGAATAACACCTGCCACTTTGAGTGAAATGGCCTACTTCGTTCACCGCCTCCACGTTTGGCTACTTTTCTTTCTCCAATTCTTCCTTTGCTTCTTCACTTAGCTTTATCTCTTTCAATTTCTCCTTCTCTGGTATTGACACACTGGCCGTGTAATTCCAAGGGACCGCATTGGTGCTCTTGAAAGAAAATGGAGCAGGAGTTGAAAATACTATCTTTGGTGTCACCACTGGCTTTACACTTGCAACCCCCGGCTTAACAGACACAACCAAAGGTTTGTGCACCCCATATTTCACTCCAGAGCTTTCCGATGCGCACACTTCAACCTCTTTCCTTGTACCAGCCTTTTCAAAGAACTCAATTTCTTTGTTATCCATCATCTTTTGAACCATGTCCCTGAACTCCTGACAGTGCTGAATTTCATGGTCACATTCCTGATGATATTCACAATACATCTTAGCAGGTACATCCATCTCAATTTTCATTCCAATTTCAATCATCTTGGCGTTATACAACTGTTTAAACACCCATCTTAACGGAGATCGAATCTCTGATACATCAGTCTTTCGCCTCTTTGCCTCATCATATTCTTCTATCATGTTCACCCCGCGTCCTCCATGACTCGGAAGGGGATTAGCCGCAATACTGGGTTCATCAAACATCAATATCCCGGTATTGATCAGATTTTGCACAACTTTCTTAAATTCTGTGCATGTTTCAATCGAATGTCCTGGTATTCCAACATGGAATTCACAATGGGAATCTGCTTTGTACTATGGAGGGTAAGGAGGCTGTAGAGGTGTCAAATGATATGGCCTCACCAGATCTGCCTCATGTAACTGAGGGTATAGTTCAACATATGACATTGGGATGGGTGTAAAATTCATTCTATCATTTCTCGGCCCTCGAGAATCCCTCTTGTTTGAGTTTTGAGAGTTTCCTGTCGAGGTTCTGGGTGATGTAATGGTCACATTTTTCAGTGCCTCATAAGTGCTTGCATTATTCAGTTCATTGTCTTTCCTCTTATAGTTCCTGCGAGAACTCTCCCCACTCTTGATTCTTCCACTCTTTATTGCAGCTTCTATCAATTCTCCTGTCATTACTATGTCAACAAAATTTTAGGTAGCATTGCTGATAAGCCTTTCAAAGAGCGGGCCTCTCAAGGTCTGTACAAACATGTGGGCAATCTCACTTTCCATTAACGGGGGTTGTACTTGTGCTGCAACATCTCTCCACCTCTAAGCATATTGTCGGAGCGTTTCATCACTTCTTTGCTCCATTCCTTGCAGCATTACCCGGCTCGAGATCATTTCTGTGGCATGCTTATAGTGCTCCAAAAAAGATCCTGACAGGTCCTTCCAGGATCGGATATTTACCCGACTTAGTTGTGTATACCAGCGAGCAGCTGAACCAGTTAAAATGTCCTGGAAACAATGTATCAGCAACTTTTCATCTTTCAGATAAGCGGCCATTTTTCTGCAATATATTGTAAGATCTGGCATGCTTATAGTGCTCCAAAAAAGATCCTGACAGGTCCTTCCGTCGTATTTCTTAAAGTCTGGAGCTTTGAACTTAGGAGGAAGTACTAAGTCAGCTACTAGGCTCATTGCAACAACACCTGGTCCCATTTCACTAGCCTTTTGTAGTTCCAGCAAACGATCCTCTAGAGCCTTGCATCGCTCTTCATACTTTCGCTCAATTTCAGTGCGTATTTTCGCGATTTCATCGAGAGTGTTCAGATCTGGCACTTCTTCAGCGCTTCCGAAGTTTGCACCAATATGCACCGGATGACTCGGTGTTGTTCCCGCCAAGTTAATGTGGACCTTCTTCACAGCAGGAGGTTTCTCTGGCTGCATCTTAATGTGGGATGTTGTTTCGGCTTGATCATTCACATCGTTGGAAGCTCCTTCGGTTGCTTTAGCCTTTCCAGATTCTTTAGGACCTAATAGAGCAGTCAGCTGATTAATGATCTCTGCTTTGGTCTGAGTGAAGCAGTCCTTGATTGACTGTTCAATCCTGTCAAAGCGGTTCTAAGTTTCCACACGCTCATTCTCAAGACTAACAATTCGATCCTCGTAAGCCATGGATCTGGAACGTTAGCGAGTTCCGTATGAATGCAGAATGATTACGGCTTAAAGCAAATTCTGTCATTAAACCTTTTCTTTATTAAATTCTTTATTTATCATAAAATTTCAAATGAATAAAATGTATGCATGAGTGCATAAATGCATGAATGCAATAAAAAGACATCGAATTTAGGAACCAATCTTTTTTTAGAAACACCTAATTAGTCTGAAAATTCAATTATATAGAAAAGATAAATTTGCTACAGAAAGACGCTAGCCCTAACTCCCAAGTTGACTAACTTTTGCGACAGACGCACAATAGCCTCTCTATGCTCTTCTTCAATGTTGGGTTGCTCCAACAGGCTTGTAGCTTGCCTTGACAGGATCTGGACATACGAAGCGATGCTCCTAACTTGCGCTTTGAATCTCACCAGTTCATCATTTTGACACTGGACTGTTCGTCGGGCCGCCTCATATTTATCCTTCCATACATCGCTCTCTACCATTAAGTCCCCTTCATAACCAGCCAGCTTGTCCTTCAGGTCTTGAACAATGTTTTCTAACTCAGTTATTCTTTTCTGCAGTCTCTCTTTCTCTATCTCCGCTTGGACCTTATCTTCGTTGTGGTACTTGGTGATTAGTTCCTCGAGTTGTGTCACTTGGCTGGTCAAGTCGAAATTTCGGGCATGGTCTTCTTCCAACTTCTTCTTGGCTTTATCACTTGACTCTTTGCTTGCTCGTGCCTTTCTGTCATACATCTTTTTGTAATCATCCCTGTCCCGGGTCATTGCATCCAACTCTTCTAATAGATTCTTTATTATCTTGCTTGTTCCACCCTTTTGCTTAGCTTTATAGTCATTGTGCAATTCTCGCAGCTCTTTTAGTTCTTGATTCGCTTTCTTGTTCTGCTCCATTAGCTCCTTCTCCTTTCCTTTATGATTTTCTACTTGCAACTGTGCCATTGTTAATTCCTCGTTAAGGTCCTGGATTCCTTTTTCATACTTTTTCAAATCTTGCTCCCGGTCATGTTTGAGTTTTTCCAAAGCCGAAGGTGACTCCTGGATTGCCTGAGTTGAAGTTCCGGCTCTTGATGGCTTTTCTTGAAACGTGGTGTCATTGACTCTCTGAGCCCTCCACTCGTCGTACCTTGCCATTACTTCCAAGCCCGGGTAAGGTTGAACCCTTCTTGGTGTTTCCCATGCCTTTGAAGTTTGCAATATCAATCCTTTGTAGTCACTGGTCTTGTGAGCATACTCAAACTTAGCCATCCCAGCAGTGGCATGTATAAATTGCCTTGATCCAAATTGCCTCGATACTAACAATGGGCAGTAGGTTGTTCCTCCCCAAATTCCTGGTAACAGAACCCAGTCCCTGTTTCCACAGCGGTATTGAAAGGTTGTACCCGTATTCAGCCAAGGAGCTTTCCATACAATATCCGTATCCTTCAAGTCTTTAAGGTACTCCTCCCAGTGCTTCTCAGTTCTCTTCTCTAGGACACAATCAGCTATATGTTCCCTGATCGGTGAATAAGGGTCTGTTTGTTTCCCTGTAATTGGTTTTCCTAAAAACGTTTTCACAACTTTCCGCTGTTTGGTTCATGGAAAATGAAAAAGTCAACGGAAAACCAACTACAGTCAACAGAAAACAAACCTTGTTTTAGTGTAAAATGACTTACCCATTGATTTTCGGTAAGTCGATTTCCTTCCTCTCATTCTCTCTACAAATACTAACCTAAACCATAAATCTTAAAACCTAAACCCTAAATACTAACATAAAAACTAAACCCTAAATACTAATATAAACCCTAAACCCTAAACCCTAAACCTTAAACATTAAATCATAAACCCTAAACCTTAAACCCAAAACATTAGCCAATAAATATTAAACCCTAAACATTAAAAATCTTAAACCCTAAATGTTAAACCATAAACACTAACATGACCCTAAACCATAAACATTGATCCATAAACACAAAACCCTAAATGATATATTATAAACACAAAAGCATAAAACAAAACCCTAAACCCTAAATGTTAAACCATAAACACTAAACGCTAACATAAACACTAACATAAACCTTAAACCCTAAATGTTAAACCATATATATTAAACCACAAACACTAACATAAACCCTTACCCTAAACACTAACCCATAAAACATAAATGCTAACATAAACACTAACCCATAAAACATAAATGCTAACATAAACACTAAACCATAAACAATAAACACTAACATAAACACTAAACTATAAACAATAAACACCAACATAAACCATAATCCCTAAATACTAATATAAACAATAAACCCTAAAACCTAAACACTAACCAAAACACTAAACCTTAACATAAACCCTAAACTTTAAATGTTAAACCTTAAACACTAACATAAACCCTAAACAATAAACATTAACCCTTAAATCCTAAATGCTAACATAAATACTAAACCTTAAACACTAAGCGCTAACATAAACCTTAAACTCTAAATGATAACTTAAACCCTAAACACTAAAAGTTAAACACTAAACCATAAACCCTAAACAATAACCATAGACTCTAAATGCTACCATAAACTCTAATAACTAAACCATAAACCCTAAATGTTACCATAAAACCTTAAATCCTAAACCCTAAATATTACCATAAAACCTTAAATCATAAACCCTAAACCCTAACCACCAACCTAAACCTTAAACCTTAAACACTAACACAAACCATAAACACTAATCTAAACCCTAAATCTATACCTTAAATACCAATCCTTAAATGCTACCATAAACCATAAATGATATCCTAAACCCTAAACCCTAAACACTAACCTAAACATTAAACCATGTTTTGATTGGAACTTGTTTTTACCATTATCGATGCTTGTTTGTGGATTGTTCATGAAATTTTCAGGAAACTCTACCAAACAGTGTAAAATGAATTGTACAACATCATCCAAACACCGGAAAATGGTTTCTGCAATTAGTTTTCCAACAACTGTAGTTCATTTTCCAGAATTCATTTTCCGGAAATAGTTTTCAGTGAAACAAACAGACCCTAAGTATCAAGGTATCTAGCCCCTCTCTAAGGCGCGTTCCATCTGTGACCCATGAGCCATATCTCTAGCAGTTGTGCACACCCCTAGAATTTTGCATCTCCTGTCTTCTTGCAGATGGTGAGTGACCTATAAGTTTCTGTTAGAATGGCCGGCACTGGGTTAACTCCTTTATTCAGTCGTTCAAATAATCCGATAGTCGATGAGTGAATATGCTCATGGGTCCTGGGGAAGATTACCAAACCATAGATACACAAGGCAAACAGACTTCTCATTCTAACCGGTTCGTTATTACTTGCTAGCACTAACTCCTTGAGAATTCTCCAGTTAACCCGTTGTCTGTCTTCATTTTGGTCGGTACTGTCATTGTTGGCCAATCTTTGCTCCCACCATTCCTTTGTCTTTCCCGTTAATGCTACCAACTTTTTGACAAACCCCAAATGTCCTATGCTATTGAGGGACCTGGTGTAGATCTTGTCATTTTCTATTCTCGAGCAGTTGATCGGTACCTCATATTCCTCCAATGTTGGTGTCATATCTACTTGCCCAAAGGTGAAGCAGTTACAGGCCGAGTTCCAGAATTGTGCCATTGCCCTTAATAATTCTTGATCGACCATTATATCTAACAATAAAGCTATGTCCCCGAATTCATCTCGAAACTGCTTTTTCATCCAATCATCCCACTGATCCCAGATACATTTAAAGTCTGGTAAGCATGCATCCTGATTGGTGCTTAGCTTTCCGTACCCTTTCATTTTGGATACTTCCCCTCTTCCAAGGCTATCCCCCTTTTCATGCTGCGTCTGCTCAGACCAGATCCACACAACATTATTATCTTCTCCTGCTTTAAATCCTCTTGACATATTGGGTACTTCTAAATTGACTGACTACCAATTCGATGTCAAAAATAAAAATGCAATGGATGACAACAATTAAACAAAACAAACAAACAACAACAACAACAGAAACTTGTGTTAGTATCCCGAATTAATATTGATGGCAAGTAGACAAATTACGGAATTAATAAACATTCAAATTAATATCATAATATTTAATGCAACAAAGTAAACAAAGAAGTGAATTTCAACCGGAAGCACCTTACAACGGAATGTGGGCTTTGTTCTAAACTCTTGGTTCCAAACTATCGTTACTGCCTACTACGACAGTAAGACATCGATTCAGTAGTATAGGTCCCTTACAACGGAGGCGTGGGCCCCACGATGCGTAAGGCTAGTATACCGGAAGAAGACAAAAATCCGAACTCAGAGCTGAAGACAAAAATCCGAACTCCCACTTAAGGGTGAAAAACCCGGGTTTAGGGTTTATGCATGAATGACAGATATAGCATACACAAAACTACCCTCATTCTTCCTAAAATCCATCGAACAGTTCTTCAGAAAAAATTAAATCCGAATTAATATTAGAAATGCCAAAATGCCACGTGTAATTAATTATTAGGCCCTGACTCTCAATTACATCCCCAGTGGAGTCGCCAAGTCGTCGCGACCTTTTTTTGAAAACTCGCTTTTTAAAGTTTGGAATAAAAACAGCCGACGATTAGGTTTTTGAAAAATCAGGGTTTTTGACCAATTTATATTGTAGTTAATTAACTTTCCATTTTTAGTCAAAACACCTTTTATTTTGCTTAAAAAAAATCATTTTGGAGTCGCCACCAGCCACTTTGGTAGGCTGGACGCCATAAAATGCACCAGAGATTTTTTGAAAAATTTGGGTTCGGGTGTCGGTTACGTGTAGGGAAGGGTTAGCACCCCTACGAACGCCCGTTATCGGTACCTTATTAATTACACGTGACATTTTGACATTTCGAACATTAATATGGATTTAATTAAATCTTTTAGCTGTAAAATGAATTTCATTCTGAATGAGAATATCCTGTTGTAAGAAAATACATTTCGATCGAACATAGTTATGAAACATCCAGTTGCATTAGGACACTTCATCTTATATTCGAAAAATGTACCTCAACACAAAAGATTTAATACATGATTAATTATTGTCTTGCCAATTTTAAGTGTACCCTAATTAGGATCCATTAATTGATTTGATTGAAATTCTATGAATGCTATTAATTTTGGGCGTAAAAGAAAACACCCAAAATAATATTGGGCACTTCCTTTAACAAACCCAAAAATAACAACATTCCTAATTAATATGTCTCTAATCATTAACTCTATTTTAATTTTTAAATTTACCTAATTATTGATTTATTTCCATTTTTTAAGTTGAAGTGAAAAATTGAAACCTTTATCGGAATACTCATTGGTTAACATCACTCTACATTGTGACACTAGCCAATATTGAGTATTCTAACATTGTTTCAAATATCCACTTATTTTCTACAATGATCTCCCCTATTTAATTATGATTAAGGGAGCTGCACTAATGGCTCTAATCCTATTTTTTAACATATGATTTAATTATCTAAACAATATTTGGTATGGTGTTTTAAAAAATGTGCAAGCATATGGATTAATTAAATAATTAATTAAAGCAATTAAATTAAACAATTAATTAAAGCAATTAAATAAAACAATTAATTAAAATAAATGAATACTAAAAGAGGACCAAATTGAATTAAATTGAGGATTAGGTGACAAAATTACAAGAAAATGGTGAATGGTTTGTAAAGAAATCAAAACCTGAGAGCCCAAACCTAAAACTCTAAAAGAACCAGCCTAAACCCGTTAAACCCGAGCCCAAATCGTTAAACCTGAGCCCAAAACCCTCGACCCATTTGAATTAAAACCCAAACTCAGACCATTTTAACTTGATCGGGTCACGGACCTGTATTCGAACCTGCGTAAGAAACACGCGGATCCTTCGCGACCCGACTCTTCAAAACGACGTCGTTCCCAACTCGGTATAAATGATCCCAAACCGAGTTGGAACGACCATTTGGTATGTTCTCTCTCTCTCTCATCAACTCTCTCTCCTTAATTCTCTGTTTTCGAACACTTAAAACCCCTAAAAAACCAAACCCTTTCGATCAAAACCTAAGTTTTTGCTCATGTTCTTCCCCGATTCTTTAAAAAAACCCTATTTGATCCTCACAAACTCTTAAAACCTTCACAAAATCTATTTTTCAAGGATCAAAACCCGTTTTTTCAAGAACTCACCAAGAAGTTCTCAAAATACCTCGTTTTGATCTTCACTCATTCCCTAAAACCTCTTCGACGTGTTTCTTAGCCGTCGGGATGATATCGGTCACCGGATATCATCTCCGGTCTCCTCCTACCTCTTTCCCATAACTGGACCTTCTCCGGTCATCTTCTCCGGCACCTCTGTAAATCCCGACCACCGTCCGATCATCTTCAACCTTTCTCCGATGACCGGACCTTCTCCGGTCATCTTCTCCGGCCAACCCTGGCTTTTCCGACCACCGTCAGCAACTCCGACCACAGCCTCCGCCATCGCTGGAACCCTAGATCTACCAAAAAAAACTCTGTTTTTCATCCTAAACCTAGATATAAGCCCCGTTTCGTCAGAAACGCCCCGCTTCATCCAAACCCAAACTATCTACCCAAAAATAGTAGCTTTACCTCTATATTTTTCAACTCCGACGGTGATCCTAGCACTCAAATCCTCACTTCGGCAGCATTTCCGATGACAACAAAGAAATATAAGCCTCTGAAACTCTCTTTATTTATTTTTTATGTTTTTATATGCTTCGAACCAGATCTGACTTTTAGAGTTTGGATCTGTTTTATTTTAATCTAGATCTAGGTTTTTGTTGAGTGTGTAAAAGTTCTACTTTTCACCCCTTATTTAACCCATATTTCTGGTGCATTCAAGCATTATTCATTGCATTTAGGATAGATTTCACATATACATCACAATTATATAGAATGGCACAGTTGCTACTGATTTTGGCTGATTTTGCAGGTAGCTGCTGTGGCGGGCTTAGGACAGCGAAGGAACAGAGCTGGAACACAGGACCGGAGCTGAGAAGGAAGACGTTGTCACGACCGCTGCCGTGGCAGCTGTTGAGTGTGTAAAAGTTCTATTATTTACCCCCTATTTAACCCATATTTCTACTGCATTCAAGCATTATTCATTACATGTAGGTTAGATTTCAGTCATACATCACAAATATATTAAATGACACAGTTTCTACTGAAATTGGTTGCTTTTGCAGGTTGCTGCTGTAGCAGATGGAGAGAAAGGCGCTGGGCGGTGATGCAGAAAAGCTGGAACTGGATGAGCAGTCAAAGAGGACGATGCTGCCATGGATGCCGCCGTGACAGCAAAGGACGACATCAGTTTTGAGAAGAAGAAGCAAAGTGGGCCTCGACAGAAAGAGAAAATTAAGCCTGTCTGTCGTGGAATACCATTATATTTTTCCGAGCTCTAGATCAGAATGAAGGCCAAGCCCAAAGTTCAAGGAGAGAAATTCCAAGCAAGAAGGAAGGACAAGTTAAAGCTATATTCTCTGAAGATTTAGTCTCTATTAGAGTTGTACTTTAATTTAAACTTGTATTCTTGCCATATTAGAAAACTTGAACCCAAGGCCTATATAAAGGCATGTAATTCGACCTAGGAGAGAACATCTTCTATTCTCTAGCCTTCTTCCCAAAACCCTAGCTGTTTTCCCCTTCTCAACATGTTCTAAATTCCCCCTAGGGCCACGGGTTGATTTGTAAAGTAGTTGCAAGGGTTGCTTTTGTTTTAGGAATTCTATGTTCAATAAAATAAACTTCAAGTTCTCTTATTCTGGTTATTAACATCTTGCAAGAGTATCGAGAGAGCATTGCGAGATTATCTATTTACTTAATATCGGGAGAGTTAAGTATACGAAAGGAATAAGTGCGAGTTCTCTAGTTTATAGTTGAACTATCTCGGACCTAGGGATAGGACGAGGTTAAGTGGCTAAAGAAGAATTCAACAACATCGGTGTTCATCCTTCGATTCACGCCGGGAGGTGTCATCAAAGACGTGTTCATCGACAGACTTGGACCTAGGGATAGGCCAAGGCACATCAGGGATTCTTGCCAAACTTGAAGTGCAGAGTTATTTGATCGCTGCCGCGACAAACAACAGACCGCTGCCGCGACAGGTGCTGCTGCGACGGGGACGACGACTGAACAGATTTTCCTAAACTTAGCGATACCTACACTACTGAGCAATTCAATACCAGCCCATTCTCTCTATCTTGATTACTTTAATTCTATTTTCCAGTATTCTTTACTATTTTTGTGACAACATCTTAAATCATTCTTTTTCTTCTCTTGCAGTAATTCAAGGTGAAGCTATTGGCCCAGTCCTTGTGGAGACGATATCCGATACTCTAGTATCACTTTATTACTTGCGACGTGTACACTTGCACTCATTGCGATAGACTCTTTTACACGCAACAAGTTTTTGGCGCCGTTGCCGGGGACTGGCAACATAACTTTACCCTACCTTTTACTGCACTTTTCTTTTTATTTTTCTGTTTTATTTTGGATTGTTCAAACCTGTGCTTTTCACAAGGTTTTCTGTTTATGCGTAGATCGAGACGAGGAGAAGAACCTGAGTATCCATTAGATCCTGCAATAGAGCGTTCATACAATTTTAGGAACCAACTTCGCTTCGTACTAGCCAGAAACGAATACCTTGAAGAATAGTTAGAGGCCGTGAACAACCAAAGGAATCCCTAGGATAATCCTGCCAGAGGGAACAATTCACCTGTTGCCGATGTTCCCGTCGCTGCCGCACGCCGGACATGCCGAGACTACATGCTGAACGATCATGTAGAATTAGAAACCACCCTGCCAGACGTAGATGTTGACAACTTTGAGCTGAAACCTATTATGTTCAGCATGATTAACAACGCTGGCCAATTTAGTGGTGCTGCTATAGAGGATGCTAGGGAGCATTTGAAAACGTTCCAGGAAATCTGTGGTTCGTTTAGACTACCAGGAGTTAATCCGGAGATACTGAGGCTTCGGTTATTTCCTCATTCATTGAGGGACAGGGCAAAGACTTGGTGGAATAAACTTACGCCGGGTTCAATTAGAACTTGGGCAGATTTAACTCGTGAATTCTTATCTCGTTTTAATCCTTCACACTTATCAAAGCGATTACGTAACGAAATTGATACCTTTCAACAAGAAGACGACGAGCCGATGCACGAGGCCTGGGACAGATTTACCACTCTTCTGAGGAACTGCCCAATGCATGGATTCCCCGTTTGGAACCATGTAACAAAATTTTATAATGCTGCCAATTTACAAACTCGTATTAGAATTGATTCAGCAGCAAACAAATTACTGCTGGACAAAGACCCAGATGAGGCAATGGCAGTATTGAAAAATCTGGCGAAGAATGAGGAACAGTTTCCGACAGCAAGAAAAAGGGGTAAAAGAGTTCTAGCTGTAAAGGATTATGAGGCCGACAGCTCATTAAAATCACAGGTGGCATATCTCACTAAGGCAATGAAGAAGCTCTTGAACGATGATCCAAAGCCTGTGTACTCTGCTGAAGAGGTATGCGAAATCTGTGAAGGAAATCACAGTACAGAGGAATGTCCAATACAGTTAGAAGAGGGGAAGTATGTTGGAAACTACAATAAGCCAAATTATAACTCCAACAACTACAATCCCAACTGGAGAAAGGATCCCAAGTTCTCTTGGAGCAATCCTAATAATGCTCTGAATCCTCAAGTACAAAACAATCAGAACCAGGGAGGACCTAGATTGCTGACTCGGCAGTAACCGCAGCAGCAGCAACAACAGCCACCAGCTGCCACAACTAGTATACTGGAGCAGACTTTGGCTACATTTATGTCTCAAACAGGAACCTACATTGAGAACATGAATCACTTTGTTAAGAAGACGGAGACGTTCATGGATAAAAGAGAGATGCGGATGACTAATCATGAAGCTACACTGAAATCATTGGAGACACAGATGGGCCAGGTTTCCCAGCTTATTAAACCAAGGCAGAATGAAGGTTTTCCTAGCAATACTGAATGCTAGACCACCCACTCATGAGCAGTGCAAAGCCATCACGACTAGAAGTGGGAAGAAATTACCAGGGCCAGAGGAAGAAGCTGGATCAGTTAAGGAACTAGCCCTGAAAACACCTGCCAAGGAAGCTACCCCGACAGGTAATAAATAGCCTGCTGCCGATGAGCCTGTCACGACAGCAGAAGGGACAGAGGAGAAAGATGAAAAATCTAAACCTCCTCAGATCCGTATGCAATGGGAAGGACGCATTGCTGATTATCATCCTCCACCTCCTTTTCCTCAGCGGCTACAGAAATTGAAACATGAGTCACATCTTAATAAGATTTATGATATTTTTAAGCAGGTTCATATCAACATCCCGCTATTGGATGTTGTTAGGGAGATGCCCAGTTATGCCAAATTTCTCAAGGATGCCATGTAGAAGAAATCCAGACTTGGGGAATTTGAAACGGTTAAGATGACATAAGGATGCATGAGTATTCTGCACAAGCATCCACCCCATAAGAAGAAGGATCCTGGGAGCTTCATCATACCATGCGTAATCAGAGATAAATTTGTGGGTAAGGCACTTTGTGATCTTGGTGCTAGTATTAATTTAATGCCAAAATCTGTTTTTCAGAAATTAGGTATTGGAAAAGCTCGACCCACAACAGTATTATTGCAGCTGGCAGACCGCTCTTACGTTCACCCAGAAGGAAAAATTGAAGATATTCTCGTAAGAGTGGATAAATTTATTTTTCCTGCTGACTTTCTTGTTTTAGAGTGTGAAGCAGATGAGAATGCACCAATCATCCTGGGGCGACCCTTCTTAGCCACATGAAGATCACTGATTGATGTAGAAAAAGGAGAACTCGCGATGAGAGTGAACGACCAAGAGATCAAGCTGAATGTTCTCCAAGCTATGAAACATGCTGATGCAGAAGAAGAATGCAAGGCTATCACTGAAGTTACCCTTGACCAACCCTGCATCAGGTCGGGCTGCCACAACATCAAAATTGGTCACTGCCTCAGCAGACACTTAGAAGACTATCATGACAACACCGACGACAGCAACTCCTCAGACTCTGATACATCCGATACTGAAGATCAAGAGGAGGTAAATTGGATAGGCAATCGTCCAGGTAAGTTATTCGAGCCTTTAAATTATGCCTCGGATAACCATGTAATTCAAAAGCCATCAACTGTTGAGCCCCCTGTTCTAGACCTTAAGCCCCTGCTAGGTCAGCTAAAATATGTTTTCCTTGGTTTAAATGATACGTTGCCCGTAATCATCTCTTCCAAGTTGATGCAGGAACAGGAACAACAGCTGATAAAGATGCTGTAGCAGCACAAGAAGGCTATTGGGTGGACGATAACTGATATCCAAGGCATCAGTCCGGCACTATGCATGCCCAAAATCCTTTTAGAGGATGATCATAAGCCGACCATTGATGCACAGAGGCGCTTGAACCATGCTATGCAAGAAGTGGTGCGCAAAGAGATAATAAAATGGCTAGATGCTGGAATAATCTATGCCATCTCGGACAGCAAATGGGTGAGCCCGGTGCAAAGCGTTCCAAAGAAAGGAGGAATGACCGTGATAACCAATGAGGACAATGAGTTAATCCCAACCAGGACTGTGACCGGTTGGAGGGTTTGTATGGACTACCGGAAGCTTAACAAAGCTACCCGGAAGGACCACTTTCCTTTACCCTTTATTGATCAAATGCTTGATAGATTAGCGGGTAAACCTTACAATTGTTTCCTTGATGGTTACTAAGGTTACAATCAAATAGCCATCGCACCGGAAGATCAAGAAAAGACGACGTTCACATGCCCATACAGAACTTATGCTTTTAGGAGAATGCCTTTTGGACTTTGCAATGCACCAGCCACCTTTCAAAGGTGCATGATGGCAATATTCTCCGATATGGTGGAGGATTTCCTGGAGATATTCATGGATCACTTTTCAGTCTTTGGGGACAACTTTGAAAGATGCCTAAGCAACCTACAGAAGGTGCTCGAGAGATGTGAAAAGGCAAACCTGGTATTAAACTGGGAAAATGTCACTTCATGGTGAATGAAGGGATAGTCATTGGCCATAAAGTTAGCTGCCGTGGCATAGAAGTCGACAGAGCCAAAATAGAAGTGATAAAAAAGTTGTCGCCACCTACCACAGTAAAGGGAATCAGAAGTTTCTTAGGACATGCTGGTTTTTATCGGAGGTTCATAGCGAACTTTTCAAAAATCACCAAGCCCCTATGCCATCTTCTGGAGCAGAACCGACCCTTCGACTTTAACACTGAATGTACTGAGGCATTCAAGGTTTTGAAAGAAAAGCTGGTAACAACCCCAATAGTACAACCACCAGATTCGACATTGCCGTTTGAAATCATGTGTGATGCTAGTGACTATGTTGTTGGGGCAGCACTTGGGCAGCGGAGAGACAAACTTTTTCATGTCATATATTATGCCAGCAAAACACTGAACGACACCCAAGTGAACTACACCACCACAAAGAAAGAATTACTAGCTGTGGTATTCTCCATTGACAAGTTTCGTTCTTACATACTTGGAACGAAGGTCATTGTACACCCAAACCACTCTGCATTAAAGTATATGTTAACGAAAAAGGACGCAAAACCTCGACTGATACGTTGGATTCTACTACTGCAAGAGTTAGACCTAGAAATCAAGGACAAAAAGGGAACAGAAAATCAAGTTGCAGATCACTTGTCAAGGTTGGAGAAGGGACAGAGTCTGCCAACAGATGAGACAAACATATTGGAGACCTTCCCTAATGAGCAGCTGCTTGCTGCCACAATCACTGCCGCGACAGCCATGGCGGCAGATAAGTCTTCTGAACTTCCTTGGTATGCTGATTTCGTTAATTTCTTAGTTAGCGGAATAATTCCTCCTGACTTTAATTACCAAGCTAGGAAGAGGTTCCAAAATGATGTTAAGCATTATTATTGGGACGAACCTCTTCTTTTCAAAATTTGTGCAAATCAGGTTATAAGGAGATGCATACCACAGGATGAACAGGAAGATATACTTCATCACAGCCATGCTTCACAGTATGGAGGACACTTAAGAGGCAACAAAACTGCTGCCAAGGTTTTGCAGTCAGGATTCTATCGGTCGTCACTGTATAAAGATGCTAAAATATTCTACAAGAATTGTGACAAGTGCCAACGGACGGGAAACATCTCAAGGAGACACGAGATGCCGCTGCAGAACATTCTTGAAGTCGAGATCTTCGATGTGTGGGGGATTGATTTTATGGGACCTATCCCATCTTCATGTGGGAATTTGTACATCCTCCTGGCAGTAGATTATGTATCTAAGTGGGTTGAAGCAATCGTCACGCAAAAGAATGATGCCAAGACGGTTCAAAGGTTTTTACACAAAAACATTTTTTCCAGATTCGGCATCCCTAAGACGATCATCAGCGATGAAGGGAGGCATTTTGACAATAGGGTTATAGCTGCTGCCTTGAAAAAGTATGGTGTCAAGCATCGGATTGCAACAACATACCACCCTCAAACCAATGGACAGGCTAAAATATCCAACAGGGAGGTCAAGAACATTCTTGAAAAGATGGTTAAGCCAACTCGGAAAGATTGGTCTCTACACCTCAATGATGAATTATGGGCCTACAGAACAGCATTCAAAACTCCATTGGGAATGTCTCCTTATCGGCTGATTTACGGGAAAACATGCCATTTACCTGTCGAGATAGAGCACAGAGCATATTGGTCAATCAAGGCAGTTAATATGGACTTGGAAAAGGCAGGGCAAAAAAGGCTACTCGATCTGAACGAAATTGAAGAAATTCGGACAATGGCCTATGACAACGCAAGAATCTACAAGGACAAAACCAAGAACTGGCATGACAGGAAGTTGCTGCCACGACAGTTCTGCCCAGGGCAGCTTGTGTTGCTTTTTAACTCCAGATTGAAACTCTTCCCAGGGAAGCTGAAATCTAGATGGTCTGGCCCATTTCAAGTGGTGCAGGTTTTTCCCCATGGTGCCATCACGATCAGTTTTTTAAAATACGGGCACCAATTCAAAGTCAATGGACAAAGATTGAAGCATTATCAAGGGACTGAAGCCCCACGAATGCAGGAAGTGGTTACTTTAGGAGATGCCCCACCTGGCATCCCTAATTTAACCTAATTTTTTATTTTTCTTATTTTTATTATTTATTATATTAGGTAATTAGAATTATTTTATTTTAGGAACTAAAGTTTTATTTTTATTTTTTAGGAAATAAAGGAGACAAGAAGAAAAGACGAAGTGAATCCAGCCCAACATCCTTCCATCAGCCCAAAAAGCCTAAATTTTGGAACCTGTCGTTTCAGCTGCCGCGACAGACGTGGAAAATACAGGCTGTCGTCACGCTGTCGCGATAGACACAGAAACGCGTGACACACGCGTCAGAAACAGCGTAACAGCTAGCTCCGTTATTCGTGCCTGCCGTTACAGCTCCAACGGGAAGCAAAATCTTCTCTATATAAACCCTGTTTCATTCTTCATTTTTCACTCACTTCTACTCTTCTTACTTGCTCTCTCTAGAAATTTTACTTGCTTTCATTTTTCTTCTTACAACCCTTGCAACCATGTCTTCCAGAAACACCCGCATGAGTGCTGCTTCAGGCTCTACCCCGACAGCATCAACTCCACGATCTTTTCAGAAACGAGACATATGGTAGGAGAGGGGATTCATATACACTTCCAAGGATGGAAATCTGGAACTGCAGCCATTCATTGCCACAAAAATCAAGGTCATGCAGTGGCAGATCTTTGCTGAACAACCAAAGGAGATGAACGTATCTCTGGTCCGAGATTTCTATGCTGCCATCAACAGCAGAACCGCGACAGCAGTCACCGTGAGAGGGAGAGAGGTGCCCTTCGAAGCAGAATACATAAACACTCTCTACGAATTTTATGTGGGCAGCAACGAGGATGGTCACCAGCAATTTCTGAACAACCTAGACCTTGCTGCCTACGATGCTGTCATGGAAGATCTCACGGAGGAAGGTACGCAGTGGAACACAAACCCTAAGAACCTGAGGACGGTGAAGAGAATACAACTCCTGCCAGAAGCCAAACTGTGGAACGCTTTCATAAAGAAGTGAATCATGCCATCCTCGCACAACACCACTATCGATCAACCCAGGTTAGCCCTCATTCATTCTATTTTGCATGAGAGACCTATTAACGTGGGCAGCTACATCCAGGAAAGCATTTTGGAGTGTGCACACTGGCCGACAGGACCACTCTACTTCCCCTACCTCATCACAGCCCTTTGCCACGACCACCATGTACCTGAAGCTGCCACCGATCTCAGAGTCCAAGGGAAGGGATGGACCGAAAAAAATATCCTCAGCTTGATGGAACTGACTGCTGCCACCCCGTTGTCATCTTTCGACCCAACTGCCACGGCAGCAGAGACGACAGCACCTACAGACACCGAACCTGCTGCCACAACACCTAAGCAGCCCGCAGCAGCAGCAGCCCCAGCCGATGCCTCCTCTCAGATTCTTGCTGCCATACAGAAGATGGAGGAACGACAGCTCGGCCTTATGAGCTTCATCAGGGATTTCACCACAGCTACGGTACACTTCATTCAAACTTCTTTAAATTTCCCTGATGTTGTATTTCCCACCTTCTCATCCCATTATTTTGCTGCACCCACCCCTGCCCACACCCCTACACCTGCTGCTACACCCAAGACACCATCTGCAGCATCCACACCAACCCCCGCCACGACAGTCACCGGCAGCAACCGCGCAGTTGATACCTCTGCCCGTGGAACCAAGAGAAGAATGCCCTCGGACGAACTCGATGCGTACATAGTCGGTTTCTCCTCTTCCTCTATTTGGGTGGGATTCGACGGTGAACCCTCTGTCAAGAGGAATTTATCTAAGGAATTCACACCGGTCAAAAGGCAGAAGAGAATGGCAGATAAAAACAAGGAGGATAGCGGCAATATCAGCGGCAGCAGCAGTGAGAGCAGCATCAACGGTGACAACAGCAGCAGCTCAGAGGTACATGTAGTGGAGAAACCACCTCACATCTCCCCTACCTGTATTCAGCCTCCAAGGGATGCCAAAACGAAGAACACATCTGCCTCCCCCATCCGCCAGCCAGTAAAGAAGGCCTCTGCCCGCCGACTGATTCGACAGAGCAGCAACAGCGACGACAACAAATAAAATTTAAGTTTCTTACCTTATTTTGCTGTCTGCCTTTATATATTTTGTGATGTACTTTTCATTTTCTTTTTTCTGTCATTTGCATTGAGGGCAATGCAACCCTTGAGTTTGGGGGTGGCATCCCTTCATTAATGGAGTCTTAGTTAAATTAAAAATTGTGTCTTTTATGCAGTTTATTTTTGCTAAAAAAATGATTTTGGCTTAAGTCTGTGAACTGAACTTACCTGCCGTGACAGCTCTGTCGTGGCAGTGCCTTTAGGATAGTTCTAGGAGCAGTTTAGAGCCTTTTCTATAGTTCTGAAACTTAAACACTATTTGTAACTGTTATATTGCCTAGAACTCTACTAGTAAACTAGAATAGGAAACTTAGCACTTGAATAGCCCATAGAAGTGCCTAACACAGGCTCTAGGTAAAAAAAGGTTAAGAAATATAGACTCAATAGCCCTAGAGGTGCCCGAAACCGGCTCTAGGAAGTTAGCTAGAGGTGCCCGAAACCGGCTCTAGTCAAACTTAAGCCTAAAAAAAATCGAGTCTGCATAAAAACTAAAGGAGCCTAAGAATTGCCTCCAAAAAGATGAAATTGACATAAAAATTCAAGTTAGAGGCTGAAATATTCTAGTGAAACTAAGGGAGTCTTGGCATATAATTGTTCACAAGCATGCACACACTACACGAGGACTATAGCAAGATTCCGGACAAATCCTAAGCTATCCGACAAGGTGCTGTTGTCGACAGAAAAGGAATGGAGGGTAAGGGAAAGTTCACTGTTTTAAGCCAAAACAAAAATATTCATTTTTATTTTAGGTCTTAGTTGCTTGAGGGCAAGCAAAAACTTGAGTTTGGGGGTGTGTTGAGTGTGTAAAAGTTCTATTATTTACCCCCTATTTAACCCATATTTCTACTGCATTCAAGCATTATTCATTGCATGTAGGTTAGATTTCAGTCATACATCACAACAGTTTTGAGGACGACAACAGTCAAGGAGGACGATGCTGCCATGGATGCCGCCGTGACAGCAAAGGACGACAACAATTTTGAGGAGAAGAAGCAAAGTGGGCCTCGACAGAAAGAGAAAATTAAGCCCGTCTGTCGTGGAATACCATTATATTTTTCCGAGCCCTAGATCAGAATGAAGGCCAAGCCCAAAGTTCAAGGAGAGAAATTCCAAGCACGAAGGAAGGACGAGTTAAAGCTATATTCTCTGAAGATTTAGTCTTTATTAGAGTTGTACTTTAATTTAAACTTGTATTCTTGCCATATTAGAAAACTTGAACCCAAGGCCTATATAAAGGCATGTAATTCGACCTAGGAGAGAACATCTTCTATTCTCTAGCCTTCTTCCCAAAACCCTAGCCGTTTTTCCCTTCTCAACATGTTCTAAATTCCCCCTAGGGTCACGGGTTGATTTGTAAAGTAGTTGCAAGGGTTGCTTTTGTTTGAGGAATTTTATGTTCAATAAAATAAACTTCAAGTTCTCTTATTCTGGTTATTAACATCTTGCAAGAGTATCGGGAGAGCATTGCAAGATTATCTATTTACTTAATATCGGGAGAGTTAAGTATACGAAAGGAATACGTGCGAGTTCTCTAGTTTATAGTTGAACTATCTCGGACCTAGGGATAGGACGAGGTTAAGTGGCTAAAGAAGAATTCAACAACATTGGTGTTCATCCTTCGATTCACGCCGGGAGGTATCATCAAAGACGTGTTCATCGACAGACTTGGACCTAGGGATAGGCCAAGGCACAACAGTGATTCTTGCCAAACTTGAAGTGCAGAGTTATTTGATCGCTGTCGCGACAAACAACAGACCGCTGCCGCGACAGGTGCTGCCGCGACGGGGACAATGACATAGCAGATTTTCCTAGACTTAGCGATACCTACACTACTGAGCAATTCAATACCAGCCCATTCTCTCTATCTTGATTACTTTAATTCTATTTTCCAGTATTCTTTACTATTTTCGTGACAACATCTTAAATCATTCTTTTTCTTCTCTTGTAGTAATTCAAGGTGAAGCTATTGGCCCAGTCCATGTGGAGACGATATCTGATACTCTAGTATCACTTTATTACTTGCGACGTGTACACTTGCACTCATTGCGATCTCTTTTACACGCAACAGTAGCCTTGACGACAACAATGGTGAAGGGAAAAGTGAAGTGGAGCTCGACAGATAGAGGAATTTAAGCCGGTCTGTCGTGGACCACTCCCATATTTTTCTGAGCCCTAGATCAGAATGAAGGCCAATCCCAAAGTTCAAGGAAGAAACCCAAAGCAAGAAAAGAGGATGAATTAAAGGCATCTTCTTTGGAGATTTAATCTTAATTAGAGTTGTACTTTAGTTTGAACTTGTATTCTTACCTTATTAGAAAACTTGAACCCAAGGCCTATATAAAGGCATGTAATTCGACCTAGGGAAGGATATCTCATTCTCTAGCCGTCTTCCCCAAAACCCTAGTCGTTTTCCCCCTTCTCATCATGTTCTAAACTTCCCCTAGGGCTAAGGGTTGATTTTGTAAAGTAGTTGCAAGGATTGTACTGTTTTTAGGATTTTTTCTGTTTAATAAAATAAACTTCAAGTTTGCTTATTCTGGTTTTCAACATCTTGTAAGAGTATCGGGAGAGCATTGTGAGATTATTCATTTACTTAATACCGGGAGAGTTAAGTATACGAAAGGAATAAGTGCGGGTTCTCCAGTTTATGGTTAAACTATCTCGGACCTAGGGATAGGACGAGGTTAGGTGGCTAAGGAAGAATTCAACAACATCGATGTTCATCCTTCGATTCACGTTGAGAGGTATCATCTAAGACGTGTTCATCGACAGACTTGGACCTAGGGATAGGACGAGTCATATCAGGAATTCTTGCCAAGCTTGAAGTACAGAGTTGTGTGTTCGCTGCCGTGACAACAACAGACTGCTGTCGCGACAGGGGCAACGACAGAACAAAAAGTTCTATACAGTGCAACACCTGCACTACCGAGCAAATAAATATCGGCCCATTTCTTTACTCTGAATATTTTAATCTTTTATCTTTGGTATTTTTCATTATTCCTCTACAAACAATTGAACTCCTTTCTTTCTCTTTTGTGCAGCAATCCAAGGATAAAGCTATTTCCAGTCCCTGTGGATTCGACATCCGATACATCGTGTATCACTTTACTACTTGCGCCGTGTACGCTTGCACTCTATTGCGATAGACTCTTTTACACGCAACAAGTTTTTGGCGCCGTTGCCAGGGACTGGCAACATATCTTTACCCTCTTTTTACTGCACTTTCTTTTTCATTTTTCTATTTTGATTTGAACTGTTCACCTTGTGCTTTTCACAAGGTTTTTTGTTTGCTTATGCGCAGATCTCAACGAGGCAAAGAACCTGAGCACAAATTAGACCCTGAAATCGAACGAACGTGCAACCTCAGGAACCGAGTTCGCCTCCTAGTAGCAAGAAATGAGTACCTTGAGGAACAGTTAGAAGCAATGGTGAACGGAAGGCAAGGAGACGGGAGGAACAACCAAAGGAATCCCGAAGACCCTGAAGATCCTATCGTGGATGGAGGAAACGGACAGCCTGCCGCTCCTGCCGCTACCGTGGCCGCACGCCAGTCATACCGTGATTACATGATCAACGATCATGTGGAACTAGAGACCACTCTGCCAGACGTGGAAGCTGAAAATTTCGAGCTGAAACCTGTGATGTTCAGCATGATCAATTCCGCTGGCCAATTTAGTGGTGCTGCTACAGAGGATGCCAGAGAGCATCTGAAAACATTCCAAGAGATCTGTGGTTCGTTTAGACTACCAGGAATAAATCCGGAGATACTGAGGCTTTAGTTATTTCCTCATTCACTGAGGGACAGAGCGAAAACTTGGTGAAATAAACTAACGCCGGGTTCAATACGAACTTGGGCGGATCTCACTCGTGAATTTTTATCTCATTTTAATCCTTCCCATTTATCTGAGCGATTACATAATGAAATTGCTACTTTTCAACAGGCAGATGACGAGCCAATGCACGAGGTATGGGATAGGTTTACCACTCTTCTGAGGAACTACCCGATGTATGGATTCCCAGTTTGGAACCAAGTCATCAAATTCTACAATGTTGTCAACCTATAGACTCGCATGAGAATAGATTCAGCAGCAAATGGACTGTTGTTGGATAAGGATCCAGACACAGGTCACATACCTCACAAAGAATGAAGAGCAGTTTCCTACAGCAAGAAGATGAGGTAAACAAGTGCTAGCTGTGAAAGACTATGAGGCCGACAATTCCCTAAAGACACATGTCACATACCTCACAAAGACAGTGGAAAAATTGTTGAAGAAAGATTCAAAACTTGTCTATTCTGCGGAAGAGGTATGTGAAACTTGCAGTGGGAATCACAGTTTGAAAGACTGCCCATTACAGCTAGAGGAATGGATGTATGTTGGAAACTATAACAAGCCGAGAAATTATGACTCCAACAATTACAATCCCAACTGGAGGAAAGACCCCAAGTTCTCCTGGAGTAACCCAAACAACACACTGAATCCTCATGTGCAGAACACTCAAAACCAGGGGCACCTAGACTCTTGACACGGTAGCAACCGCAACTGCAACCACAACAGCAGCCGCGCCTAGTATACTGGAGCAGACATTGGCCACATTTATGTCCAAGATAGGAGCTTACATGGCGAACATGGATCACTTCGTCAAGAAGACTGAGTCGTTCATGGATAAAACAGAGATGAGAATGACTAACCATGAAGCTACACTGAAATCACTGGAGACACAGATGGGTCAGGTTTCCCAACATATTAAGCCAAGGCAGAACGAAGGATTCCCTAGCGATACTGAGGTCGCTAGTTAACCCACACATGAGCAGTGTAAAGCTATTACAACTAGGAGTGGGAAACAACTGCAAGGGCCGGAGAAGAAAATCGCACCGATTGAAGAACCAGCCCTAGAAACATCTGCCGCGAACACTGCCCCGAAAGAAGATAAGCAACCTACTGCCGCCACACCTGTCACGACAGCAGAAGGGACATAGGAGAAAGACAAGGATGATGAAGAACTTAAGCCTCCTCAGATCCGAATACCATGTGAAGGACGATTGGAAGATTACCGTCCTTCACCTCCTTTTCCACAACGGCTACAAAAGCAGAAATATGAGTACCAACTCAAAAAGATCTATGATATTTTTAAGCAGGTTCACATCAATATACCGCTGTTAGATGCCATCAAGCAAATGCCCGGTTATGCGAAATTTCTCAAGGATGCTATGTCGAAAAGATCCAAACTTGGGGAATTCGAAACGGTAAAAATGACAAAAGGATGCATGACTATCTTGCACAGGCATCCACCCGAGAAAAAGAAGGATCCTGGGAGCTTCATCATACCGTGCATAATCAGCGACAAATTCGTGGGTAAGGCACTTTGTGATCTCGGTGCTAGTATTAATTTAATGCCAAAATTTGTGTTTCAGAAATTAGGTATTGGACGAGCACGGCCCACAATAGTCATGTTGCAGCTGGCACACCGCTCTTACGTACAACCAGACGGGAAGATCAAAGATATTCTGGTAAGAGTGGATAAGTTCATTTTTCCTGCTGACTTTCTTGTTTTAGACCGTGAAGCAGATGAGAATGCACCAATCATCCTGGGGCGACCCTTCCTAGCCACAGGCAGAACTGTGATAGATGTGGAGAAAGGAGAACTAACAATGAGAGTGAATGATCAAGAGATCAAGCTCAATGTTCTCTAGGCAATTAAACAAGCTGATGCAGAAGAAGAATGCAAGGTCATCACTGAAGTAATCTTTGACCGACCCTGCATCAGGTCGAGCTGCCATGACATTAAATTTGGTCACTCCCACAGCAGCCATCTGGAAGACTGTCACGGTAGCAACGACGACAGCAACTCCTCTGATTCAGACATATCTGACACTGAAGGTCATGAGGAGGTAAATTGGATAGGAAATCGTCCAGGTAAGTTATTCGAGCCCCTAAACTATACCTCGAATGAACACATAATCCAAAAGCCTTCAACTGTAGAACCACCTGTTTTAGACCTTAAGCCCCTGCCAGGGCAGCTTAAATATGTTTTTCTTGGTTCAAATGATACGTTGCCCGTAATCATCTCTTTCAAGTTAATGCAGAAAAAGGAACAACAGCTGATAGGGATGCTGCAGCAGCATAAAAAGGCTATTGGATGGACGATAGCTGACATCCAGGGCATCAGTCCGACACTTTGTATGCACAAAATTCTTCTAGAGGATGATCATAAGCCGACAATTGATGCTCAGAGATGCTTAAATGACGCTATGCGAGAAGTGGTTCGAAAAGAAATTATCAAATGGCTTGATGCCGGAATCATTTATGCCATCTCGGATAGTAAGTGGGTGAGCCCGGTGCAGTGTGTTCCAAAGAAAGAAGGAATAACCGTGGTGACCAATGAAGAGAACGAACTAATCCCAACCAGGACTGTGACCGGTTGGAGGGTTTGTATGGATTAGCGGAAGCTTAACAAAGCTACCCGGAAAGACCATTTTACCATACCTTTTATTGATCAAATGCTTGATAGGTTAGCGGGAAAACCTTATTATTGTTTTCTTGATGGTTACTCAGGTTATAACCAGATAGCTATAGCACCAGAGGATCAAGAGAAAACGACCTTCACTTGCCCATACAACACTTATGCCTTTCAGAGATGCCCTTTGGACTCTGCAACGCACCAACAACCTTCCAGAGGTGTATGATGGCAATATTCTCTGACATGGTGAAGGATTTCCTGGAAATACTCATGGACGATTTTTCTGTCTTTGGAGACAGTTTTGAAGGCTGTTTAGGCAACCTACAGAAGGTGCTCGAAAGATGCGAGAAAGCGAACTTGGTATTAAACTGGGAAAAATGTCACTTCATGGTGGATGAGGGGATAGTCCTAGGCCACAAGGTAAGCTGTCGCGGCATAGAGGTCGACAGAGCAAAGATAGAGGTGATTGAAAAGCTGCCGCCACCCACCACAGTCAAGGGCATTAGGAGTTTCTTAGGGCATGCTGGGTTTTATCGAAGGTTTATTGCAAACTTTTCGAAGATCACCAAGCCTTTATGCCACCTATTAGAGCAGAATCGTCCCTTTGACTTCAATACTGAATGTACTGAGGCATTCAGAATCCTGAAAGAAAAGCTGGTAACAGCCCCGATAGTACAGCCACCAGACTGGAGATTGCCATTCGAAATCATGTGTGATGCTAGTGACTAAGCTTTCGGGGCAGCACTTGGGCAGAGGAAGGACAAGCTTTTCCACGTTATTTATTACGCCAGCAAAACACTGAATGATGCCCAAGTAAACTACACCACAAAAGAAAAGCAAATGTTAGCAGTGGTGTTCTCGATTGACAAGTTTCGTTCATACATACTTAGAACAAAGGTGGTGGTCCACACAGACCACTCATCACTGAAGTATATGTTCGCTAAAAAAGATGCAAAGCCTAGACTGATACGTTGCATTCTGCTGCTGCAAGAGTTCAACATTGAAATCAAGGATAAAAAGGGGACAGAAAACCAAGTTGCAGACCACTTGTCAAGATTAGAGATGGGAAAGAGCCTACCGATAGACAAGACTCACATACTGGAGACTTTCCCTGATGAGCAGTTGTTTGCTGCCACAAGCACTACCGCGACAGCCATGGCGGCAAGTAAGTTTTCTGAACTTCCTTGGTATGCTGATTTCGTTAATTACATAGTTAGCGAAATATTACCTCCTGAACTTAATTACCAAGCAAAAAAGAGGTTCCAAAATGATGCCAAACATTATTATTGGGACGAACCTCTTCTTTTCAAATGTTGTGCAGATCAAGTTATCAGGAGATGTGCACCATAGGATGAGCAGGAAGCTGTGCTTCACCAGTGCCATACTTCCTCATATGGAGGCCACTTAGGAGGAAACAAAACCGCTGCCAAGGTTTTGCAATCTGGTTTTTATTGGCCCTCACTGTTCAAGGATGCCCAAGCATTCTACAAAAGCTGTGACAAGTGCCAGCGAACTGGAAACATCTCAAGAAGACATGAGATGCCACTACAAAACATTTTAGAAGTCGAAATCTTCGATGTATGGGGGATCGATTTCATGGGACCATTCCCAACATCATGTGGGAACCTCTGCATCCTACTGGTAGTGGATTATGTATCCAAATGGGTTGAAGCGATCACCACACAGAAAAATGATGCCAAGACTGTTCAAAGATTTCTGCACAAAAACATTTTCTCCATGTTTGGCATACCTAAGGCGATCATCAGTGATGAATGGAGACATTTCGACAATAGGGTAATAGCTGCTGCCTTAAGAAAATATGGCGTAAAGCATCGGATCGCAACATCATATCACCCTCAGACCAATGGACAGGCCGAAATATCCAATAAGAAAGTAAAGAACATTCTTGAGAAGATGGTTAAACCTACTCGAAAGGACTGGTCTTTACACCTCAATGATGCACTCTGGGCCTACAGAATGGCATTTAACACACCATTGGGAATGTCACCTTACAGGGTTATATATGGAAAGACATGCCATTTACATGTCGAGATAGAGCACAGAGCTTACTGGGTTATCAAGGTAGTAAACATGGACTTAGATAAGGCAGGAAAGAAGAGGCTATTTGACTTGAATGAAATTGAAGAAATTCGAGCAATGGCCTACGACAACGCAAGAATTTACAAGGACAAAACCAAGAGGTGGCATGACAAGAAGTTGCTGCCACGACAGTTCTGCCCAGGGCAGCTTGTGTTGTTGTTTAACTCTAGGTTGAAACTTTTCCCAGGAAAGCTGAAATCTAGATGGTCCGGCCCATTCCAAGTTGTGCAGGTTTTCCCCATGGTGCCATCACGATCAAATCCTTAAAAGACGGGCCCCAATTCAAAGTCAATGGACAAAGACTAAAGCATTATCAAGGGACTGAAGCCCCAAGAATGCAGGAAGTGGTTACTTTAGGAGATGCCCCTCAAAGCATCCCTAATTTAACTTATTTTTATTTTTATTTATGTATTTTATTTATTAGGAATTTAAAATTATTTTATTTTTAGGAATTAAGTTTTTGTTTTAATTATTTTTATAAAATAAGGGAAACAAGGAGAGGAGAAGAAGTGAATCAGCCTACCATCTCAGCAGCAGCCCAAAAAGCCCAAAGAAGGAGTCTGTCGTCACAGCCTGTCAACAGCTGTCATGACAGACGCGGAAAATATAGCATGTCACCACGCTGTCGCAGTAGACACGCAAATGCGTAACAGACGCACATCAGGTATACGAAGACCGTGACAGTGCGAGGTAAAGAAATTACTTTCGAGCATGCCTGCATCATCACCCTCTATGGCATCTATGTCAATAAGAAGGAGAACGGACACAAGAGGTTCGTCGAGAGTCTGTCGCCGACAGACTATGATGCGGTGATGGAAGAACTCACGACAGAGGGAACACAGTGGAATACCGACCAAAAACCCCCCTGGACAGTGAAAAGAGCCCAACTGACTCCCCTGGCAAAATTATGGAATCACTTCGTGAAGAAACGAATTATGCCTTCCTCCCACAACAGTACCATCGACCGACCCAGGTTAGCCCTCGTCCATTCAATTCTTAATGAAAGACCAATAAATGTCGACAAGTACATAAGGGAGGGGATTTTGGAATGTGCTCTTCGACCGCCGGGACCTTTTGTCTTCCCGTACCTCATCACCGAGATCTACCGAGGACACAACGTTCCAGAAATCCCCGAAGATTTCAAGGTCAAAGGGAAGGGATGGACGGAGCGTAACATCTTCACCCTGATGGAGCTGAAACCAGCCACCCCATTATCCTTCTTCAACCCTGCTGCCACGGCAGATCAGCCGGCAGAGCCCAATCAAACGGAAGCTGCCGCGATAGAGCAGCAGCAACAGCCCCTCCAGTAGACTCCTCCACGCAAATTTTGGCCACCCTGAAAAAGATGGAGGAACAACAACTTGGTCTGATGAGTTTCGTCAGAGACTTCACGGCAGCCACGGTACATTTTATTCAAAGTAATTTAAATTTTGCAAATGAACAATTTTCTGCTTTCCCAGAGCAATACTTTGTTGCCCCTACACCTACTCCCACTCCTGCTGCCACACCAAGAACACCCTCTGCTGCATCCACTCCAACCCCGGTCGCGATAGCTGAAGGCGGCAGCCACACTGCCTTTGCCAGAGGAGAAAAACGGAAGGAGCCACTGCCAGAACTCGATGACGACTACTTCGTAGGGTTTTCATCAGACTCCGTCTGGCAAGAATCTGATGGGGAGCCCTCTGTCAAAAGAAACTTTTCAAAAGAGTTCACTTCGATGAAACGACAGAAGCTCAACACTGGTGAAGGCAAGTCTACCACCAGCAGCAGCAGTGGCAGTAGCAGCAGCAGCAGCTCATCTAAAGAGGTCCAAGTGCTGTAAAAGCCACCCCAGATCTCACCCACTCGTATCCAGCCACCAAGGGAAGCTAAGAAGAAAAATGACTCCGCCTCTCCAAGCACTCTGCTGGCTCGCACCATGAAAACCACTGCCTGCCGGCAGCTACATGTCAGTAGCAGCAGCGATGACAGCACCTGAAATTAAGTTCCTATCTTATTTTGCTGTCTTATTGTTTTATTATTATTGTGATGTATTTGTTTTTATTTATCATCTTTGTCATCATGCATTGAGGGCAATGCAACCCTCGAGTTTAGGGGTGGCATCCCTCCAGTAATATGAAGTGTCTTTTAGGTTTCAAAATTGTGTCTAAGTGTTAAATTTAAGTTTATTTTTGTCAAAAAAAATATTTGGCTTAAGTCTTTGAACTGAACTTACCTGCCGCGATAGACCCTGTCGTGGCAGTGCCTTTAGGATATTTTAGGAACAGTTTAGAGCCTTACTATAGCTCTGATCTTAAAACACCCTTTGTGACTCTTATATTGTCTAGACTTCTCTTAGTAAACTAGAATAGGAAAAGCTTGAACACTTGAGTTGCCCCTAGAGGTGCCTAACACTGGCTCTAGGAAAAGAAGTTAAGAAAAGTTAGACTCAATATACCTAGAGGTGCCCGAAACCGGCTCTAGAAAGTTAGCTAGAGGTGCCTAAAACAGACTCTAGTCAAACTTAAATTAAGAAAAGAAAACCGAGTCTAAGAAAAACTAAAGAAGCCTAAGAATTGCCTCCAAGAAAATGAAAACTGGCATAAAAATTCAAGTGAGTGGCTTAGGTATTCTAATGAACTAAGGGAGTCTAGGCATATAATTGTTCACAAAACATGCACACACTACACGAGAATTATAGCAAGGTTCCGAATGAATCCTGAATTGTCCAACAAGGTGTTGTTCGCAATAGGGGAATGAATGGTAGGTAAGGAAAAGTTCACTGTTTAAGCCAAACAAAAAAAGTTTTTTTTTTAAATTTTTAGGTCATAAATGCTTGAGGACAAGCAAGAACTTGAGTTTGGGTGTGTGTTGAGTGTGTAAAAGTTCTACTTTTTACCTTTTATTTAACCCATATTTCGGGTGCATTCAAGCATTATTCATTGCATTTAGGATAGATTTCACATATACATCACAATTATATAAAATGACACAGTTGCTACTAATTTTGGCTGATTTTGCAGGTAGCTACTGTGGCAGGCTCAAGACAGCGAAGGAATAGAGCTGGAACACGTGACCAGAGCTGAGAAGGAAGACACTGCCGCGGTAGCCTTAACGACAGCAATGGTGAAGGGAAAAGTGAAGTGGAGCTCGACAGATAGAGGAATTTAAGCTGGTCTGTCGTGGACCACTCCCATATTTTTCTGAGCCCTAGATCAGAATGAAGGCCAATCCCAAAGTTCAAGGAAGAAACCCAAAGCAAGAAAAGAGGACGAATTAAAGGCATCTTCTCTAGAGATTTAATCTTAATTAGAGTTGTACTTTAGTTTGAACTTGTATTCTTACCTTATTAGAAAACTTGAACCCAAGGCCTATATAAAGGCATATAATTCGACCTAGGGAAGGATATCTCATTCTCTAGCCGTCTTCCCCAAAACCCTAGTCGTTTTCCCCTTCTCATCATGTTCTAAACTTCCCCTAGGGCTAAGGGTTGATTTTATAAAGTAGTTGCAAGGATTGTACTGTTTTTAGGATTTTTTCTGTTCAATAAAATAAACTTCAAGTTTGCTTATTCTGGTTTTCAACATCTTGCAAGAGTATTGGGAGAGCATTGTGAGATTATTCATTTACTTAATATCGGGAGAGTTAAGTATACGAAAGTAATAAGTGCGGGTTCTCTAGTTTATGGTTGAACTATCTCGGACCTAGGGATAGGACGAGGTTAAGTGGCTAAGGAAGAATTCAACAACATCGGTGTTCATCCTTCAATTCACGCCGGGAGGTATCATCTAAGACGTGTTCATCGACAGACTTGGACCTAGGAATAGGACGAGTCATATCAGGGATTCTTGCCAAGCTTGAAGTACAGAGTTGTGTGTTCGCTGCCGCGACAACAACAGACTGCTACCGTGACAGGTGCTGCCGCGACAGGGGCAACGACAGAATAGAAAGTTCTATACAGTGCAACACCTGCACTACTGAGCAAATCAATACCGGCCCATTTCTTTACTCTGAATATTTTAATCTTTTATCTTCGGTATTTTTCATCAGCAATCCAAGGATAAAGCTATTTCTAGTCCTTGTGGATTCGACATCCGATACTTTGTGTATCACTTTACTACTTGCGTCGTGCACACTTGCACTCTATTGCGATAGACTCTTTTACACGCAACAGTTTTATTAATGTTATTGATCTGATTTCTGAATTTAGATTTAGATTTAAGACGAGTTTTATGCTTGAGGTCTGATTTTAGGACAAATTAGGTTCGGTTTTTATGAGATACTACCTCGATTTAGTGTTTTAAACAAGTTAAATGAAGAAATGAAGTGAACAGAGGTAAAAAAAAATACCTGAGTTCAGTGTTTCGGTGGTTCCGGCGAGCTTCCAGCACGGTCTCCTTGCTCTGGTTATCTTCCTCAAGCATCTATGATCCTCCAGGTAACCTCTCAACTTTCTCTGACTTTTCGTTTTTCTTTTTTGGTGATTATGAGGGTAATTATTACTGATCATTAATTGCCTTTTCTCTCTCTTCATAGGTATTTATACCTGTTGTCAGGCGTGACGTCACTTTGCACGGCTGGCGATGCCAGCTGGTTCCAGATTGATGGGAATCCGCGTGAAAATGGCGAAATCAATAACGTCTCGATACGTGTCCATTGGTGCTCGAGTTCGAGCGGAAAAAAGAAGCACAAACGGATCAGAGGGCATTTTTATGTTTGTTGGGCTGTGTATGGGTTGTAATGGGCCACCGAATAGCTGTAGTGGGTTTTTAGTATTAGGCTCAAGCTTTGTAATACGTTTGGACTCTAATATACAAATTTCGGGTTTTGTAATACATTTGGACTTTAATATATATATATATAGGTTTATTATTATTATTATCTCATATATATACGGGCCCGGATAAAATCTCGGTTCTACAGAAAGCAATGGAATTTGTGTTAATGCCAAGCCCTTTGATCTTCTTCTTCCCCATAGCTTTAATCTCTTCCTTCTTCTTCTCCTCTTCTTTGCTATTCTTCATTATTTGGTGAGTGAGAAGTGACCCCATGAGCTCATCAAGCTTCAAAGTCTTGAGATTCTTGGCTTCGATGATGGCGGTCCTTTTTGAGCCTCATGACTCGGGAAGGGAGTAGATGAGCTTTCGGACAAGCTTCTCTTTCGGGATGGCTTCTCCATAACATTTGAGTTCATTGGTGATGATGGAGAACCTATCAAACATCTTCTCGATGTTCTCTTTCGGATCCATCTTGAAGTTTTCATACGCTAGGTTGAAGAGCCCGATCTTGGTCTCCTTTACTTTGTTTGTTGCTTAGTATGTGACTTTAAGCTTGTCTCATACCTCCTTGGCATTATCACAAGAAGACATCTTCTCATAGATGTTGGGGGCCAAATACACAAAAAAGGATGTGCAAGGCTTTGCAATTAAGCTCTATCTTCTTGCGATCTTCGGCACTCCAATACGCCTTGCTTTGTTGTGGCACGAAGGAACCATCTTCTACTATGTCCCAAAGCTTGTAGTCCTTGGACTTTATGAAAAACTTCATTCTTGTCTTCCAATGGGCATAGTGTGTTCCGTCGAAGAAGGGCGGTTTGTCGATGGATTGTGCCATTGAGCCGGTTGTTTGAAATGTTGATCGAGCTTTCCGGATCACCTCAATAGGATGTTAATCCTCTTCAATTGAGCCAAGCTCTGATATCAATTGTTGGGTTTTAAGGTGCTCGATTCCTTCAACAGTTCTTGCTCGCCAAGTGGTGGAGAAGTGGAATTTTGGGTGATAGATGTGTGGAAGCTAAAAATGATAAAGACAAGATGATTTATAGTGGTTCAACTTTCTAACCAAGGTCTACATCCACTACCTTAGCTTCCCACTAAAGATTTCCAATCAATCCACTATTGATTCGTCCCCTTTTCTAGGCTTAAGGGGAAACTCTTACAATCCGATCAAGCTTTCTACCCAAAGCCTTGATCAAACCCTCTTTACAAAGAGATAAAAATAAGCAAACTCAAATCTCTCTAATAGGTATTTGTTTACACAATTAGGCTCTCATCCAATCCTAAAACACTTGAGCAAACATAGCAATTTTGGCTCACTAGTGTTTGTCTATAAAATAATTTGACAATTAGACTCTAAGACAAATTCTTGATCATTGTGTTGTTGACAATTGAAGCATTAACCATTACTTGATGCTTGGAGGTCTCTTTTATACTCATAATTGAGTTTGTAGCCGTTACTAGCCGTTGGGGTTGAATTGGAGCCATTGGAGACTTTATTTCCCACCATAAATGCAGTTTTGTAGCCTATCGTATCTGTACACGTGGAGGCATATCGGTACGCCCTTCTTCAGAACTAGTTGTTGGGCTCTTTGTCAGCCTAAGTGTATCGATACGCTTGAGGGCGTATCGGTACGATATGTTATTTAAAAGACCGTTGGGAAATAGCCGTTGGGGTTTGTTAAACGGGGATCGGTACACTTAATAGGCGTATCGAAACGATCCCTATCCGTATCGATACGATATACTCCGTATCGGTACGAGTTTTGGCAGATTCAAAACTTGGGCAAAAAGGTATCGATACGGGGTATACCGTATCGGTACGGGCTTACAGAAAAGTCAAGTTTGACTATTAAAAACTTTGCCAAAAACCTTTTTAAATACCTCAAACATAGTTTCAAGTTGTTTGGACTTAGAAATGGTTTTGAATTCTTTTTAACTTTTTCCAAAACTATTTTTCAATTATTATATCAAAACATTAGTTCTACAAAATCCTTCTTTGCTCTCGTCCCTAATCTTTCCTTTACCTAGAACCATTCTCGCTCCGCTCAATCCGTCATGGCCCACGGTCGACTGCGACTGATGCCCCAACTGCTCGGATCAGGTGGCCAGTTGTCGAAACATATCCTGGAGCGTGTGTTTGTTATCTGCCACAATATTCTAAAGTGTTGTCAACGTCTGTTCATGGGGAGTTGAAGCTTCCTGGAGTGTTTTAATGGCCTCAGTGTTGCTAATCATAATGTATTATTCTCTCAACGAAAGCACCAAATGTTAGACTTTGATTATAACAATTGAAATACACAGAAATTTAGAAGAAGAAGTAGAAGTTTTTTTAGATTCAGAAAGTAGTTTCTTGACCAAATTCATAACTGCTTACAACACATAATTCTATTTTATATTAGTCTAACTTAGTGCGAGATAAAATCAGTTAATCCCCTGGGTAACTTCCTCTCCCTGGCACTCTTACTGTTTTCTTGCATTCCCGTTGGCAATCCCTCATCATTGGCCTTGTGTTGTTGACTCACAGACGTTGCCTCCACTTCAGTGCTCGTGACAGAATTTCAAAACTTTTTTGGAATTAGATATATGTAGTAATTATTTTGTACTTGTTACAATATTTTTTTTAGAGAAATTGATTCATTTAATAATTTTTTGAACAATGACATCTAATTTTTATTAAATCTCATAAAAGATATTATAAATACAATACAACAAAAAGAGAAAAAAAAAGGGACTAATCCACTAAAAATCTCATACAAATGTGCAAAGTAAAGCAAACACTTCCATGGAGATTAACATACCATCAAAACCCAGAAACTTTCATGAATCTCCTTGTCTCTAGCCAAACGAGACGCTTTACGGGATGAAAATGAGTGATGAGCAAACCAAACTATCAAGAAGATTGCTTCGCTACACAGTTCTGATTTCATCGGCTAACAAACCATCAAACGAGTGGGGGATCAATATTTTCTATGACCACTGACAGAATTAAATTAGAAAACTAGGGTCGTGAGGATCTCTATACAAGCATCAAACGACTGCTAAGGTATGCTGAAATCGTGCCAAATGACAAATGAAACAAACCACAAAACCAAATGAAAAGCGTGCCAGAAAGACAGAGAAAACGTATGCCACAAGAGCATAGATTCTTATTAAAATAAAAGAAAATTAAAAAAAAAACACTAAAAAAATAGAAAATAAGTGATGATTGTCGATCATCGGCTAAATAAAAAATAAGAAAAAAAAAGTGCCGCTGGTTTGTGTATATTTTAAGAGAAAAATTAGGGTTTTCTAAAAGCCTCCTGATTCATTTAATGAATTTAAAAATAAATAAAAATATTTTTTAGTGTTGTCTCTAACTATTTGTTGTTTTTCGAAATAATAAAATTAAATTTGTTAACATAAAAGTTTAGTAATTCATTTTCTTGTAACCCAATGGGTGAAACAGTAGCAATTGGGTGAAGCGTTGTCGTGTAGGATAGGGGTGTGCAAAAAAACTGAAAAACCGAAACCGATTCCGAAACCCGAAAAAATCGAACTGAAAAATAGGTTAACCGAACCGAAAAATTCGGTTTCGGTTCGGGTTTTTATTTTTTTAAAAAGAAACCGGTTCGGTTACGGTTTACGGTTTTGGGATAAACAGGGTAACCGAACCGACCGATTATATAATATATATTATTACATTATAAGTTATTTTATTATTTTATATTAAAAAATTAAATTTTATTTTATTTTCTCATTCCCCAAAAGTAGAACCATAATTTTATTTTATCAAGTTTAAGTGCTTAACTTGCTAGTATTAGAAAAGATAATAATATCATGTGTCATTTTTAAAAAGTATGTACTTTTTTTCTAACATATTATTAAAATTTATATTTTTAATAAAAAAAATAAAAAGACCGTTACCCGAACCGAACCGAACCGATTTTTTCGGTTAACCGACTAAACGATTAACCGATTGAATAGATGTGGTTTAGGGTCGAGAATTTAGTGACCCGAACTTATCGGTTAACCGAAATAATTTGTTAATGGTTAACCGAACCCAGTTTTGCACACCCCTAGTGCAGGAGTCTCAATCCAACTTTTCTGAAAATTAGATTATTTTGTTCGAATTTAAATAAAAGTTCATGTTAAATAAATTAATAAATATAACAAGATGGAGTCTATCATCATTTTTTTTTGGGTTAAATGTGATCGACCGCCGATAAAATCGCTTTTTAATAAAAAAAAGGGTAAACTACACCGGTGGTCCCCTAACTATTACCATATTCCTATTTTGGTCCCAAAACTATTTTTTTCGCAAAATCGTCCCTTCTGTTACATAGTTCTCCTATTTTAGTCCCCCGTCGTTAAAAACTAACGGAATTGCTGACGTGGAATTTTTTATTTATTTTTTAAATATTATTTTATTATTTTCTCTCTCCTATATATATATTATTTAAATTTTTTATTCAGGTTAATGTGGTGGTGACACGTGTCACCACCATAAGAAAGAAAATAAATTGAACCTAAGGGGGGAGCTGGGATTCGAACCTACACCCCCCCCACATCCCAAACCAACAGGTCGACCATTGGGCTAAACTACATTTATTGTCATATATTAGCACAACTTAGATTTAAAACTATCGAATGGGGACGCAGATGACATCTTCTTCCCCAAGCACGTCGGTATACCGTTACCGGAGAAACAGGTTACTTTAACTGCAATGTGAATATGGTGGAAAATATTTGAACCATTATTAAATCGATTATTGGGGGTAAATGGGCACGGGTTTTCGCTCTGTTCAGCAAAAGTTGCAATCACTTTTTCAAAATATTTAAGCTCGCGCTCATGACTTTTTGACTGATGCAAACCCAGCCAGACAGAAAGAAAGAACCGAATAGCCCTTTGAATATGTGTTGAACAACCTGATCGATGGACATAACAAAAGGGTTTTCATGTTTTCCTTTGAATATGTGTTGAACACCCGACAGACATAAATAACAAACCAGTTTGGTCGTTTTCTGAAAACTTATGGGAATGAAAATAAGAATAGTTTGGCTGGATTTGTTTGTATATCGAAAACAAATATAGCTAATCATACAAAAAGAATAATCATACATAAAAAAAGATTAAATAGTTATGACATTTGAAGAAGGATAAGGTGTGTACTCATGTTCAATGGTAGGCGTGGTTCGAGTACCCGATGCTATTGGAGCTCTGATATGTTCAACCATGGAAACCTGAAGAGCTTCTTCTTCATAAGCTCTCCTCTCCAACTCCTCCATTCTCGCTTTCTTTTTTACCTTAACAAGCATTGACACCAAAAGCAACCCCAAGAGGAAAGCACCCAATGCAGCTCCAATAGAGCTTCCCACCGCCAATTTTCATATGCTAATCTTCTTCCTCACGGCCATCGGTGACGCTGGTGGCGGTGGCGATAACTTGATGACCAAACCGAAATGACCATGCCTGGTCGCAACACAAACACCGGGTGACACTTGGTTCGAATAATTTATTAGTTTATGGTTCAAATATTTTCCACCATATTCACATTGCAGTTAAAGTAACATGTTTCTCCGGTAACGGTATACCGACGTGCTTGGGGAAGAAGATGTCATCTGCGTCCCCATTCGATAGTTTTAAATCTAAGTTGTGCTAATATATGACAATAAATGTAGTTTAGCCTAATGGTCGACCTGTTGGTTTGGGACGTGGGGGGTGCGGGTTTGAATCCCAGCTCCCCCCTTAGGTTCAATTTATTTTCTTTCTTATGGTGGTGACACGTGTCACCACCACATTAACCTGAATAAAAAATTTAAATAATATATATATAGGAGAGAGAAAATAATAAAATAATATTTAAAAAATAAATAAATAATTCCACGTCAGCAATTCCGTTAGTTTTTAACGACGGGGGACTAAAATAGGAGAACTATGTAACAGAAGGGACGATTTTGCGAAAAAAATAGTTTTGAGACCAAAATAGGAATATGGTAATAGTTAGGGGACCACCGGTGTAGTTTACCCTAAAAAAATTAAAATTCTTTTAAAAGACAATTTCGAAACATACACATAATCATATATAAGACAATCGCAAAGATACATTTGATTTAACAAATAACAATCATGGAGGGCTCAACAACAATGGATTCCGGTTCTTTTTCATCCTTCCAATTGAATAATACACCAATGGCGAATCAGACTGATACATTTCAATCGAGGATTTCTGAGTAATATTAATGTGTATTTGCAATAGATGAGTGAAGGTTTGATGCATAGTAATATGGATTAATATCCTATACACTGGTGGTGGAAACTGAAAATTTCCACAAGCCCCTTAGTTTTTAAGTGTAGGGGTTTAAAATTTAGGGATAGTCGTTTCAATTTAAAGTTTAAGGTTATAATTTAAGGTTTATAGGTTAGGGTTTAGTTTTTAGGGTAATATGGTGAGGATTTAGGTTTTAACCTATAAACTCTAAATTATTACCATAAACCTTAAGTTGAAACAACTATCCCTAAATTCTAATCTCCTACACCTAAACCCTTAAACTTATACCCTAAACTAACTCTCTATACCCTAAAATAAATTAAGGCGCTTGTAGAAACTTTCAGTTTTCACACCAATGTATAGAATATTTATCCTAGTAATATATGTATAGTGTTGTCACTTGTCACTAACTATTTATTGTTTTTCGAAATTTGTTTGCTAATATGAACAACCATGCATCCAATATTTACTTACTTGTTGAAGATGGACTCTGAAATATTCAATTTAACTAAATCAATACTCGATTAAATCGCCAACAATATATTATTCCACTGAAAGAATGATTAGAATCCATTCTATGATTGCTGGATTAAGAATTTTGAAATCCGAAAAACATTTTCCCTCTAAATAAAACTCAAAAGACGTGCTGAGTTTTGGTTATTTTTGCTTTTATATGGGAAATTGTTAATTGATTATTTCCAAAAATATGATAGAAAAAGAAGATCAAAACGTATAAAAAATCATTAAAGTATCGTCTCCTTTAAAGAGATGCGAAAATCCTGGATTTTCAAAACATTTAACCTGCAAAATTTAATGTCTTGATTTCATGAAATGTTTGCATGCAAAAAGTTTTGTGATTTTACCATCTTTTATGGTTTAATTGTATTTTAAGGCCCAATAATTTTGTACATTATTAAAATTAAGCGTTGATTAAATTACTTTTTAGCACTCAATAACGCATAACATTTATATCAAAGAGAAGAAGAACCCTGGCTGCCAACTACTCTGAATCCCCCTCATACAAAACAAACTCTAATTTTCGCCCCTAATTTTTTTTCCAAGCTCTAGTGTTTTCCTCATAGACTTAGTCTAATTTTGCATTCTTGCAATATCTGTATCAGAAGGTGAGTAATCTATCAGCTTATTTGGAACGTTTTTTTTCTTTCAATCTTCTCACTCTTTCTCAAAGTTCACTGCACAAAGTTTGTTCTATCGCGGCGCTTTTCGTAGCATTTTTTAAACAAACGCCACTAATATTTCATTTATAACGGCGTTTAAGGGAGAAGTGTCACAAACTGACAATCATCGCGGTGTTTGAGTTTAAAAACGCCGCAATAGATGTATTTTTAGCTGCGTTTATTGAAAACGCTGCAATAACTCTTGTATTGGCGGCGTTTGGTTTTAAAAACACCATAGATATTTTCGTTTTAGTGGTGTTTTCTTTTAATAAACGCTGCAATAGAGTTTCTATTACGGCGATTCGTTTTTAAACGCCACTAGGTTGAATATATCAAAACTGCGTTATCGTGCAAAAATCTCCAAATCTAACGTGGAAAAATAAATCCCTAACGCTCCTGGTCCTCCTTGCCGTCGACCGTCCCTCAGGCCGCTCGGTCGCACCTCCTTGCCATCCTCCTCATCGACGTCGACCGTTCCTCAGGTCGCTCGATCGCACCAGCAAGCAAACGTCGCCGTCGATCCAAGGGTAAGTGAACTGTAATTTCTTGTGATTTTTGCACGACAACTCTGATCGTTGTTCCAGTTTCTCTTGCTTCTCTCACTTTTGATCCATTTCGCTCAATTTCGATCTCAAATCAAGTATTCTTCCTCTAAATCTCTGTTTAAAATCATTTGATGTGGTTTTTATTTTCATGATTTTGTTCCCCGAAAAAAATATGTCAAAAATGAAATTTGAGTTTTGCTTCTTATTGGAAATCAAGAAAATGCTGAATTTGCTCTTGCAATGTGTCCTACTGAACTCTATGTGATCTCTGGAGGTTGGGAGATTTCATAATTCATTTAAACTATATATTTGTTTATATTGGTGTTTTTATTGATATATTTTGTACTGAAACCCTCGTGAAAATCGTGATCTTATCTCTTTGATATGATCAATTGAGACATTGTGACTTTATCTCTGTCCTATTAAAGTGTTAATTGTTAATCATGTTAAAATATTCAATTTGAGAGTTGAATGTCTTTTTCCATATGTAATGTATGAGATGCTTGAAATAGCTTATCATCTAATTTAGAAGTGACAAATTAGACTCTATGGTATGTTTTACTCTGTTGTAGTGCATAACTGCATATTCCAAGTTCTAAGGAGATTACTTTTGTATTTTTAAAAATGAGTCAACAGAATTGAATTTCATGCATACGATGAACTTCTCTTCTTAATCAAAGGACTTTTATGATAGGGAAGGATAAATCAGTGGTTTTGTGGAGCATCCAGGATCACATATATGGTGGATCGATCATCAAACAAAACAAGCCTGTGGAAGGCAATGATAAAGCAGCTGAAGGGCCTTTTGTAGGTCCTCTGTGGGCATGAGGATATAGTGGACAAGTGTTGCGTTCTCTCCATTCAGGTAGCTGTTTTCTCTTTATTAATTATTTATTGTATTTTCTTCTTAAGTTCAATTCACAAAATTTTCCTGTAAAAATGAATTCATTCAAATGGCTTTATCATTGTTTTCACTTCCACGTGCAGTCTTAAACACTCTTGACGTTAATCAGTCGAATCTCGCGCCTAAGTCAGCCTTCAACTAACTTTGCAAGTACTCATGCTCGCAACAGCTCGAACAAGCCTTTAAGGCTTCGATGGATGCGGAAGCGCTTTAAGCACTAAGGTGGCTACTCTTAGCCACTCGAGAGGCAATAGAACACAAAGAAAACTAACACGAAAGACAATCGAAAGGGACCAGAAAAATCTAGAGTAAATGCCAAGAGCTTTAATACTCTTCTCCAAATGATGAGAATTAATGGAATGAGATGGATGATCCAAATGAGAGTGGGAGGCTCTCTATTTATAGTTGAGCTCCCACTCAATCAAAGGTCCGGATCGATTTACATGGATAGCCGAGATTAGCCTGTTATCTTTACAAGATGCACTATCTAAGGAAACAATATCAAATCTATACCGAATTACATCAATTGGTAGGTTTCTTTCATCGGATAGCTGATCACGCTCGATATGACGAGCACAATCTTCTTTTGACTCGTTGTCTCTTGCCTTTTCTGAAATGCCACTGTGATCGGGCCTCCTAGCATTCTCCAAGTAATGAGCCAAGTCTTGTGAACTTGGCAAGCCCGGTGGTGCGCATGAAACAACTCCTTCAGATACTTATGCCCTTGTCTCGACTTGGGCCAAGTCTGGTTGCCTTGGCAAGCCTGTTGCCTCATATCGAATCCCTCCGTCGGATACTCGCGCCACTGTCTCGAACCTAGGAATTTGGGCCGCGACATTATGCTTATATATAATCCTATATACTGGCGGTGGAAACTAAAAGTTTCGCATAAGTGCCTTAGTTTTAGGGTTTAGGAACTTGATTTAGGGTGTAGAATTTAAGAGTTTAGGTGTAGGAATTTAAAATTTAGGGATAATGGTTATAATTTAAGGTTTATGATTTAGAGGTTGATGTTTAGTTTTTAAGGTAATATGGTGAGAATTTAGGTTTTAATTTATAAAAACTAAATTATAACTCTAAACTATAAATTTCAACCACTACCTCTAAATCACTGGCGGTAGAAATTAAAAAAATTTCTACCGCCAGTATATCAAATAATTAACTTATATATATATGATAAAATTAAAACTTCGATGTTATCTTTAATTTGGTTTGCAATCTTTACTTTCTAATCAACCTGAATCAAAATATATGATAAAATTAAAACTTGGATGTTATCTTTAATTTGGTTTGCAATCTTTACTTTCTAATCAACCTGAATCAAAATATATTGCTTTTCACCTCCTCGACCTTCCTTCCCACCTATTAGATTTGAAAGAAAATACTTGGACGCTGATGAATAAAAGGGATTCCAAAAATCTGGGTTCGAGGGGACCGTGATCATATAATTTTAGAGTTTTGATGTTGTTGTATTTGCTTTTCGATAAATTTCCTATACTCCAGTGTCTAATTTTCATTAGTACGCATCATTGAAATTTCCCCTGTTTCCATGTCCTGTGAATTATCAGCTTTGGAACAACGGAGATGACAAAAGAAACATAGATATATTTCAAGATCACTATTTGTAGGAGAGCACATTTTACAATAGGCAATGGAACCATGAGAATTGGATTCTCGTTTTAACCTTTAAAACTGGTAATGTAAAAACTATATCGGCAACTTGCATCGTCGGTAAAAGGAAGATTTGTATCTTCCTAAAAACTTTTGTAGATGACAAAAATGGCTCGGTGTGATTGAAGGAGGGAAGTTAAGATGTGTACCATGGCAGCAAGATCAACTTAGCAGAGCAAGCACTTCTCTGATACACCTTGTTGAGATCCGAAAAATCCGTTTGAATTTAGACCAAGGAAAGCTATTTCTCGTCCGACGGCAAAATTGAACTATTTGAGCAGATTTCTTGCTGATGGAGTTCTAATACCTTTGCCTCCGGATTACATAGTCCTACCAAACAAGAGTAACGTTAGAACACAACTTATATATAGATTCCGAAGCCATTGTTCTACAATGCAAATTTTACATTGATCAATAATGATCAAGTAGGTCCATGTCACCTACAATCTTGTATATCCGTGGATCAGCTGGTTTACCCCGCTATATGGCCGACGGAAACTTACTCAGCTCAAGAGATCGTGTATGGAACCCTCTTTTATTTGTTGGTCTATTTTTAAAGATAACAAGCTCTATACCAACCTGAACATTTGGGGATATCCCAGACAGCTATAGATGTCGACGAACACAATGTCTCACACAAATTTCGGTTATGCTCATGCTTGACATTCATTGCAAGCATCCATGCACCAACTGTAACATCTTCGTTACTAAACATCCGAAAACTGCAGTTTATATAAAAGAGGAAAACCTGTAACAGATCAGATATCTGAAAAAGTAATGGATGCATCAATAGTAACATTGCCATTCTAACCAACCCCATCAACCTCCCAATTTCCATTCAATGTAGCTCTTCATGTATACAGTATACAGACATTTCAAGGTATAGAGCACCATAGATCTTATAATATGAATTTCGTCTTTTCTCGTGGTAATTCAAGTTCAAGTTTGATAGTGACAATAAAAATTTGTTGCGCAGTTTAAGTAATCTGGTTTTGAATTCTTTGTGGTTCAATAGGGTCTTGTCCAATTATCATGGCCTTAAAACCAATAATTACAAAAGTTGATGCTTTCCGGCTTTTCCATAAAAATGTGGTGTTAGTAGATGTCATTGTACTATCCCCTTCTTGAATGAATTGACAGTATCAACCAAAGATCCCATCAACTAGAGGAACTCTTATCCGAAACATGAAGTAAAGCAACAGTTGAAATATGTAGATTTCTAAATCATTGGTTAAAGCAGTAAATGTACAAAAAATACTAACCATTTCAGCTTAGGATTGGTAAATACCGGACCCTTTTTCATGCATCCAAGGTAAGTCTGAGAGTGAGAACATTCTTTTGCTATTAGAAGCGATAGCCGATCTGCAAATCGATAATAGGCTCGTTAATTAACCACATAACCATGACATATGAAGCTAAAGAAAACCACCCAAACCATGACATATGAAGCTAAAGAAAACCACCCAAACCATGACATATGAAGCTAAAGAAAACCACCCAAACCATGCATAAAAGAGACCTGGACTCAAATAAATATCATCATCAGCTTTGATGTAAAAGTCGGAATCATAGAGTGCATAGGCAGCTTTAAAGAATACTAACCTGAATCAGACATTCGAAAGCAAGGGATCTTCTTTCAAACGAGGAGCATGACTAATCCGATAACCGAAAAATTCAGGGAAACAAAGAACTAACGTTTTGTATGGAAGTTTACTGCATTCTTCCTCAATGTCTAACAAAATCAAATCATCATTTTCTACTACTTCTTTTCCCAGCTCTTCCATCTTTGATTTATCATTTGTTCTACCAATTATAAACCTAAAAGCTAACCCTGAAAGCATAAATATATAAAAACTAAAATTATTACTATTACTTAAAATATTGGGTTAATACAAACATTATTCCCTGTTTCCATAATTTCAAAGAAAAACTATAACTTTGCTTTACTAAACAGAGCTTAACTGTTCTAAACTTCAAGCTGAAGATTTAATTAATTTGAAAATAAATTCCAAATTTACCGTTGAAAGCCTTGACGATCTGAACTCTGAAGGCATCCAAGTCTTCCTCAACGACCGTCTCCGACCGGCTGAACGGAACCCGGTTTGGATGCCAACAAAGCCCATAACTTTATGCCTTTTGATCCCGTTATCAATATCTCCACCGTCAGCACCACTGTTATCCATAATCCCGGATCGGTCCCAAAGAACCCGGACGGTTCTTAAGTCGGAGAGACAACGGTAACCACACCCGCTGGAGGAAATTAAAGTATAGACGGCGAAGAGGAAAGAGACGACGGAGAAGACGAGGAGGAGCGTTGATCTGGTGAGGCGCGTGGCCGGCGGCGAAAGGCGGGAGTAAAAGAATTTGGGAGATGATGGCATAACTGTAAATTCGATTTCACCTGCCGTTATTGGCCGTTATAGGGCTGTAAATGAGACGAGACAGATCGCGAGCTACTCGAGCTCGACTCGGTCAGAGCTCGACTCGGTCAAAGCTCGACTCGATTGGACTCGACTCGAACTCGGCTCGAATTCTTGCCGAGCCGAACCGAGCTACTGGATACCCGACTCGAAAAGCTCACGAGCTACTCGAAAATATAATATAGTAATTTTTTTATTTTTTATAGTTTAAAATCTAAAATCTTAAACTTAAAACCCTAAATATAAACCATAAACATAAGTATTAAACCCTAAAAATCTAAATCATAAATTCTAAACCCAACAATCTAAAACTCTAAACCCTAAACTAACACTCTAAACCCTAAAATTAACAAGCTTGACTTTACAAAATATGTGTATCAAAGTTTTTTCTTCATAAGACTTTAAATGAGACATGATAGATGAAAAGTTACTTGAGTCCAATGCGATCAAAGATCGGTCAACACTTAACTCGATTGAGCTCGAATCAAGCTCGAACTCGACTCGAGTTCTAAACGAGCCGAGTCGAGCTTAGATTTCTTAGGCTCGTTAGAAATTACTCAAACTCGAACTCGACTCGAAATCTTAACGAGCCGAGCCGAGCTTAGCACTACTCGAACTCGACTCGGCTCGTTTACACCCCTATGCCGTTATATCATATATGAATCTCTTCCGTTATTTGTTTATGGATTGTTAAGATAAAGAAAAACGAAAATTCCAATGAGACAATGAATTTAATGTTGCAATTGTTGCGAGAATGTAAAATAAACAGTCATTCTACTTAATTAATAAGTATAGAAGAAATAAACAAAGATATTTGTATTTTAACCGATGGAGGTTGGTCCAAATGGTAAGCAACTTGATATCGTTTAAGCAAGGTTTTAGGTTCGAGGCGTTGTGTATGCAGAAAATTATCGTTGTAGACTCACTCACCAAAGCCAAAGCTAGGTGTGCGACGCGGATCAGTCCAAATTAGTCAGAGCAAAGCCTTGGAAACTGGAAGGGCAACAAAAATATATTTGTATTTAAAACATTTAGATTCGATTTAATTTAAATTTAAGATTAAATTAAAAATTAGGGTAAAGTTCACAAATGGTCACTGAACTTTGTTCAATTATTTAATTTAATAAACAAATTTTCAATTGTTTCAATGTTACCATTAAACTTTTAGTTTTGTTTCAATTTGGCCACTGAAGGCTTAACTAGTGTTAAGAACTAGACATGACAATTAAAAAATTGTATAATAACATATTTAGTCCTCCACGTCTGCACAATCATACACATTAGTCATAATTCGAATAAAATAATAATAAATTTAACTCTCAAAATTTACACATTATTTCAATTTGACCTTATTTTTAATTAAAATAATTTAACCCTAAACCCCAAAACTCAAACCCCTAAAACACTAAACTTCAAACCTAAAACATTGAACTTGTAAACCCTAAACCCCAAAACACTAAACCCTAACCATAAACATGAAACCCATAACCTTGACCCTAAACATTAAACACTAAATTCCTAAACCACTAAACCTTAAATTTAATCTTTTAATATTTATGACTTAGGATTTATGGTTTATGAATTTATGGTTTATGGGTTTATGAATTTAAGCTTAATGGGTATGTTTGAGGTTTAGGGGTTTCATGTTTATGGTTTATGATTATTGTTTAGAGTTAGTGTTAGGGTTTTAGGGGTTCATGTTTAGGGTTTATGATTTCATGGTTATTGTTTAATGGTTAGTGCTTTTGGTTTTATGGTTTATGGGTTTATAGTTTCAAGTTTGGTGTTCAAGGTTTAGGATTTTAGGTATTTTAGGGTTTCATGTTTTGGGGGTTTAGGGTTAAACTATTTTAATTAAAAATAGCACCAAATTGAAATATTGTGTAAATATTGAGAGTTAAATTTATTATTTTTTTCGAATTATAACTAATGTGCTTGAATGTCCAAACGTGAAGGACTAAATGTATTATTATACAATTTTTGTAATTGTTCCGTCACGTTCTTTTAAGCCTTCAATGGCCAAATTGAAGTAAAACTAAAAATTTAATGGTAACATTGGAGTAATTGAAAGTTTAGTTATCAAATTGAATAATTGAACAAAGTTTAATGACCATTTATGAACTTTACCCTAAAAGATAATTTGGTTAACAAATTGAGTTGGCTCATTTGGTTTAATTTAAGTCTAGGATTAGATAAAAATTAATTTATGCCAAATTCAAAGTTAATTTGAATTATGGTCTAGGTTGGGATTTATTAAGGGCCAACATATATCTAAGTTAATTTGGGTTTTAAGTATAAAGTTCAGTTTTTAATTTGAGGTAAGAAAACTGGGTGCGGGCTAAGTATATCGATGAATTGATTCAAGTCTGGTTAAAATCAATATAAAAAATGGGCTTGGTTTAGTTCGGAATAATTTAATTTAAGTTAATTAATAAATTATAATTAATTTAGGATTAAATTAGCTTAGATTAATTAGAAATTTTTGCGCTATTTCCTAACCTAATATTTATTGTTAGGGGAAAAATAAATATAATTTTTATAATATAATATCAAAAATAACATTTATCTGTTTGACTGAATTGTCACATTATTTTTTATTATCTTTTAAATCTTGTAATTTTTAGCGTTTCAATTTTGATTAAAATGAACCCTATTTAAATAAAAACTAAATTAACGATCAATACATCTATGTGTGCTTAATTTTATGCTCACGCCAACATATATTTTTTAAATTCTAAAACTAAAATTTATTAATATATAATACTTTTTGGATAATTATAAATTTTATTATTATTATTATTATTATTATTATTATTATTATTATTATTATTATTATTATTATCTAAAATAAGCATACTTCTGCTACATAACGACATCTAATTCAAGGAAAACTCCAACTATTCAAGTAATCCCCTATTTATATAAAGCTGTGAATTAGGGCATGTTTTTTGTTGCGTTTTGCAACTAAAAATCACATTTTTAAGTGCTTTTAGTTAAAACAGATAATTTTTAGTTGCTTTTAAAACTAGCTTTTTCACCCAAACCAAGAAGCTGGATTTTATAGTTTTTTGGATGGAAAAGTTAGTTTGAAAATAAAATTATTTTTTTACCCTTATTATTTAATTATAATTTATTGTTAAAATAATGTTTATGCATACATAATTGTAAAATAATATATATTTTATAATATTTATATTGAGAATAAAATTGTTTTATTAGTACTTTATTTTATATTTATTATTAATGTGTAAGTGGTATGGCCCGTATATAATCTAGAATGTAATTTATATTTTCAAATTAAATTTTATAAAAAATATTTTTTTATTATAATTGAAATTGATTTATTTTATAAATCATAACATTAATTAATTTGAACAATCACCCAAATTTACTTTTACTTTTTAATATTATGTCTAAAATAGACTTTTTATCTCATAAAAATTACTTTTTGACTTCAATGACAAACACTAATCAGTTTTTCAAAACTACTTTTCAACAGCTAGTTTAAAAATCACTTTTTTCACCACACTTTTTAAAAGCAACCACAAACTAAGCCTTAGTATTGTCTACCCTATTCATATTCCTACCACTAGCTTTGATATTGACAATCGTCCTAATATCTGAAAAAAAAAATCCCTAACTGAGCCTTAATTTAGTTTATAGCCTTTAAATTTGATTTTTTAGAAAAGTTTCTTTAGTACCGTAAAATAATCGACACTTATTTTAACTTGAATCCTATAAATAAAATTCACCTAGACTTTTAAGTTAGATATTAATTAAGTTTAATAATTTACGTAGAATAATATAAAGCTTTAACCTCTAATTTTAATAAATCTATTTCTTTGATGTTATTGTTAATAACGAGATATTTAATTTGCAATGTGGTGTCTCACTAAAAGGGGTAACGATTTAGCGCTAGAAATGTTGGCGGTGATTATTGTTTATTTTTCGGATGGTGAGCCCGTTAAAATAAATTCATATTCATAAATGGACAGTAAATTAAATGTTACACGAACTTGCAAATTCCGACACTAAGACAACTTGTAATCGGCTAGGTATTAATTTTTGGGCGTTGTGGGGTGCTCACCATTACCCGAACCCGTTTTTGTGTTTTCGCAGACCAAAATTTTTGTTTCAATAAAATAAACTAATTTTATTAAAATGACCCGTTTTTAGGTGATCCAATCACACCTCAAAAAAATATTGGTGTCGACTTCATTGTTTTCTTTTATATTTATAAAAACATGTCGAGCCCTTACCGCGAGCGTTGTTATTAAGGTTGTCGAAAATTCAAGTCTATAATCAAGGATCTATTTTGAATTAAATATTTATTCAAGTCCATAAGCTCGGTTTAATATATTCAATGTTGTTACGATACAGATATGACAATCAATGTGTGAATATAACATAATAAAAGAGCAGCATTGATTTTTTTGTCGAGTTTAAATGGGCTTTATTTATTTTTCTAATTTCCCAAGGTAATTGGTGCAAGCCCAAGATTAATCCTTTGTGTTCTACTGGACCATATAGGGGTAGACGCTGGCCACAGTTTTAAAATTGCTTCATGCTCAGGGCGAAGATCGAATCTCGACTACTGGTTAAGGTAGAAGAGACCCTTATCATCTCATCTAAGCCCCGTGGTTAAATGCTTTATTAATAATATTTAAGAAAAAAATTAAGAATTTAAGAAATTAGTTAAAATTTAAAATATTAAAAATACAAAGATATTTAAAATAAATATTAAAAAAGTACTACTAAATATAAAAAAATATTAAAAATTAAGTGAAAATTATAAAATTAAAATAACATAAGCTATAGAATGATAAATTATATATTATTAAAAATAAAATATTTATAAAGTATTAAAATGTTTAAACACTTTATCAAAAAAAAAAATTACTGTCTCTCATCAGTTTGAGTTTACATTCTTGAACATATTTTCAGTTGAACATAAGCTATAGAATGATAATTTTCTTTTTATTCAAAAAAAATTACTATCTCTCCGTCAGTTTGAGTTTACTGTTATTCTAAAACATATTTTCAGTTGATTTTGAACATATTTTTATAGTGAAATCAATATTACATTAAGTAACAATAAAATTTAAATTCCCTTATTTTTTTACACCAAATTGTTGTTCATTAATATTATTTTGGACCTCATTAATCTTATTTTATTGTAAAGAAACTCCAAACAATTTTAAAAATCAAGTATTATAAAACAAGTCTTTCTACAAAGAATTTCATTTTTTGGATAAATCAAAAAACTTCATTTTTAAATTAAAATCTGAATTTTTTTAAGAACAATAATTTATTTTTACCCGAAAAATTCCATGTTCTTGACTATCTTAAGATATTTTTGTTTGCGATTCTTGATTCATAGATAAGTTGCTTTGTTTTTCATTTTCATTTTTACTCAATTTTTGTTAATTCGTGTTTTCTATTTCCCTATGGATTTTTTTGTTATTTTTCTTTTTTTTCCCTATATGTTCGGGTCGAGATGATAACGGGTATAGATAACAAATTTCGGTGTGGGTTCGGGGTTCGGGCGAAGAATGTCACATCACATGACCATCCCTGGTTTGACATCCCTTGTAAAAACAATTATTTTATTTTTTAATACAAAGTTTAGACTATTCAAAATTTCCCTCTCTTTAACTCATTAAATATCATCTTTAAAATTGTTTTAGGTTTTACACTTTGTAACTTTTTTTTTCTTCTAAACGCCGCCGCTCTATTTTGATTTAAACTAAGGCCGGCGGCGGCAGCAACTTTAGGGTTGTTTTGTCGACCGTCGGCCGCTTACTTTTATTTGTTTGTTTCGTTTTTTTTATTTTTCAGTCTTTTAATTCAATAAATTTGTCTTCATGACACGTTTTCCTCTACCGTTTGGTACGTTTCTCTGCTTTTTGGCACGCTTTTTTTTATTTGTTTTCTATCAGGGTTGGATCTGACGTCGCCACGACTGATCAAGATGGCGCTCTTTTATTATGTTGTTGATCTCCCTGTCTCGGGCCCTTGAATCGGATTCGGATACGCGATTACATCTACCGTTTATTCGCGATTGAGTTGTGGTAATGACCTTTTTGTCAACGTATGTTCACTGTAATATGCATTTGTCAATGTTGTTTGTTGATGGTTTTACCCATCATCGTCGATTTGGGGATGTTTGTATCCGTCTTTTGTTTCGAGTCTTTGAATTAGGTTCTTACCTGTTCTTGTATGGTCATATTATGATCTAGAGCCGCTAATTTAGTTTTTGGGTTTGTATCTGAATTTAGATGTTCGTTTACTTAGTGGTAAACTTTCATTGTAATTTCGGATATTCTCTCGTTTAATAAAATTAGTGGATTCAATTTCAAAAAAAAAATCCCTCTCTTAAATTAAAAGATATTAAACACTTAAGTATATTCGATCCTACAATCATCTATGTTTTATAGATAATGATATCAACTAAACGAAACTCAATCAACCAATTATTTCATTCTTATTTGCAAAGAAATAAAATAAGGTAATATTTAGCACCACGTGTATATTACAAGACAAAAAAAAAAAACAAATCTTGATGCATAAATAATTTAATGTTTTGAACTCAACGAATGGTTCGGTGGAAAAGAAGATGATATTCATTTTAAGAGACATGAGTTCAATTCTTTTTGTCTGCATGATGTGTGTGCTCAAAAGGTTAAGAATTTGTATGAACAAATATTACCTTATAATCACTTTTAGACTATTAAAAGAATTGAATGTTTCTATATATAAATTATTAACATAACAAAAATTATAGAAGTATACAATATTTTTAACACTATAACACAACAAAATACACAAACACGATATAAATACAAAAACAAAAAAAAGGTAAACTACATAAATGATCACCGAACTTTTAGGACAAATTCATTTTGGTCACCGTATTTTTAAAATATTCGATAAGGCCACCCAACTTTTAGTTCGAATTCGTTACGGTCCCTCCCGTTAGAAGTTGACGTTTGTTTTTGTTTTTCGGGTAAATTGCACAAATCATCACTTAACAATCTTCTCACTCCTATTTTGGTCACTCAACTTTCAATTTTTCCTATTTAATAACTGAACTTTATACTTCAAATGTTTTTGGTCACTTACAAATATTTTATTATTATTTTCAAAAAATTTAATATTATTTAATATAAAAATAATTTAAAATAAATAATAAAATTTTAAAATTATTTAAATAATCGTCGCCGCTGACATCACCCGTCGGCCACCGGCAGCCTTCAAAACTAGTGACCGTTTGACCCCAAATTGCACCAGGTGACTCGTTTTGACATGTTGAGTCCGAGTTCGATAGTTGTTTCACCGGAAAATATCTTGAAACTCGCAAATCTCGATATAAACTTTTCGGTTTCCTTATGTAACACCCGGGTTTAGGGGTTAGATGAAAATAATATTTTAATATTATTTGGGCTTGGTTCTATATTTAAAATAATATTCGGGTTTTGCTTTCAAAATAAATTGTGTTGGGCCTATTTTGATTTAAACCCAATAGTCATGGATTTCCACCCTTGTAAATGTCTCCCTTCATTAAGGGAAAAATGGCCTTTTTGACTTTTAAGATGAAACAAAACAATTAAAAGAGAAAACCCAACTCCCCTATTCATCTTCTTCTCCACCAACGTGAAATAGAGCCCCTCTCACCTTCTCTACTATTCCATCACCATACACATTCATCCTTGGTGATTCTTGAAAGGTAAAAACGTTTCTAACTTGTCCTCACTTTCCTCTACATGTCTATATCTTTAGTTTTCATTAAAACCCTTGATTTTTTATTTTGAGGTTTTTGAGTTTTGAATTAAAAATGTTAACTTTGTTAACTTTAAGTTGAGCTTTTGATTTGGTGATGTTAGATGAGTCATTTGTCGTCCAAAAGGTCCAACATACCTAATTTTTACAAGGTTTTATAATGATTTTCGGATTTGTGTTTCAAGGGGGTTTTAAAGTGGTTTTTGGGGTGGTTTAATGTTGGTTTTTGAGGGCTGATGTTAGTATGATATATGAGGGTCACTTTGGGTGTATTTGATGGTTGTTTGGATGCTTGAAATGGAAGATTTCAGTGGGTTTTGTGGGTTGCTCGGAAATTCTGTTTTGGGCTTGGTTTTGAGTGTTGGTTGCTTGGAAACGTTAATCCGGGTTAGTTCCGACGATGAGGTATTGATTGTGAATGTTTTGTTTGTGTTTGGGATTGATTAGAATCGAGTTTGGGCAACGGTGAAGCATCAGAAGTAAATCTGGGAAGTTGAAGGTGGTCGATTGCTTGGTCTTTAAGCTTGGGAGCTTAGGTGAGTGGTTAATTGTTTTACTTGATTTTAAAATGGTTGGTTCGAGTATGTGGACTAGGTTGGGCTTGGTAGACCCACCTAGAGTTAGGATTAGGGTGGTAGCCTAATCCTAAACTTGATCTAGAGCCTTTGGATGAACTCATTTATGTGGTTGTGTATGTCTCATATAAAATGTAATATGATTGCTATGTATATTGTGTTATACATGTGAGATGAGGCATGATTTGAGATGCTTGAGACATGCATGATGATGGTCCATGGTGAGTACGTGCTAAGCACGGAATTGATTGAAATTAGTAATGTGAAATGAGTAAAATGTTGGCACTAGTATGCTTGAGTACAAATGATCGATCATTAGGATGTTAGTGTGTACACATGAGTCAAAAGTCGTGCGTGGCCTTGGTGGCGTTGAGTCACCAAGGAGGAGTACGGGTTCGCCCGGAAATTGTAATTATATATATAGTCGGTGATGAGTGGAATCCCATCGACGGGACGTGAGGATGAGTGGAATCCCCTCCGCGAGACCGATGATGAGTGTAATCCCACCGTGAGGTAAAGTGGTTGTTGGATGTGAATTCCAACGTATTTATCCGCGTATTCGGGTCATAGCTAGGTGCCAATGTTGATCGATAAATGTATCAACGTGTTGAGATTTACGATATTTATTTGGATGTTCAATGTGACTACTTGTGTTGTGGAGTAGAGCTCATGATCATGACATTTAATTGTATATTGCTCATGCATCTTTATCTTGTGGCTCTTGTGGATCCTTGGTATATATGTGATTTGCCTTGGCTAGATCGTGCTTGGACCCTACAATGTTGAGGTTTGTTTTAAGAGCTTACCCTCACTAAGTATAATTGCTTACGCTCTCTTTGTTCAACATTGCAGATCCTTAGTTCGTGGGTTGCTTGAGCAAGTGGAGGGCCTCCAAGTGTGGTTGTTGGTTTGAGTACATCAAGTATGAACTTTTAAATGTTGAACATGTAATAGTTTAAGCAATGGGACATGTGTTATTTTGATGGATAGTTGTTAGTTGTTTAGGAGCTTGTTTAGACTCCTTGTTATCTTGCTTTTGTATGGCTTGTGTTGTCATGTTGAATTGTAATCCATGCCTAAATTGCTTATTATGAATGTTAGCTATGTGCCTCTTGAGGTTGCCTTTGTGTTTGAACCTTGAAGTATATGACTTGAATGCTTAAATGTCATCTTTGATTCAATTGCATGTTTTCCTTGGTGTATGTACATGTTGAGTGGTTGTATGGCTAAATAATGACCTGTAAATGTTGTATGAATGCTTGTTTGGGTCTAGGGAAGTCCTAAATTGCATCTAGGTTCGAGTCTTGTTCGTTTTAGTTGAGTTTGGAGGTTTTGCAGTACAGGGGTATCGATACTGTTGGTCCCGTATCGATACCGCCTTCTTGTTTCAGGCCTCGTGTATCGACACGCGAGGGGGTGTATCGATACCATTTTGGTCACTGGAGCTACTATCCATTTCGGTATCGATACGAGTCTCTAGTGTATCGATACCGTCATCTTAGCGTTGACCGTGGGAAGTCAACCGTTGGGGAGGGTATCGATACACTCCTTGGGTGTATCGATACGGTCTCTACGGATTGACTTTGACCAGTTGACATAGTCAAGGGGGTATCGATACACCCCTTAAGTGTATCGATACCGCCTGCAGTTAAAGCTTAAACCTAGTCAAGGGGTATCGATACACCCCTTAAGTGTATCGATACCGCCTGCAGTTTAAGTTTAAAATTGGGCTGTAACATGATTGTTTGAGTTCGTTCGATTGTTTTGTATATGCTGTTCTGTTGTATGATCACTTAGGGTTTAATATACATCTAGACAAGATTTTAAAATGAAAAAAATTAGGGTTGTTAACCGAGGGGGAACCTTAACGGGTTTCGCTTCGGTTTTCCCCGTGTGGCCCACTCGGACCGGTCATCCGGCCAGACCGGGACGAGAGGGTTACACTTGTTGGTATCAGAGCCTAAGGTTACCGAGACCTTGGGCAGGTAAGTGAGGTAAGTTTAAGTTTTGAATTGATTTGCACGATGTTTGCTTGCGTTGCAAGTATGATTTCTTGGGTGACAAGTATGTTGATTGTTTTATTCAAAGCATGTGTGTAAGTGTCCCATTGCTACTATTACATTGGAAAAATGATTTTTAAGTGAGGGAACGTACTTGAACACTTGGAAGCCTTGCCTTGCTAACCCAACTTGTATGTTTTGTTGTTGTGGTTGTAGTTGATATCTGTGAGAGCGATGTCTAGACCGAGAGGTAGGCCGAGGGTGGTTCGTCAGGAACCACGGGTTGCGGCTCCTGTTGAGCCGGTAGTTGGTGTGGAGGCTCACCTAGAAGGGCCGATGGCCGCGGGAGTTGGCGCTCCTCCACCACCACCACCTCCTCCACCTGGAGTTGGGGGCGAGGATGGAGCCGGAAGAGATGGACCTCCAGGTGGCCAAGGTTCAGCTAGAATTGATATGACTCCGCTAGTGCAAGCGATAGCGGGAGCATTTCAGGCCGCAGTTACGGGAGCTCAGGCTGCAGCTCAGCCTAGGTGTGACGATGCCAGTCTACCTTTGGAGAGGCTCCGTAGCTTGGGGGCCGAGGAGTTTAGAGGATCTACTCCGGAGAGGTCGGAGTTATGGTTGGAGAAGACAGTTCGTATCTTGGCTCAGATGGGTTGTGCGGGCGCACGTAGATTGGGTTGTGTGATCTCGTTGCTTCAGGGTGACGCCTACACCTGGTGGGTCACCATTACTACCGGGGTTTCAGAGACAAAGATTGATTGGGAATTCTTTGAGTCCGCTTTCAGGAAGAGGTACTTGGGACCGAGGTACCTAGATGAGAAAAAGCGAGAGTTTATGGCCGTTACTCAGGGAGAGGCTTCTATGACTGATTATGAGATCCGCTTTGTTCGCTTGAGTCAGTATGCTCCAGAGTTGGTTCCTACTGAAGTGGAACGCTGTAACCGATTCCGCTACGGATTGAACGAAGAGGTCAAGAGGTACATGTTGGCTTCTGACTACTCAGACTTTGATGTGTTGGTTGCGAGGGCCAAGGACTTAGAGCATAGTTTGGGTTCGGCCAAACGATCTGGTGGTTCCAGTTCTGGTAAGAGGCATAACCACTTTGATGGTAGAGATGCCAAGAGGCACAGAGGTGGCGGACATCAGTTTGACCATAGATGTGGCGGTGGCCACCATGGTAGGGGACATCAGGGCCTTAGAGGAGGAGGGCGTTTGCCCGAGTGTACCCGTTGTGGGAGACAACATGCTGGTGAGTGTTGGGGTAATTTCCACGCTTGTTGGAACTGTGGTTCGAGGGACCACTTTAGGAGGGATTGTCCGCATCAGGCGGCTCAGGCACCGAACATTGCTCAGGCTCCTGCGAGAGCGAATGATTTTCAGAGAGGCCGTGGGCGCGGTCGTGGCTACTTCCAGCCTAGGGCTGATGCACCTAGGGTAGATGCTCAGAGGAACCTTGCTCATGTTGTGGCTGTGCAGCCAGAGGCGGGAGGACCAGCGAGAGTCTATGCTCAGAGAGAGGTCGGGAACGACACCGATGTGATAGCAGGTAATTTCGAGTTACAGTCTATGTCTTTGCTTTCTTTGGTTGATTCGGGTTCTACGCATTCCTACATTTTGAGTGAGCATGCACATAAGTTAGATATCCATGTTGAGATCTTAGATGTAGGTATGCATGTTACTAGTTCTTTTGGTGAGACAGTTGTGGTTAGACGTATGTATAGGAGGTGTCCACTGAAGATTCAGGGTCATATGTTCTCAGTTGATATGATGGAACTTCCTTTCTATGGTTTTGATATTATTTTGGGTATGGATTGGTTGGTTGAGCATCGAGCTAGTGTGGATTTTGAGACAAAGAGATTTTCTTTGAAGCTTTCTGATGACTACGAGGTAGTAGTAGTAGGCGAGAACATTAAGTTCTTGTCTAATGTGGTGTCAGCTTTAGAGGCTCATAGGTTGTTGGACTCTGGATGTGGGGCTTATTTAGCTTATGTTATGAATCCGGATATGAGTGAAGCTAGACCGAAAGATATCAGAACAGTGTGTGACTTTCCAGATGTGTTTCCTGAAGAGTTGCCGGGTTTGCCTCCTGACAGAGATGTTGAGTTTGTGATTGAGACTGTTTCAGGGTCTAATCCAGTTTCGATAGCTCCGTATCGCATGGCTCCGAAAGAGTTGAAAGAATTGAAGAGTCAGTTGCAAGAATTATTAGACCGTGGTTTCATTAGGCCTAGTAGTTCTCCTTGGGGTGCTCCCGTGTTGTTTGTAAAAAAGAAAGATGGTAGTATGCGCATGTGTATTGACTATAGACAGTTGAATCAGTTGACTGTGAAGAACAAGTATATGTTGCCTCGTATAGATGATTTGTTTGACCAGTTGAGAGGTGCTTCAGTGTTCTCGAAGATAGATTTGAGATCCGGGTATTACCAGTTGAAAGTAAAAGAGTGTGATGTTCCGAAGACAACTTTTAGGACTAGATATGGTCACTATGAGTTTCTTGTGATGCCATTTGGGCTCACGAATGCACCTGCAGCATTCATGGACATGATGAACAGAATTTTTAGAGACTATCTAGACCGTTTCGTAGTTGTTTTCATTGATGATATACTTGTGTACTCGAAGACAGAAGAAGAGCATGATGAGCACTTGAGATTTGTTTTACAGAGATTGTTGAGCAATCAGTTGTATGTGAAGCTTAGTAAATGTGAGTTCTGGATTCGAGAGGTTGTATTTCTTGGCCATGTTGTTTCGGCCGAAGGTATCTGAGTTGATCCATCGAAGATTGAGGCTATTGTTGAGTTGAAACAGCCTAAGTCCGTGACCGAGATTAGGAGTTTCCTAGGTTTAGCCGGTTATTATAGGAGATTTGTTGATGGATTCTCTAGGGTAGCGGCCCCTTTGACTAAATTGATGCAAAAGAGAGTCAAGTTTGAATGGTCAGACGCAAGACAGAAGGCCTTTGAGAAATTGAAAGAAGCTTTGACAAATGCCCCAGTGTTGGTGCAACCTGTTTCCGGTAAAGAGTTTGTGATTTATAGTGATGCTTCCTACGTATGCTTAGGATGTGTTTTGATGCAAGAAAGGAGAGTTGTTGCTTATGCTTCTAGACAGTTGAAGATTCATGAGAAGAACTATCCTACTCATGATATAGAGCTAGCCGCAGTTGTGTTTGCATTGAAGATTTGGCGTCATTACTTGTATGTTGAGAAGTGTATTGTTTACACCGATCACAAGAGCTTGAAGTACTTGATGACACAGAAAGAGTTGAACTTGAGGCAAAGAAGATGGTTAGAGTTGCTAAAAGATTATGATTTGACCATCGAGTACCATCCGGGTAAAGCAAATGTAGTAGCCGATGCCTTGAGTAGAAAAGTGGCCATTGAGTTGAGAGCTATGTTTGCTAGATTGAGTGTGTCTGATGATGATGGTTTGATCACCGAGTTGCAAGTGAAGCCTTCTTTGATTCAGTTGATTAGAGAGAAGCAGTTTCAAGATGTGACTTTAGTTCCTCATGTTCAAGACATAGCCGAAAGAAGACCGACCGAATACAGTTTCAGTGGTGAGAGCTTGTTGTGCTTTAGAAATAGAATTGTTGTACCAGAAGATGTTGAGTTGAGACGTCAGATTCTGAGTGAAGCTCATTCTAGTCTCTTTTCTATGCATCCAGATAGTACCAAAATGTACCGAGATTTGAAGAATGATTAATTTTAGGTTGGTTTGAAGAGAGATGTAGCCGAGTATGTGAGCCGTTGTATGGTTTGTCAGAGAGTGAAGGCAGAACATCAGGTTCCTTCGGGTTTGCTACAGCCTTTGAAGATTCCGGAATGGAAATGGGAGAGGATCACCATGGATTTTGTGTCGGGGTTGCCTTTGTCTCCTTCGAAGAAGAACTCTGTTTGGGTGATTGTTGATAGGTTCACTAAGTGTGCTCACTTCTTAGCAGTGAACACTACGGATTCCTTAGACAAGTTGGCAAACTTGTACATCCGCGAGATTGTGAGACTTCATGGGGTTCCGAAGTCCATTGTTTCAGATATGGATCCTAGATTTACTTCGAGATTTTGGGGTTGCTTGCATAGTGCTTTAGGTAGCCGTTTGCATTTCAGCACGTCTTACCATCCTCAGTCCGATGGGCAGTCAAAGGGAGTGATACATATTCTTGAGGATATGCTTCGTTGTTGTGTGATTGACTTCCAGGGTTCTTGGGAGAAGCACTTATCGTTGGTCGAATTCGCTTACAACAACAGTTATCAGTCTAGTATTCAGATGGCACCTTATGAGGCTTTGTATGGTAGACGGTGTAGGACTCCGATTTGTTGGGCTGAAACAGGTCAGAGATTGTTACCTATGCCAGACTTGCTTAAAGGAACTACCGACAAAGTAAAGTTGATTTATGACCGTTTGAAAGCAGCTTCCGATCGTCAGAAATCTTATGCAGATTTGAAGAGGAAAGAGGTTGAGTACTCAGTGGGTGAGAAAGTGTTTCTGAAAGTATCTCTGTGGAAGAAGGTAATGAGATTTGGCCGGAAGGGCAAGTTGAGTCTGAGGTTCATTGGCCCGTATGAGATAGTTGAGCGGATTGGGCATGTAGCTTATCGTTTGAGGTTACCTTCTGAGTTAGAGAAGATCCATGATGTCTTTCATGTGTCTATGCTTAGGAGATATAGATCGGATCCTTCTCATGTGATGTCCGTTGAGGAAATAGAGTTAAATCCGGATTTGTCCTATAATGAAGAGCCCGTTGAGATACTTGCTTCTGATAGCAAGGTGTTGCGTGGCAAGACCATAGAGTTGGTCAAGGTGTTGTGGAGGCATAGAGGTGTGGAAGAGGCCACGTGGGAGAGGAAGGCAGATATGGTTGAGCAGTTTCCGTATTTGTTTCCACCAGGTAATTTCGGGGACGAAATTCCTTAAGTGGGGGAGAGTTGTAACATCCAGATTTAGGGGTTAGATGAAAAATAATATTTTAATATTATTTGGGCTCGGTTTTATAATTAAAATAATGTTTGGGTTTTGCTTTCAAAATAAATTGTGTTGGGCCTATTTTGATTTAAACCCAATAGTCATGGATTTCTACCCTTGTAAATGTCTCCCTTCATTAAGGGTAAAATGGCCTTTTGACTTTTAAGATGAAACAAAACAATTAAAAGAGAAAACCCAACTCCCCTATTCATCTTCTTCTCCACCAACGTGAAATAGAGCCCCTCTCACCCTCTCTACTATTCCATCACCATACACATTCATCCTTGGTGATTCTTGAAAGGTAAAAACGTTTCTAACTTGTCCTCACTTTCCTCTACATGTCTATACCTTTAGTTTTCATTAAAACCCTTGATTTTGTATTTTGAGGTTTTTGAGTTTTGAACTAAAAATGTTAACTTTGTTAACTTTTAGTTGAGCTTTTGATTTGGTGATGTTAGATGAGTCATTTGTCGTCCAAAAGGTCCAACATACCTAATTTTTACAAGGTTTTATAATGATTTTCGGATTTGTGTTTCAAGGGGTTTTAGGAGGGTTTTAAAGTGGTTTTTGGGGTGGTTTAATATTGGTTTTTGAGGGCTGATGTTAGTATGATATATGAGGGTCACTTTGGGTGTATTTGATGGTTGTTTGGATGCTTGAAATGGAAGATTTCAGTGGGTTATGTGGGTTGCTCGGAAATTCTGTTTTGGGCTTGATTTTGAGTGTTGGTTGCTTGAAAACGTTAATCCGGGTTATTTCCGACGATGAGGTATTGATTGTGAATGTTTTGTTTGTGTTTGAGATTGATTAGAATCGAGTTTGGGCAACGGTGAAGCATCGGAAGTAAATCTGGGAAGTTGAAGGTGGTCGCTTGCTTGGTCTTTAAGCTTGGGAGCTTAGGTGAGTGGTTAATTGTTTTACTTGATTTTAAAATGGTTGGTTCGAGTATGTGGACTAGGTTGGGCTTGGTAGACCCACCTAGAGTTAGGATTAGGGTGGTAGCCTAATCTTAAACTTGATCTAGAGCCTTTGGATGAACTCATTTATGTGGTTGTGTATGTCTCGTATGAAATGTAATATGATTGCTATGTATATTGTGTTATACATGTGAGATGAGGCATGATTTGAGATGCTTGAGACATGCATGATGATGGTCCATGGTGAGTACGTGCTAAGCACGAAATTGATTGAAATGAGTAATGTGAAATGAGTAAAATGTTGGCACTACTATGCTTGAGTACAAATGATCGATCATTAGGATGTTAGTGTGTACACATGAGTCAAAAGTCGCGCGTGGCCTTGGTGGCGTTGAGTCACCAAGGAGGAGTACGGGTTCGCCCGGAAATTGTAATTATATATATAGTCGGTGATGAGTGGAATCCCATCGACGGGGCGTGAGGATGAGTGGAATCCCCTCCGCGAGACCGGTGATGAGTGTAATCCCACCGTGAGGTAAAGTGGTTGTTGGATGTGAATTCCAACGTATTTATCCGCGTATTCGGGTCATAGCTAGGTGCCAATGTTGATTGATAAATGTATCAATGTGTTGAGATTTACGATCTTTATTTGGATGTTCAATGTGACTACTTGTGTTGTGGAGTAGAGCTCATGATCATGACATTTAATTGTATATTGCTCATGCATCTTTATCTTGTGGCTCTTGTGGATCCTTGGTATATATGTGATTTGCTTGGCTAGATCGTGCTCGGACCCTGCAATGTTCAGGTTTGTTTTAAGAGCTTACCCTCACTAAGCATCTTTGCTTACGCTCTCTTTGTTTAACATTGCAGATCCTTAGTTCGTGGGTTGCTTGAGCAAGTGGAGGGCCTCCAAGTGTGGTTGTTGGTTTGAGTACATCAAGTATGAACTTTTAAATGTTAAACATGTAATAGTTTAAGCAATGGGACATGTGTTATTTTGATAGATAGTTGTTAGTTGTTTAGGAGCTTGTTTAGACTCATTGTTATCTTGCTTTTGTATGGCTTGTGTTGCCATGTTGAATTGTAATCCATGCCTAAATTGCTTATTTTGAATGTTAGCTATGTGCCTCTTGAGGTTGCCTTTGTGTTTGAACCTTGAAGTATGTGACTTGAATGCTTAAATGTCATCTTTGATTCAATTGCATGTTTTCCTTGGTGTATGTACATGTTGGGTGGTTGTATGGCTAAATAATGACCTGTAAATGTTGTATGAATGCTTGTTTGGGTCTAGGGAAGTCCTAAATTGCATCTAGGTCCGAGTCTTGTTCGTTTTAGTTGAGTTTGGAGGTTTTGCAGTACAGGGGTATCGATACTGTTGGTCCCGTATCGATACCGCCTTCTTGTTTCAGGCCTCATGTATCGATACAAAAAAAATTAAAGTTGAGTGACTAAAATAGGACTGAAAAGATTGTTGAGTGATATCTGTGCAATTTATCCTTGCTTTTCCTTAATAAAAAACATGTAAACTACACCAACCAACACTCAACTTTCTTCTCACACCTATTTTGGTCACTAGAGTTTAACAATTTTCAATTTAATATCTTCACTTTCGAATTGTTCATATTTTGGGCACTCTTAAATGACATGGTTATAAAAATAGAAAAATTCGATTAATCCTTAAAAGTTCGGGTAATAATTTGTTCACTTTGCTTATTAAATTTACCATATTACTATATTTGATATTTTAATAAGCAAAGTAAAAGAATATTTTGGATCAAATATTCCAATTAACTGATCAATCAATTATCCGATTTAATTGGTATAATATAAGACCGGGAATTGAATAATTTGAATTTAGCAATTAACCAAAATAATTTTTAAGGATTATCGAACCCGATTTTGGTACAAATGTTTAAAAATAAATTATTTCGATTCAGTTACGGTTCACAGTTTTAAGCAAAATTGATTAACCGTGTAACACCCGGGTTTGGGGGGGCCGGGAGAAAATAATATTTAAATAATATTTGAGTCTCGGTTTTTCTAAATTAAATAAATAAAATGATGTCTCGGTTTTGTTTAGCGAAATTTAATTGAAGAGTTGGACCATATTTGGATGACAAAGCCCAATAGCCATTTTAATGGCATTTTTGTAAATATGCAATCTTTTCAAATAAGCCTATTTCTTTTTATTATATTTCAAACAAAAAAAAAAGAAAATGCTATCTTCTTCTTCAACCAAAGCTATCGACAAACCCCTCCCCCTTCCATGGATTTCACTATTCTATCTCCTTTCTCCCTCATTTTGGCTCGGTTTTGAAAGGTAAACACATCCTCATCTTGCTCTCATCTTCCTCTACTTGAAAGTACAAATAGTTTTCATTTTAGTTCAAGTTTTAGAATTTGGGTTTTTCAAAGTTTTAAGCTAAAGGTTAGAGCTTTATGGGTTTTTACTAAAGCTTTTGAATTGTTATTGTTAGATATGATGTTTATGAATAAAATGGTCCAACATATATAATTTTTAGAGTGTTTTAATCGAATTTCCGAATTTGGGTTTTGGAGGGTTTTTAGGAGGGTTTTTAGTTGAGTTTTGGGTGTGGTTGGTGTTGGAAATTGAGGGTTGATGTTAGGGCATTGGTTGGGGATTGTTTTGGAAGCATTTGGAAGTGTTAAATGTGTTGAAATCACAAGTTTTGGACTGTGCAAAGGGGCTGCTCGGGAATGGCTTTTTGGGGGTTGTTCTTGGTTCGAAAAACAAGTGTTTAATACTTGAATTGTATTTCGGGTTTGCTATGTTGTGTTGTGGACTGATTCGAGGTTAATTCACTTGTGTTGAGGCGATTAAAAGCAAGGAATTGCGTTGGTAAAGCTTTGGGATCGGATCCGGAAGTGAGGAGGCTTGATTCGGCTTAGCTTGTTTTGCTTAAGGAAATGAGGTGAGTGGTTAATGTTTTAAATTGATTTCAAAGGTTGGTTCTATCATGTGGAGGTGAAAATGTTTTCAAGTAAGGTTTTGGTTCAAAGATGGTTTTGAAAGAATTTAGATTTGGCTTGAAAGTGGATTAAACTCAAGAGTAAGTTGTTGTGAATTTCCTCTTTAATTTCCCCTTTTACCATTTGTTTTTCATTGCTTGAAATGATATTTAGTTATGTATGAAATTCCAATACTTTGGGAAAAAGCATGTTGTCTAATATCGTATTCGTTAATCATGTATGATGATAACAATGGTGACGTAGATATGCCTTGTAAGGTGTGATAAGTTGGTGCATGTTGTGCACGAAAATGGTGAGTAAGACCATTTGTGATGGGTAAGATACCAAGTTGTAAGTGATGCTTAATTGTGGATTTTGTTACATCTTGACTTGTTTGTGCATGATATAGTGAGTACATGTCGAATGGTAGTGATTGTATCTTGTGTTGCATGGTTGGTGTCGAACCTCACATGATGGTTGTCGTTGCTCCGGTGATGTGTAGTCCCGTCGGTAGCGAGTGGTGTAAGACTCCGGTGATGTGTAGTCCCACCGGTAGTGACTAGTAGAAGAGTACTTTGATGTGTAGTCCCATTGGAAAACTACTAGTCGAAACGGTGATGTGTAGTCCCACCGTGTGTGTTTGGTTATGCTTGTGCATACCATGTGTTGCTTATGTGTATCTCACTATATCTTTCCTCCTATGGTTTTGCCTTAATTTAGGATCATGCCTTTATGTATACCATGAACTGTAATGCCATGACTAATGCCTATGTTGATGACCTTTGGTTGAACTTGTAGGTTAGTAGAAGGATTAGGTTGTAGGTTGATTTGTATGTGTTGACCTTTATTTTAAAGAAAGCTTTGAACCCTGCATTGTCGTAGTTATGTTTTAGAGCTCCGCTCACTAAGCTTTATGCTTACGCTCTCCTTTTCCGACAATGCAGATCTTTAGCTTGGAGTTAGCAAGGAGCAAGATGAGGGCGTCCAAGCGTGGGGTAGTTTTCTCAAGTATGGTATAGTTAAATAATGTAGTAGTCTAGCAATGGGAAATGCTACGTGTTTTAGGAGCTTGTATCTAGACTCCTTTGTATTGGCCACATGTTGTAATGCCTTATGTTGATGTTTTGGTTTGATTATGGTTTGTAATGCATGATATGCTATGATGGATGTTGTATGTGTTGGCATGTTTATCGGTGTTTAGGTTGCCTTGTTAGAGAGGGCCAAAACCTCTATGTGCTTGTCTTGTGCCTTAGAGGCTTTGAGTTCATTGTTTGGCTTAATTTGATTGAATGTCTCTTGTTAGAATGTCTTGCATGAAAGCCTAAATTGCTTGTATGCTTAAATCCTCATCATGTGTGAAACGTGTTGTAATTGTAAGCTTAGTCATTGCCTAAACTCTTGGTTTGTTATTAGGACGCATGTTAGTGTGTCGGTTGAAGTGTTAGAGGGATTTAGGGGCCTCCTTGTGCTCTAAATCAGCTCAAACCTGCAGATTCGTAGCTGGGGTATCGATACCATTGGTCTGGTATCGATACTGCCCTTTGGTTTTAGGCCTCGTGTATCGATACTCGAGGGAGAGTATCGATACCTTTTTGGCCACTGGAGCCACTGTCGATTTCGGTATCGATACCGGCCTCGAGGGTATCGATACCGTTGTCTTAGCTTTGACCGTGGGAAGTCAACTTTTGGAGAGGGTATCGATACCTTTGAGGGAGGTATCGATACTGTCTCCTCAGGTTGACCAAACCCTGTTGGCCTAGTCAAGGGGTATCGATACCCCCATAAGGGTATCGATACCGCCTATAGTTTAACTTTAAAAATGGGCTTTTAAATGTTAGTTTGGGTTCGTTTGACTGCTTTGTAAATATCGTTCCGCTGTATGATCACTTAGGATGTAATTTTCATCTAGACAAGATTAAAATGAAAAAAAATATAGGGTTGCTAACCGAGGGAGAGTTCCTTAGGGAGTTTTCACTCGGTTTTCCCCGTGTAGCTCACTCGGACCGGTCATCCGGCCAGACCGGGACGAGGGGGTTACATTTATTGGTATCAGAGCCTGAGGTTTCCGCGACCTCGGGCAGGTAAGTGAGGTAAGTATGAAGTGTTATGTTGTTGCTATGTCTCGGTGAATGTTTTTCCATGTATGCTTGATGTTTGCTTGTTAGTACGGTGATCGAAAGCATGTGTTAGCATGATGTTTGTGTTAAAGCGTAGTGTCGAGTTCCCATTGCTACTATTACTTATTTGAAAAGATTTTTGTAAAGGAATATACTTGAGCACCTTGGACCCTTGCTCTTGCTAACCCTAAATATTCTTGTTTGTGTGTTTTGTTTATTATTGTATTGTTGTCTTTGGTAAGTTTGAGGCCGAGGCGTGGGCCTAGTGCTGTAGTTCAGGGTAGTATGACCGTACCAGAGTTGGGAGTGCAGTTTGTTTGTTTGGGGCAACGTTTATATGAGTTGGTTTCTGTGAGAGAGAACAATGTGACCGATCTTGATATGAGTGGTAATAGAAGTGGAGACTTAAGAGTTGGCTTCGGAAGGATGTCGATGTTGTAGCAAGTAATTCCTCGATACAGTCATTGGGCTTGTTTTTCTGATTTATTCTGAATCTACGTGTTCGTGAGTTCGGAGTGAGCATGCGAAGCTGTTGAAATCTACCTTGTGAGGTACTAGAGGTAGGTGTTGGTGTTGCTAGCTCCTTCGGGGATACAGTCGTGGTCAGAAGGATGTACAAGGGGTGTTCGTTGACGATTCAGTGGCACGTGTTTTCAGTTGATGCGATGGAATTGCTTTTTACGGTTTTGATGTGAAGCTGTGCATGGATTGGTTTGAAGAACATAGAGTTAGGGTAGACTTTGAGACATTGAAAGATTTCTTAGAGCTTTCGGATGACTATGAGATTGTAACGGAAGATAGGAATGTGGGTTTTGTATCGAATGTTAAATCCAGCTTTAGAAGTCAAGGATTGATTGACTTTGGTTGACAGGCTTGCCTAGCAAATGTTATAGATTTGATTTTTGAATGAGGATTAGACCACATGATGTTAGAATAGGTTGTGTTTATCCTAGAGGTGTTTGGAAGAATTGCCCGGTTTGTCTCTTGATAGGGAAGAAGGGTTTGATTTTGAGACCGTCTCCGAGTTTGCTCCTGTTTTGGTTGCTCTATACCTTATGATTCTCGACCGACTTGAGAGTGTTGAAGGAACAACTACGAGTTTGTTAGACCTTAGATTCTTTGTCTTAGTGCATCATCTTAGAGGACAACAGTACAAATTGTGAAGAAGAGAGAAGACGATACAAGAATGTGATTAGATTTCAGACAACTGAAACAGTAGACAGTGAGTAGTTGGTATTCGTTTCTGTACGTCAGTGGCTTGTTGATCTGTTAGTGTATGTTTTAGTCTGTTCGAAGGTTGGTTTGAGATCCGATTATTACCAGTTGAAAATGAGAGAAGTTGAAGCATTGACGACAGCTTTCAGGGCAGATGTGATCACTTTGGGTTTTGAGTTATGCCGCTCTGTTAGACTAGTGTGTAAGTTACTTTTGCAAGAGATGTTGAGCAAAAAAATGTTTTTCTAAGTCCTTGATCAGTTATAGTAGCTCACATAGATGACACGCGGGTATATTCGCGTACCGAAGAAGGCTATGCCAAGCTTTGAAGTTAGTGTGGTAGATCCTTTTAGGGAATCAGTTGTATGCTAAGTTGTGCAAGCGTGAGCTCCGAGTTAAGGAAGATGTTCTCCTAAGACATGTGGATTGGCCGAGTGTATTAGGGTAAATCCCAAGTAGTCAGAAGAAGATGTGAGTTGGAAGAAATTTGAAGACTGTGACATGTAACTATAGTTCCTAGGTCTAGCATTGTTACTTTCAGAGAATTGTAAATAATCAGTTGAAGATAGTTGCTCCATTGATAGATTGCTACAGAAGAATGTTCAGTTGTGTGGTTAGATGCGGGACAATGAGCCCTTGAGAAACCGGAAGAAACTTTGAAGAGAGCTTCGACCTTGAATCAGCTTATATCAAAGAAGAGTTTATGGACCATAGTGATGTGTCACATTGTAGAGTTAGGTTGTGTGCTTATGCAATGCAGAAGATTCCGGCTTGTTCATCAAGATAGTTGGAAGACTGTGAGAAGAGTTATCTGATAGGAGACATAATGTTAATTACAGTTGTATTTGCTTCGAAGACTTAGAGATAAAGCTTGTATAGTAAGAAATACACAGTGTATGTATACGTATCATTAGATCTTGAAATATTCGAAGACTTGGGAATAGTTGGAACTTGAACAACATGAGTTGTTAGAATTGCAAGAAGACTGAGATCTCAAGATTGAATACCATCTGAGGAGAGTCTACGTAGTAACCGATGCTTCGAGTTGTATCGTTGCTAGATTAGTAGTTGAGATGCGAGTTGTAATTACCGGATTCAGTTTACCAAATGATATTGTTTCTGTGGCCGAGTTTCGGGTTGAACCTACATTGAGTCAGAATGTTTGAAGAGAAACAGTTGCAAGATAGATTCTTGGCACCTCACGTGCAAGGCATATCAGAAAGAAAACCTTCAGAGTACAGTTCAGAGATGATAGAATTTGTATTGTTAGAGACAGAAATGTTGTACCGATTGACATAGTGTTTTGAGACGTATTGTGTTGGCCGAAGCATATGACAGTTTATTTGTATGGCATCAGAATAGTATGAAGAGGTATTGTGGGTCGAAGATGAGTACTTCTGGGTTGAGTTGATGAATGATGTGGTTCAGTATGCGAGTAAGTGCATAGTTTGCCTGTGTGTCAAGATCGAGCATCACTTTCTTCTAGTTTGTTACATCAGTGGAAGATTCCGAATGAGGTTGAGAAATAGATTTGAGTGACTTTGTGTCTGGATCGCCCTTGATTTCTTACGAGAGAGTTAGCCGAGTAAGCAATGTTAGTTGCATCGAGTGTGCTCATTTTATACATGTTCAAGCTACTTGTACCTTGTGTAAGATGGCAGAGTTGTGCCTTAGCAAGAGTGTGATTTGTACAGTGTCTTGTGGTTGATAGTGGCCAGTTGAGATTCGAGTTTTCTGCTAGATTTTTTAAGACGTCCGCATAGTGTTTGATTACTTATTGAAGATAGAGGATCAGTTAGAGAAAGTTATGAACCAAGTGCTCAAACAGTGTTGTATGGGATTGTGAATCGGGCTAGTTCTATTGTTTATTTGATGCAGTTGCCACCAGAGTAGGGAGGGGATCCGCGATGTGTTTTGTGTATCTATGATTCGGGAATGTGAGTCAGATCTGTGTCGTGCCATGTTTGTCGAAGAGTTTGAGTTAAGTTTGAAATTGCGTGCAACGAAAAATCAGTTGAGATCTTGGCATCAGATAGTTAATGTGGTGTGGTGAGTCTACCGAGTTGGTGGGTATGTTGTGGTGAGAGAAAGTGTGGAGGAGCATGTGTCAGTGACTCTTTCTGTCTGATAAATTTCGGGAACGAAATTCTTTAAGTGGGGGAGAGTTGTAACACCCGGGTTTGGGGGGCCGGGAGAAAATAATATTTAAATAATATTTGAGTCTCGGTTTTTCTAAATTAAATAAATAAAATGATGTCTCGGTTTTGTTTAGCGAAATTTAATTGAAGAGTTGGACCATATTTGGATGACAAAGCCCAATAGCCATTTTAATGGCATTTTTGTAAATATGCAATCTTTTCAAATAAGCCTATTTCTTTTTATTATATTTCAAACAAAAAAAAAAGAAAATGCTATCTTCTTCTTCAACCAAAGCTATCGACAAACCCCTCCCCCTTCCATGGATTTCACTATTCTATCTCCTTTCTCCCTCATTTTGGCTCGGTTTTGAAAGGTAAACACATCCTCATCTTGCTCTCATCTTCCTCTACTTGAAAGTACAAATAGTTTTCATTTTAGTTCAAGTTTTAGAATTTGGGTTTTTCAAAGTTTTAAGCTAAAGGTTAGAGCTTTATGGGTTTTTACTAAAGCTTTTGAATTGTTATTGTTAGATATGATGTTTATGAATAAAATGGTCCAACATATATAATTTTTAGAGTGTTTTAATCGAATTTCCGAATTTGGGTTTTGGAGGGTTTTTAGGAGGGTTTTTAGTTGAGTTTTGGGTGTGGTTGGTGTTGAAAATTGAGGGTTGATGTTAGGGCATTGGTTGGGGATTGTTTTGGAAGCATTTGGAAGTGTTAAATGTGTTGAAATTACAAGTTTTGGACTGTGCAAAGGGGCTGCTCGGGAATGGCTTTTTGGGGGTTGTTCTTGGTTCGAAAAACAAGTGTTTAATACTTGAATTGTATTCCGGGTTTGCTATGTTGTGTTGTGGACTGATTCGAGGTTAATTCACTTGTGTTGAGGCGATTAGAAGCAAGGAATTGCGTTGGTAAAGCTTTGGGATCGGATCCGGAAGTGAGGAGGCTTGATTCGGCTTAGCTTGTTTTGCTTAAGGAAATGAGGTGAGTGGTTAATGTTTTAAATTGATTTCAAAGGTTGGTTCTATCATGTGGAGGTGAAAATGTTTTCAAGTAAGGTTTTGGTTCAAAGATGGTTTTGAAAGAATTTAGATTTGGCTTGAAAGTGGATTAAACTCAAGAGTAAGTTGTTGTGAATTTCCTCTTTAATTTCCCCTTTTACCATTTGTTTTTCATTGCTTGAAATGATATTTAGTTATGTATGAAATTCCAATACTTTGGGAAAAAGCATGTTGTCTAATATCGTATTCGTTAATCATGTACGATGATAACAATGGTGACGTAGATATGCCTTGTAAGGTGTGATAAGTTGGTGCATGTTGTGCACGAAAATGGTGAGTAAGACCATTTGTGATGGGTAAGATACCAAGTTGTAAGTGATGCTTAATTGTGGATTTTGTTACATCTTGACTTGTTTGTGCATGATATAGTGAGTACATGTCGAATGGTAGTGATTGTATCTTGTGTTGCATGGTTGGTGTCGAACCTCACATGATGGTTGTCGTTGCTCCGGTGATGTGTAGTCCCGTCGGTAGCGAGTGGTGTAAGACTCCGGTGATGTGTAGTCCCACCGGTAGTGACTAGTAGAAGAGTACTTTGATGTGTAGTCCCATTGGAAAACTACTAGTCGAAACGGTGATGTGTAGTCCCACCGTGTGTGTTTGGTTATGCTTGTGCATACCATGTGTTGCTTATGTGTATCTCACTATATCTTTCCTCCTATGGTTTTGCCTTAATTTAGGATCATGCCTTTATGTATACCATGAACTGTAATGCCATGACTAATGCCTATGTTGATGACCTTTGGTTGAACTTGTAGGTTAGTAGAAGGATTAGGTTGTAGGTTGATTTGTATGTGTTGACCTTTATTTTAAAGAAAGCTTTGAACCCTGCATTGTCGTAGTTATGTTTTAGAGCTCCGCTCACTAAGCTTTATGCTTACGCTCTCCTTTTCCGACAATGCAGATCTTTAGCTTGGAGTTAGCAAGGAGCAAGATGAGGGCGTCCAAGCGTGGGGTAGTTTTCTCAAGTATGGTATAGTTAAATAATGTAGTAGTCTAGCAATGGGAAATGCTACGTGTTTTAGGAGCTTGTATCTAGACTCCTTTGTATTGGCCACATGTTGTAATGCCTTATGTTGATGTTTTGGTTTGATTATGGTTTGTAATGCATGATATGCTATGATGGATGTTGTATGTGTTGGCATGTTTATCGGTGTTTAGGTTGCCTTGTTAGAGAGGGCCAAAACCTCTATGTGCTTGTCTTGTGCCTTAGAGGCTTTGAGTTCATTGTTTGGCTTAATTTGATTGAATGTCTCTTGTTAGAATGTCTTGCATGAAAGCCTAAATTGCTTGTATGCTTAAATCCTCATCATGTGTGAAACGTGTTGTAATTGTAAGCTTAGTCATTGCCTAAACTCTTGGTTTGTTATTAGGACGCATGTTAGTGTGTCGGTTGAAGTGTTAGAGGGATTTAGGGGCCTCCTTGTGCTCTAAATCAGCTCAAACCTGCAGATTCGTAGCTGGGGTATCGATACCATTGGTCTGGTATCGATACTGCCCTTTGGTTTCAGGCCTCGTGTATCGATACTCGAGGGAGAGTATCGATACCTTTTTGGCCACTGGAGCCACTGTCGATTTCGGTATCGATACCGGCCTCGAGGGTATCGATACCGTTGTCTTAGCTTTGACCGTGGGAAATCAACTTTTGGAGAGGGTATCGATACCTTTGAGGGAGGTATCGATACTGTCTCCTCAGGTTGACCAAACCCTGTTGGCCTAGTCAAGGGGTATCGATACCCCCCATAAGGGTATCGATACCGCCTGTAGTTTAACTTTAAAAATGGGCTTTTAAATGTTAGTTTGGGTATCGATACCCCCCATGATCCTCAAAATGTTTTGGCGACTAATTGGTCAGTTTCTACCCCTGTCTGCAATTGGATTGGTGTTAGTTGTGGATCCAAACACCTCAGAGTCACAGCTCTAGACCTTACAGGGTTGGGACTGGTAGGCACCCTTCCTCCCCACTTGGGGAATTTATCATTCCTTTCTCTTCTTTACCTCACAAACAATAGTTTCCATGGCATATTACCTGTCCAATTATCCAAATTGCGACGGCTGAAATATTTAGGCCTCGGTAACAATAGTTTGAGTGGAGAAATCCCATCATGGTTGGGATCATTAATTGAGATTCGAAGTTTGTCTCTATACCAGAACAACTTCAACAGCTCCATCACATTGTCTTTAGGCTATTTGCCAAAGCTAGAGATGTTGAACTTAGAAGAAAACCAGATTTCAGGTTCAATACCCTTTTTCATCTTCAACATGTCTTCATTACAAATAGTTAACCTGAAATCTAATATGCTCTCTGGTTCCATACCCTCCGTCCCACGAGATTTGCTTTCTCTAGAACGGATCGATTTCGGATTCAATAATCTCACTGGTCATATTCCAAGGGATATGTTTGATCATCTTCCAAATTTGAAGGGACTGTACTTGAGAGATAACCTGCTTTCTGGTAGAATTCCAATCAGTTTATGCAAGTGCAAAGAGTTACAATTTCTATCTCTTACATTTAACCAACTGGAGGGAAGTCTGCCAGTAGAAATTGGGAATTTGAGTATGCTTCAACTCTTCCATATTGGGCAAAATAACTTTAAAGGTAATGTAAACTAACCATTTGTTTAGTGATATAATTTTTATTAGGGGAAGAATTTTAAATTTAATGTGTAAAATTTAATGTAACAGGTGAAATTCCACAGCAAATTGTGAATCTAACTCTTCTCGAAGATTTTGTTTGTGCCGTTAACAATTTCACAGGTGAATAACAAAGAACTAAGATCAATATGAATTAACAAATGAATTTTGTTGAGATTTGGAAAAAGAAACTTATTTATTATGCTGTTAATGGTGCTTTATTTAATTTACTACAATATTTATTGCTACTAGACCAGTTCTGAATTTGATTTTATAATTGCAGGCAAAATTTTAGAACAAATTATGAATTTAACTCTTCTGCAGAGGTTTGACGGTAGGTATAACAATTTCACAGGTATATTCCTTTTATTCTCAACTACATTTATTTGGATTTTTTTCCGACAAAGCATTAAAACCTTATTTTTTCACTTTTCGTAAACTTAAGAATGTTTATTATTTATTCTTTTCTATGTTCTGAAGTTTTCTATCTTTAGAGAAAAAAAAACTTCAGTTTAAAGCTATCAATCACTATGTACTTCAATATTTGCAACAGCTCTATAAAAACAATTTTATTTTGGATTCATATTTGATAATTAAATTAAATTTTATTGTAATTCTAGTAGGTAAAAAAATACTTACTAATTAAGTTTATTTAATATCTAAGTATTTATATTAGTCAAGACGTCATATGAGCTAAAGTTTCTTGGTTACTAAATATTTAACTTTAGAGTTGCTCTTAACCTTTAGATTAAAATGAGAGAATTACTTTGGAGAAACGTAACCACATTTAGAGTCCCTACAACTATAGTGGATATGTTGTTGAGATCGGTAATATTGTAGGGACGTTGAGAAGAGTGTTTAGGTTATACTGGGGTCTAGGATATATATATATATATATATATATATATATATATACCAGAATATGTGATTACATGAGATATCATGTATTTATAGTATTCTTCTGTCTCGTTTAGTTGGGTTTTAACTGGCATGATGACTTATTTAATACATCTTTATTATGAAACTTACTTTTATATGTACGTTTAGTAGATGTGAAATTTATTACGGAGTATTATTTTATACGCAAATTGGGTGATATTTATCACGGGGAGGTAGTGTTTATTTAATTATACTCTCATACTATTTTCACATATTTACACCATTATAAATATACTAACCCTAAACTCTAAATAATGATCCCAACCTTAAACACTAAATATAAAGTCAACCCTAAAGCATAAACCCCAACCATAACCCCAAACTCCAAACCTCAAATGCTTAAACCTAAACAATGAACCTCGTACCATAAATTATAAACCTCAATCTCGAAACCCTAAACATTAAACCTTGAACCCATACCCTAAACCCTAAACTCTAACAAAAAATTCTAAACCAAAAACCCTAAATCTTAAACTATAAACATCAAACCATAAACCCTAAACTATAAACATTAAACCATTAAAGTCATAAACCTCATATGTTAAACCTTAAACCCTAAATATAAACACTAAACACTAAATCTTAAACATTAAACCACAAACTATGAATCTTAAACCATAAACCCTATATCATGAACCCTAAACCAGTAATCATTAAACACTAAAACTAAATTCTAAACGTTAAATTATAAACTCTAAATTCTAAACCCTAAACCCTAAACTAAAGCCCTAAAACCTAAATCTTAAATCATGAAACTTAAACCCCAAACCTTAAACATTGAACTATAAATAAACTATAAAATCCAAACTATAAACCCTAAATTATGAACATAAAACCCCAAACCTTAAATCTAAAGATAACATAATAACCCATGTCAAAACAATGAGAAAATATAAAATTAGAATTTTAAGGGTAAAAGAGTACATTTATACATAACACTTATCTTTTAACTTTATCACAAATGTCACAACCAAACACCTTGATAAAATAATAATCACCTTTCATCCATCTTTTTAGTACAAGTGTTATTTAATATAACGCACCTCTTTTTCATCCACTGTACCAAACGAGACATTCTTGTTATCTACATTGATAATGAATTATTTACTTCTCTTGTCTATGGATGTAGGCAAGACCGAACCACATTAAATATTGTTTCTCTTGCGTATCTCATTTTATGTTGATCTCGCTTTAAATATCTTTTCGCATACAAATTCCTAACACATTAAAATTATATAATCTCATAGGCCGTCACTTACTGTATACACATACATCAAATTTAACTCTATGATTCCCCCACATTTGTCTGATATATCTGTTTGTCAAAATTGATGGTAGGTACAATACCACGTGAGATTGGCAACCTAAAGAATCTAAAATCGTTGAATTTGGGAGTTAACAATATTGCTGGTCCTATTCCTCCCTTGTTATTTAATATTTCAACTCTACGGTTCATTTCTTTATCTTCGAATCAGCTATCTGGCCGTCTTCCATCAAACATGGGCCTTTGGCTTCCAAACCTGGGAGGAAATCACTTGGTTGGTCCATTCCCAATGTCTATTCCCAATGCCTCTCAGCTTACCACTCTTGAAATGTCAAGTAATTACATTTCAGGGTCCATTCCTGACACTCTTGGCAATCTAAGAAAGTTGAAGTGGCTAAACCTGGAGATTAATAATTTAACTTCCTCAGGGATGGGATTTCTCTCTTCTTTGACAAATTGTAGAGCCTTGGAAAATTTGAGTTTCGACGACAACCCATTGATCAGTGGGAAACTTCCAGATTCCATAGGGAATCTCTCGGCTTCTCTTGAGCAGTTCTATGCTGCTGCGTGCAACATAAGAGGTAGCATCCCAATTGAAATCGGCAACTTAAGTCGCTTGATAACCATCGAGATAGGAGGCAATGAATTGACGGGAACCATTCCTTGTACACTAGGACGATTAAAAAACCTGCAAAATCTTTATCTTTCGTACAATAAGTTAGAAGGACCTATCCCATCTGAGTTATGTCAGCTAAACAAGTTGTCTTTCTTGCTCATGGCGAGTAATAGATTGTCTGGACCCATACCTGCTTGCTTGGGTAATCTCCTTTCTTTGAGGAACCTATTCCTTGCTTCTAACATGTTTTCTTCCTCAATACCTTCAACCTTGACTAGCCTTACCGATCTACTAGTCCTGGAGTTGTCTTCAAATTCTCTAAGTGGCCCACTGCCAATTGACATCGGAAAGTGGAAAGTTGTGACTAGTATGGACTTGTCAAGCAATCACTTCTCCGGTGACATCCCAACTGGGCTTGCAGATCTTAAAGACCTCACTTATTTTTCTTTATCCAATAACATAATCACAGGTTTTATTCCCGACTCATTTGGTGAGTTGTTGAGTTTGGAGTACTTGGACTTGTCAAGAAACAATCTATCCGGAGAGATTCCCAAGTCCTTAGTGAAACTCCTTTATCTCGGATATTTCAATGTATCTTTTAATAGGCTTCAAGGAGAAATTCCTAATGGAGGAGCATTTGGAAACTACTCCATGGAATCATTTCAGGGGAATGGAGCATTGTGTGGTGCACCTCAACTTCATCTTCCAACCTGCAAATCAAATACTCCTCAGAATTCCAAGGCAAGAACTAAGCTCATAATATATGTAGCACTGCCCATTGCCTCTACACTTTTGGTGGCAGCTCTAATTTAGTAATTTTCATCATCTTGCGGAGTAGGAAGAGGAAAGACAAATTACCAACTCAAGAAGACGTGTTACCTTTAGGATCATGGAGACGAATTTCATACCATGAACTTCATCAAGCTACTGATGGATTCAGTGAAAGTAAATTGCTTGGTAATGGGAGTTATGGCTCTGTATACCAAGGGGCTCTCTCAGATGGGATGGCATTTGCGGTGAAGGTCTTCAAGTTAGAGTTTGAAGGAGCTTTTAAGAGCTTTGATGTTGAGTGTGAAGTTCTTCGCAATACTCGTCATCGAAATTTAATCAAAATCATTAGCAGCTGCTCTAATGATCTTGATTTCAAAGCCTTAGTGCTTGAGTTCATGCCTAATGGGAGTCTTGATAAATGGTTGTATTCCGACAACCATTCTTTTGATATCCTACAAAAAATGAACATAATGATAGATGTTGCATCTGCACTGGAATATCTCCATCAGGGTAATCCAACACCCATTGTTCACTGTGATTTGAAGCCAAGCAATGTTCTATTAGATGAAGATATGGTTGCACATTTGACTGATTTTGGCATTGCAAAACTTTTATGCAACGATGATTCAATGATACAAACCATGACCATTGCAACAGTTGGGTATATGGCACCAGGTGATACTTCCAACTATACTTCAAGTTTTTTTCTTACACTCTTTAGTTATATATATTTGAATTTTAGATCTACTCCATGCCAGTTTTCAAGAAAGCATGTAGATTGAGTTCAACTATAGCATTCGTTTTTCATTACCAAGATATTTTGATTGTTGATTATGTTGTAAATTCATGGACAGAGTATGGAATAGAAGGAATTGTTTCAACAAAAGGTGATGTGTATAGTTTTGGTATTCTTATGATGGAAATCATCACAAGAAGAAAGCCAACAGATGAAATGTTCGGAGAAGAAAAAAGCTTGAAGAGTTGGGTAAAAGAGTCGATAACATATCCACTAAATCAAGTTGTAGACATGGATTTGCTTGGCACTGTTGGGAGGGAACGTTCAGCAGCCAACAATTGTGCCTTATCCATTTTGCAAGTGGGTTTAGAATGTTCGGCAGAGTTACCAGATGAGAGGCTTGATATGAAAGAGATTGTCACGAAGCTAAAGAAGATCAAAGCTAAGTTATTAAAGGATACTGGACGAGTTCGACAAAGGGGCCACCACTTTTAATTTTTTACTAAAATAAATACGAGTTTTATTTTCAAGCGTTGTCTCTGATAAGTATTTGTCAAGATAAATGAGCTTTATTTGCCTAATAATTTTATTAATAGTTGATTGTGCGTTTTGTGAACTATTTTATTTATCTTCAATTTTTCCTCACCCACAATTGTGTCATTGCAACATTAAGGGCAGCATCTCAACTGAAATTGGAAACGTAAGCAAATTGGTTATCGTGTGTGCTTCACTTGTCTTCAAATTCTCTAAGTGGCCCACTGCCAATTGACATCGGAAACTGGAAGGTTTTGACTAGTATGGATTTGTCAAACAATCACTTCTCGAGTGATATCCCAACTGGGGTTGCAGATCTCAAAGACCTCACTTATTTTTCTTTATCCACTAACAGAATCACAGGTTTTATTCCTGAGTCATTTGGTGAGTTGTTGAGTTTGGAGTTCTTGGACTTGTCAACAAATAATCTATCCGGACTGATTCCCAAGTCCTTAGAGAAGCTCCGTTATCTTAGATATTTCAATGTATCTTTCAATAGGCTTCAAGGAGAAATTCCTAAAGGAGGATCATTTGGAAACTACTCGATCGAATCATTTAAGGGGAATGGAGCATTGTGTGGTGCACCTCAACTTCATCTTCCAAGCTGCAAACCAAAACATCTTAAGAATTCAAAGGCAAGAACTAAGCTCATAATATATGTAGCACTGCCCATTGCCTCTACACTTTTGGTGGCAGCTCTAATTTTCATCATCTTGCGGAGTAGGAAGAGGAAAGACAAATTACCAACTCAAGAAGACGTGTTACCTTTAGGATCATGGAGACGAATTTCATACCATGAACTTCATCAAGCTACTGATGGATTCAGTGAAAGTAAATTGCTTGGTAATGGGAGTTATGGCTCTGTATACCAAGGGGCTCTCTCAGATGGGATGGCATTTGCGGTGAAGGTCTTCAAGTTAGAGTTTGAAGGAGCTTTTAAGAGCTTTGATGTTGAGTGTGAAGTTCTTCGCAATACTCGTCATCGAAATTTAATCAAAATCATTAGCAGCTGCTCTAATGATCTTGATTTCAAAGCCTTAGTGCTTGAGTTCATGCCTAATGGGAGTCTTGATAAATGGTTGTATTCCGACAACCATTCTTTTGATATCCTACAAAAAATGAACATAATGATAGATGTTGCATCTGCACTGGAATATCTCCATCAGGGTAATCCAACACCCATTGTTCACTGTGATTTGAAGCCAAGCAATGTTCTATTAGATGAAGATATGGTTGCACATTTGACTGATTTTGGCATTGCAAAACTTTTATGCAACGATGATTCAATGATACAAACCATGACCATTGCAACAGTTGGGTATATGGCACCAGGTGATACTTCCAACTATACTTCAAGTTTTTTTCTTACACTCTTTAGTTATATATATTTGAATTTTAGATCTACTCCATGCCAGTTTTCAAGAAAGCATGTAGATTGAGTTCAACTATAGCATTCGTTTTTCATTACCAAGATATTTTGATTGTTGATTATGTTGTAAATTCATGGACAGAGTATGGAATAGAAGGAATTGTTTCAACAAAAGGTGATGTGTATAGTTTTGGTATTCTTATGATGGAAATCATCACAAGAAGAAAGCCAACAGATGAAATGTTCGGAGAAGAAAAAAGCTTGAAGAGTTGGGTAAAAGAGTCGATAACATATCCACTAAATCAAGTTGTAGACATGGATTTGCTTGGCACTGTTGGGAGGGAACGTTCAGCAGCCAACAATTGTGCCTTATCCATTTTGCAAGTGGGTTTAGAATGTTCGGCAGAGTTACCAGATGAGAGGCTTGATATGAAAGAGATTGTCACGAAGCTAAAGAAGATCAAAGCTAAGTTATTAAAGGATACTGGACGAGTTCGACAAAGGGGCCACCACTTTTAATTTTTTACTAAAATAAATACGAGTTGTTTTACTTTCAAGCATTGTCTCTGATATGTATTTGTCAAGATGCATGAGCTGTATTTTCCCAGAAATTTTATTAATAGTTGATTGTGCATTTTGTGAACTATTTATCTTCAAATTTTCAACTCTGTTATGGCATTTAAAAGACTATGTTTCAATTTATAACATAAAACTAGGTTTCTGTGGGGATTGGATTTAAAAGACTATGTTGTGAACCATTCTCTATGCATCTCAAGTGAAATTAGAAACTTAAGCAAATTGATTTTGTTATGCCTCGTTCAAATGACTTCTGTGTCGTGCTGGCTTCTGTTGGAAACAATCTCAAAATTGTTGGTTCTAGAAAAGTAATACTAGTGGCAGATATGCTTCTTGATGAAGCTGCTAAACTTTCATATGACTTTGTAGTACTCCTGCTGGTATGATGAAGTTTCTGTCATGCTCCTTTGTCTCTAATTCCTTCCATATTTCTTTCTGCACGATTCAGTGACCAAAACATAATGAACCGATAACATAAGTGACTAAATTATATTTTTTTAAATTTAATAACCAAAATAAGATAGATCAAAAACAAAAGTGTAGATTATCCCAAAAAAAAAAATTTAAGTTGAGGGATTTTAATTTGATCAACGAAGTCGAGCTATGTGGTCCCAAACCCCAAAAAGGGGTAAGAATTAATATTAATGGAAAATGGCCAAAAAGTCATGAAAAGGAAGTGAGTGGATGTATTTGTTTCCAAGAAGACCCATCATAAATATCCAAAATGATAACTTTGTTGTACAATTGTTTAAAAATTTATTCTAATAATGAAAAATTCTAAATTATACATAGTAAAAGACGTTACAGGTATAATTAACATAATCACAATCTTTAAACAGAAAATTCTATTAGAATTTAATTTTTTAAAGGGTAAAGTACACCAATGGTCGCCAAACTTTTAGGACACTTTTATTTTGGTCACCGAACTTTTAAAATTTTTATTGGGGTCACTCAATTTTTATTTTATTTTCATTTGGTCCCTTTTGTTACCTTCTGTTAGCAAATGCTGACATGGCCGGTTAGTTTTCCTTTTCTTCAAGGTAAATTATATAAATAGTCATTGAACTTTTAAAATGCTTTCATTTTAGTCACCAGAATTTTAAAACTTTCATTGGAGTCACCCAACACAAAGGCATCTCTAACCCCCTCGTCCCGGTCTGGATGGCTGACCGGTCTGAGTAGGCTACACGGGGAAAACCGAAGCGAAACCCGTTAAGGTTCCCCCTCGGTTAGCAACCCTAGAAAATTTCTTTTAATTAAATCTTGTCTAAAGACATGTTATTTCCTAAGTGATTACGACAGCGGAAAACATCTAGAACGAAACACAAACGAAATAGAAACACATGTTAAACAACCCAATTTTTTCCTTTTTAAGCAGGCCGTATTGATACACCAACCAAGGATATCGATACGCCTTGACCAAGTCAACACTCTTCAGTAAACGCAAGAAGACCGTATCGATACCGCCCTTGAGCGTATCGATGCGCCCCTCTCGGTCAACATCTCGTTGTCAACGAGACAAAACCGTACCGATACGCTAAGACACTGTACCGATACGCCAAAGTCTCACCAAAATCTCAAATTTCCAGTGAGCATTGAGCGTATCGATACACCTCCGAGTATCGGTACCCCTTTCCAATTCTGTGTCCCAAAGTGTAAGACCGTATCGATACGGCCCTTAGGCGCATCGATACGCCCTGCACTGCAAGACACTAAATTGCAGCAAAACAACATGAAACTCAACTCTAAATGCATTTTGAGACTCCCCTATCCACATACAAGCATTCATACAACATTCCACAACCTAGAACTAGCATGGATAACAATTTAGAGGAACGATAAGGCATTTCATCAAGGCATTCATGTAAAGGATAGATATGGCATAAATAGGCATGCTTAAAACTCAAAAGCCAAATGGCACAAGTCCTCCCATATAAGGTTTACATGCTCACAACACAAGTACTCATCCAAAAGCATAGCATCTCAAACAAGCATTCAACAAGGCTTAACACGGTTTACAAATCCAAGCAAAGCATAAACATCATCAACACCTATGAGTCATACAACGCTCACACAAACACATAGTAGCCCCATTGCTAAACTACTACTTTATTTACTAAGTCATACTTGAGCAACTACAAAGCTTGAAATGCCCCTTCGCCTTGCTCCTTGCTAACACCACGTTACTGATATGCATTGTCGAAAATGAGAGCGTAAGCTAGAAGCTTAGTGAGGATGCTCTAAAATAAAATAAAAAACCGACAATGCAGGGTTCAAGCATGCAATCCTTAACATCACACACAACATACATAAGCATCAACATAGCAAACTAGCTAGCAAGACAAGAGTCAATAATATGGCATCTTAC